>JALMGJ010000003.1:32179415-32641915 GCA_023362775.1 Charina bottae | reverse complement strand
TTATTTGATCAAGGTTAAAATAGATATGTAGTTATCTTTGGTAGCCTTAATGGACTTTTGCTGACTAAGAATGAATAATGAGGCTTTAAGATTTTGTTTATAGTTAAGAGATGAGTTATGGAAAGAAGAGAGCATTTTTTGTATTTTAAGAGATGGTGATAAGTTACTAAAATTGTTTGTACTTGTCATGATGAAGGGGGAAGTTACTTCTTTATATATTTCTTTTTTTTCTTTTCTATATTTTCTATATTTTCTATTTTTCTTTTTCTTTTTTATATTTTTTATAGTTTGTATTAGTTTTTATTTTTTCTAATTGTAAGCTTTAATCAAATGATTTTTAAAAAAGGGAATACCTTTTGATGTTGGCAAAAGATATGTAATGGAAAGCCACACGTGGCAACATCAGTAGTTTAAAAACACAAACATCCTTACCTAGCTGTGGAGAAATACTGTAGGTACAGGAAAGCAAATCTGTGTTGCACTGCAGACTTAAGAAGTAGATGTGCACTAGATTTTATTTATTTACTTATTTTCTATCCAGCCTTTATTATTTTTATAAATAACTCAAACCAAACTGGCTTGTGTGTGTGTGTGTGTGTGTGTATTTATAATTTTATTTTATTTTATTTTATTTATTTTCTATCCAGCCTTTATTATTTTTATAAATAACTCAAGGCAGTGAACATACCAAATACTCCTTCCTCCTATTTTCCCCACAACAACAACCTTGTGAGGTGAGTTGGGCTGAGAGAGAGTGACTGGCCCAAGGTCACCCAGCCGGCTTTCATGCCTAAACAAAGAAGCAGAACAAACAGTAGATCATATACTTGGCTCGTGCAAGAAGATCACACAAACTGACTATAAACAACAACATAACACAGTCACCAAAATGATTCACTGGAACATCTGTAAAAATTATTATTTGCCAGTAATGAAAAATTGGTGGGAACATGTAGTTGAAAAAGTAGTTGAAAATGAGCAGGTTAAAATATTGTGGGATTTCCGAATACAAACTGATGAAGTCTTGGTGCATAACACACCAGATTTAACTGTGGCTGAAAAGAAGAATGTATGGATAACTGATGTGGCAATACCAGGGGATAGTAAAATAGAAGACAAAGAATTGGAGAAGATCAGAAAGTATAAAGGTCTGAAAATTGAAGTTGAAAGATTATGGCGTAAACTGGTGATCCCAGCGGTTATCGGCACACTGGGTGCCATACTAAAAAGCCTTGGACGGCACTTAGAAAATCTGCGCATTGACAAAATTCCCATCTGTCAATTACAGAAGGCCACACTGCTTGGATCTGCACATATACTACACCGATACATTATGACATCCTAGGTTCTTGGGAAGAACTCAGTGCGAATGAAGGCCAACAGCAGCTAAAGAACTAGCAGCTGTGATTTCATGTTGTTGTGTATACCAACAACAACATAGTAAAGTATACTATGCCCCCCTTTGGTGCAATTCTACCCATGATCACTATATAGTAAATCCCACTGAGGTTGACTCATTATTAAGTGTGTAGAGCAGAGATACATAAAGCTATACCCCCCTCCAAAACTGCAGGCAATTGTTGGCAACATTCATTGCTACAACGGTGGCAGCAAGAAACAGCTGTAGTAAGGCTTCTCTTCTCAGAAGTAGGCAAAAGCACCTTGTGTGGGAGTGAAGTTGGGAAAGGTAGCTGCAGCCGGGCAGAAACACTTCTCAACCCATTTCCCTCATACATTCATTCATTAACCCACAATGTTACTCACAAGCATCCAAGCCAGCGTTCCAGTTGCCAGGTCCAGAGGCAGCCTCACCCCACCCAGGGTCTTAGATTACAAAAACAAATGCTAAGACAGAGCGGGAAAGGGGTGTGGGTGTAGGAAAGGTGATAAGCCAATGGCATGCAGATGGGGAAGGCGAGGCGACCTCTGAAGTTTGGCAGCTATTACAAGCAGGCAAGAGGACTGTCATTCAACTGCCAGGACCACAAGTTATGGTGAGCAGCATATCCTGGTGGGAGTCCTGCCTGGCGCGTGGAGCTTGGCCTGGCGCTCAGTAGCAACTAGAAGAGGAGCTACCATGCTAAGACAGCACCTCATCCCAACCAGTGCAAGAACTTTTGGAAAAAGGCAACGGTTGTATGCTACTTTATGGATTTTGAGACTTCTGTTTGAACTGAGTATTAAAAGACTGAGTATAAAGGACTGGGTATTAAAGACATATTTATGTGGCAACAGCAACTTGCAAGTCCTATGTGGGTGGAGTTGACACAGAGTAAAAGCCGGTTGTTGGGGAAAGTGAGTGCTACAATAAAGCATTGTACAGTATACAGATTTGCTACGCTGTGGTGTGTGCAGTCCTTGGAAAACGAAGAACCCTCAACACCTCCTCCAAGCAAGCAAATGGGACATGCCCTCTCCACCCCTGGAGCTGACATTCTCTCCTGGGAAACTGCCTCCCCCACTTCTTCCATACGGTGATCAGGAGGAGGTTGCCCTTGCCAACATATTGGACAAGTCAAGAGTTGAAAGAGCAGTTAAACTGTTCTATCCCTGCATGGGCACCCTATACAAAACTCCAGCGCCATGGTTGTCAATTTAAGGTCATGTTACCAAGCCATAGAAGGTGTCACAAAGCACTTGTCCCTTCTTTTGAGAAATGAGTCAGACAAATATATTCACTGTGTATTTTATTATTACTACATAACATCTTACAGAGTGCTAGTTCCTGCTTTTAAGAAGTTTAAACTAGAGAATTGTGAAGGAAGGACAGAAGGAAAAGGAGATAGGCAAGGGCAAGGATTACATTGTCAAATACAGTTGGAAGGAGAACTGAAGTGATATGGAACCGGTAGGAGAGGAGAGAGAAGATACATTCAGAGAGGGGTCGAGGCAGAAGGAAAAATAGGCAGAGGCTTCCAAAGAGGAGACTTTAAATCAGCAAAGGGTAATAAGATTTTTTAATCAAGTTGCATGCATGATCTGAATCACTAGAGATTGGGCATCATCATAAAAACTTATCACTTCAAGTGCAGTGGATTAATTGGCATATGCACATATATCACTTACTTTCTCACTACTTGATTGCTCAATGTTTAATGAGTAACATTGTACAGTAAAATGAAATGACTTCATTGGAAAGTATTGCCTTAGAAATGATACAGAAGTTCCAGCTGTGGTGCTGAATCTGTAATAGTTCATTCACACGTGCAGTTATCCTGAGATAAGTTCTTCAGTGGAGAGAGTTCATACTAGTTGAATGCACTGTGAGTCACATCATTTTGGGTAATCAAGTTTTGAGACAGAAAGGCGTGGGTTAACTGGCTTTTTCAAAAACAATTCTTTCTAATTATAACCTCACTGCTGTTTCAAGTGGAAAATACTAACATTTAAAATCCTTATCTAATGGTGTTCATGTCTCGGAAACAAAAATCAAGGGTACCATCTCATCAGAACAAGCAATGTGCCCAAAAGCTAAAAACCATTTAAACTCCATATCTTAATAGTACAACACATGCTCTCTACACAAAAGATTGAAGTTCAGTCTGCAGTACCTCCTGTTAAAAGGATTGTGCAGCAAATTATGAGAAAGTCCATTCCATGCTTGGTGAATCACAGACATTAAGAGTTGATAGTATTGGACTAGATAGACAAATTGTGTGCCTGACATAAGGCAGCCTCTCTAACCTGTTAAATTAATTCACTTTCCATTTCATTTTTTAGATATTTATATTAATGTTCTACCTCCCTCTCTTTCTACACTGTTTGTCTCCCTCCATGCTCCTCGCCTTTTCTCATTGCCTCTGCCACATCTGAGCTTTTATTTTTAAAAAGTTGAAAGAATGCATACATATATTCACACCTGCACATGTAGAGATTGGAGATGGTTTTCTCCCTGCTACCCAATTTAATTTGGCCTGTGTTCTGGTCTTGGATCCTACTCCATTCCTTGGCCAGTCTAGACATCTAAAACAAGGTGTAATCACAACTTCTTTCCAAGCAATGCAGTGTCTTCTTTTCATTACTTCTTTAATTGCACCAAGCTTGAATTTTGGATTTTTGCTTTGCTTTCTGGTTGGATTTTTTTTTGCTTTCTTCTGGTGAGCCTTTGACTGTGTGACTCTGATGTTTCCATTGGCTCACTTCAAAATATTCAGATCTGAGTCTGATTAATGAGACTTCTGGGCAGATGGGTTAATGTGCCAATGTTTGTCAACAGATGTGATCTCTTGTAATGAAGCATGTGTTCTTAATTTAGCGCTGCTTGACACTGGGAGGGAGCTTCTCACAAATAAAGTGTCATTTCATGCATTCTGAAAGCTTCCTTCTCTTCTCTCTGGTTGGTATCCATGCACTGCTTGAAAACTGGCACAGTACCTGTGTAAATGGGCATGGTGCCACCCTGACAGATGGGCATATCTGCTGATTTGCCAGTAAGCCATTGGATTTGTAGAGGTTGACTCCAAAGGACCAAAACATCTATGTATCATAAATGTGAGGACAGATATCTTTATTTTCAGGTTGATAGAAGGGAGTTACACTGTCACTCCCTGAAATGCTCAAGAGTCGCACTATTCAATGTTGAAAGGAACTGTGGTTATTTCTTAGGACAACCCATTAGTTGGAAGGTATTAAAATGAAGATAATGTAAAGTGGAAAAGGTCCCTGAAATCCAATGTACAAGAACCAACTGTTTCTATTAATTTTAAAAAGGATGTAATAACAACAGTGCTTATGCATTTACACAGTGCTTTAAAGCATATTATCTTAATCAACTCAGTAGTCATTATGAGAACTCTGACCAGGATTTGAAGGACTTCTTCTTCCAATGCCAAGGGAGACTACTTGGTTTGGGTTTTTTAAATGGTAGCCCTCCCCCACGTCATATCACAACCTCATTTTGATACCTGACAATATTCCAAAAATAATTTGTGATCCACCATAGTAGATATCTTCTGTTCTCATTAAAAAAAGTCATGAGAGCCCAAAAGTCCAAAATGTTGGACTTAGCTCTTTGATTTCTGATTTCCATGAGGTAAGGTAAGTATTATTATTCCAGGTTTAAAAGAAGTATGTATGTGGAAATTCAAGACTCTTTGTGTCTTCACAGAGCTTTTCATAGCAGTCTTTCACAGTGCAAACTTATACAACTTCTCTGAAATAAGCCCATTAATTTCAGTGAGTGTCATTATCAAGTAAAATACATAGAGGATAGCAGATTTGTTTTGCCATGTATGGTAGTAATTTAACTGTTGAAGCATGTTTGGGAAATGTATTATAACTCAGGTTTCTAGGCAAAGATAGTGTATCTTTCAAATCCTGGTGACTACATGGACATAATTGTTCAGTTTGTTGGCAACAGTATGGAATTGATTTGCTACTGCCTTCTTTCAGGATATTTTTAATGACATTTCTGGTATTAGATGGTCTGCAAACCAAATAGTAATCAGGCCTACATAGCTTCCAAGCCAGTTAAGTTCAGCTTTCATTATTTTAGAATTATATTTTAATACAATTAAAGGGATAGTTTCAAAAGTCTAGAGGACAACAATCCAAAAGCAAGCCTGTTGAGTCATAGATAATCTATAGTTTCTTCGATTTTCTACACAGCTTCCTGCCCATCAGAAACTATACATGTTCTTTCCTCATATACAGTAGATCCCTCCAGGGATCACATGACCCTTGATCCTCTCTTCCCTTTTTCTGTTGAATATTATTTTAAAAATAATATATGCAAATTGAGTGCACCTGCAAGAAAAAATATCTGTGTATGCATACATGATTGGTATAAATGGTCAGGATGGAAAAAAATGGCTTTCCTTTGGGAAGTACTGTAGGTAAATTTTTCTCAGGGTAGATTTGGGGTGTTTTTGTTCAGAAAAGGAAGGAAGAAATTAATATGCATTTAATTAATAAAACAAAGTAAGTTTTGTTTTAGTTAAGAATCCTCACTGAGAAAAAGTTAATTATAATTTTTCTTGCTGGGAGGATTGAATGACTTTATTAAAGTTAGTGTAATAAAGAAAACAGTCTGAGATAGGAAACAATTGCTTCAATCTATTATGAGAGACCTACAGCAATAAGTATTGTTCTGAACATTGATATGTTTGCATACCTGGATCCCTTCACCACAGTGGTGTTCATCTGAGCCCTTTGTTTGTGTTAACATGTTTTTGTTGTAACTTGAAAATATACAGCAATATCTTTAATCACAGTTATTATGAGTGACTTATTTATTGGGATTGTAGTTGCACTGGCTGGAGAAGGATCTAATTTATTCATTTATTTATCCAACTTATATTACCGCCCATCTCCCCCCATAGAGGGGACTAATCCTGGGAAAGATGGAAGGAAAGAGAAGAAGTGGACGACCATCATCAATGTGGATAGACTCAGTTACAGTGGTGATGGGGGTACCACTGGAAGAGCTGAAGGAGCAGGTTAGGGACAGATCATCATGGAGAAAATCCATTCATATGGTTGCTAAGAGTCAACAACAGCTTGATGGCACATAATTCCTCAATTGCACAGGGATTGTGATCTGGACCTCATATGTTCCCTAAATTGTGAAGGACAAGATCACAGCAAACCATTTAAACATGAAAACATTCTCACTGAAAGCAATGATTCCAGTTCATTGTTTTATGGAAAAGAACATGTATTCCTTTCTTTTTTTAAAAAAATGGCAAAATAAAAAACAAAAAATCACAAGCTTTTAAATGCTCTGATTTTAGAATGCAGCAAAACATGATGGTGATGGTGATGATGCTATTTTAAGGCTAATAATATGCTAATAATACCATTAAAAATAATATCACTCTGACCATTGATAATAATAGGTCAACTGTGAAGACAATCCATTGAAATAAATGGCTGAAAAGATGATTATATCCTCCTAAAAGAAAGGCAAAATTCTACAACAAAGGAGCTAAAGCCTTTGCTGTTTTATGTGGTGATGATTGTGCCTATAGTCACTGTGAAACCCACAAAGGCTCAGGAACAAGGGTCAAAGGGATAACACATATGTGCAAAAAGCTTTTGTCACCCAAACACTGAAGTCAGGACACATCATTCAACCACAGGAGAATTCATATTGCTGTGAGTCCGTTGGATCTACAGATAGGGTAACTTGCTGCCAATGTTATATAATTAAGGTATACAAAATGGTCTCTATGCTAGGAATATTATTGGTGCTATTACACTAATTAGGGTGGTTGCCTCCTTACATTCTTGTCTGACTCCCATTAATATTAATGGGAATAATGTTCAAGCATCAAGGGAAGAAAAGATGGTTGTAATTGTGACTTATACATTTATATAAAAAATCCCTGAATTCTAAGATGTTTCTTAGCAAATTCAGGACTTTTATTATTACCAAATTGATCTGCAATTTTCTCGCCCTCCATTTTTCTTGGGATGTGTAGTTGAAGAACATCAACTTTATTTCAAAAACTAGATTTTCAGGGCTTGATAAATCAGATCATGATATAAGACAGAAAGTTGAACTTGAGCAATTTTGCAGACCGTGCCTTAACCAGGAGAAAATTACAAAGTATTCCAACATACAAAGAATTCCAATATATTTGGAAGATTAAGCAAGACATTAAAATATTACATTTTCATATATTGTAAATATGGACCTTTTAAGGTATTTGTTTTTTACTGATAGCATCAGACAAAACCACCCAAACAGTGGTCACATGGTCCTACATGGTTATGGATCTAGAAAGGGGCATCCAGTTCACTGTTTTGTAGAGAAGAACATGTATTATTTCTTCTGAAGAGCTCTGCTTTTCTCACAAAAATATTTCTAGACCAGGATCCAAATAATGTTCTATTATTTTTGCATCTTTGAGGCGGCTTTGGACTTTTCAAACTAGACTCCCACAAGGCCATGTTTGCTTTTAAACAGAAAGAACTTTCAAAAACAGTTGTTGGGATGGCATAGAAATCTGATGTTTAAAGGAGAGAAAAATGTTCAGACTGTTTCAAAATATGTAGCTGTTTGGGTCTCATGGACTCTAAAGACTGTAACAAAAGGACAGTTTGGTATTAAGTGCTGATTAAAATTCTGGCCCTCCACACTATGCTTTTCATGGTACTTATTCCTAAGGTAGTACAGTATGTGAAGAATAACAGCCTATATCAATGACAGACAATTAAAGTAAAACATTTAAAATTGAGGCAACTGGAAATTATGGAAATAAAGGTTCAACACATCTGGAAGACAATAGGCTGGAAAAAAATAACAAGAAGCAGACGTATTGTACAGGGTCCAAGAATGGCTGGAAAAAGTGGAACCATTATGATAGAAATGGCTGTAGACCATTGTCAGCCTTGTGAGGTAGTCCAGACCAGAAGGACACCCAGATGAACTAATCCTACTTTATTGTAAGGTTACATTAACAGAATCTTGCAAGACTGAAAGTATTTCTCCTTTCCTCTCTTTTTAGTCTCTGGAAAACTAGGGAGGGTCCCTTCTGAAATGCTTCCCATGCTTTTCCCCCACCTTCAGACTGATCTGCCTCTTATCAGACCATTGTCCTGGCTGCAGTTCTTCCTTCTGTCTCCCAAGGTCATTCCCACATACCATTACAAACCATGGACTTATATACTACAATTTGTGGTGCTGTATCTGTACATATAGTCACATAGGGCAGCATTCTTTAATATTTATTGAGCCACTGGTAGTCCTAGCATATATATTGGTACCTATATCTTCATTTTCTGCCATAAACTGTAGTTGCAATGTAATAATGAGGTCAGGTCGCTAGGCAATAACAAACCCCATTCCATCAGTTGAAGAACAATGGTAAGATCTTGGCATATAAAGACTGCCTTGAAGAATCATTCTTGATTTCCAGAATAATGTCTGGGAATCATCTCCTCTTCTACTTCATGACTGTATGAGAGAGATCAAGAAAGAAGAGACATGCAATACTGCAAAGGTACAAACCCACCGACTTTGAATTCTCCACTTTTGGCTTTGAGTCTATCCACCTCTGAAGAATTCTGCTCATCATCAGTTCTACCTCTTTTCACCTTTGACTGTACTTCTCAATTATTTTTCCCTGCAGGTCAGTATTTTTTCCTAGGGAAAATGTTTTCCATACTGTAGACCAGGGCTTTCCAAAGTGCCGACGCTGGCGACACGCCAGCGGCAGTGCGGCGGCGGCATGGCGGCGGCGCAGGGGCGTGCGCGGTGGCGACACAAGAGGGCGTGCGGTGGCATGGGGGCGTGCGGCGGCGTGCGCGCACATGGCGGCAGTGCGGGGGGCGTGCGGCGGCACAGGGGGGCGTGCGGCGGCACAGGGGAGCGTGCGGCGGCGCGTGCGTGTATGGCGGCGGCGGCAGCGGCTGCCGCTGCCACCATGCACGCGCGCACCGCTGCTTCCGGGTGGTGTGGTGACACACCACGCTGTGTGTGGCGACACCCTTTTGTGTCGCGACACACAGTTTGGAAAGCTCTGCTGTAGACAGAAGTTTAGCAGTGTGAAATTCAGAAGTGTAAAATCTACAGCAGAGGACTAAATGGGTACAGCACAGCATTTATTTATTTATTTATTTTATTTATTTATTATTCATATTTATACCCCGCCTATCCCCTCCCTATCGGAGGACTCTAGGCGGCTTACAATATCACAAATCCAATTACTAACAATTCATATTTATTTTAACTATGTTACAACTGCGTGCTTAGGAAAGGGGTAAGGAAACTGACTCTTGAAGTATTGGACTACATGTCCCAGCATACCTTGCTTCAGAGTCAGCTGCTGACGTCCTGGATATTGCTATTTCAGGATCCGTCGTCTCCGTTCTCCGCCGCCATTCGCGAGGTCTTCTTTGCTCCGGAGGCGACCCCCGCCAGGACGCCAGCAAATTGACCCACATGAAGTGGTACCCATTTATCTACTCGCAATTAGCTTTCGAACTGCTGGGTTGGCAGAAGCTGGGGCAAGTGACGAGAGCTCACTTCGCCATGCGGAGGTTCAAACTGCCGACCTACTGATCGGCAGTCTTCACAGCATCAGCGATTTAACCCGCTGAGCTACCGCGCCCCTTGCATTACACATGACTTGGTATAAAGTAGATTTCAAATAATGATTTTCATAATATGAATGCATCACCGCACCATCCCACAAGATTCTTGTAATTTTTCCATCACCTCAGACTATGGCATTCTTCAGTATTCAGTTCTGAAAAGCCAGGGATTATATAACCAAGTAGGACAGTAAGAAATATTGTCCAATGAAACTTACAAGTGACTATGCTTGCTGGTTAATGGCTGAATGTGATTTTATTTTAATTCTATCATCTTACAGGCCTGTATATCCTCCTTCTACCTAAAATCTTTAGTCCCCTCTAGTGTCCAGTTTTTGAAATCATAAAATTGCTTATCTATGCTATGTCTTGTAAAAACCAAAACAGGATCTATTTCCCACGAGAAGCAGTTTGTGCTTTATAAATAATTCCAAAATCTTATTGTAAAAGTTTCAGTATTCCAATTTTATCTGGACCCTTAGTCTGTTTATAACTTTCTAAGATCAAAATCTCCATGGGGTCACGAAGACACGACTTAACAACTGAACAACAACAACAAAGATCAAAATGTTATTTAGCTTTTTGCTATTTCAGATTCTTTAAATTCTTAGGCTTATGATTAAAATTTTCTTTCGTTCAGGATTGAAGGCAGACTCAATTGGTGTTTTCACACTTGTTGTTCTGAAGGTCTCTAATAGTGTAAAAGTAGTTAATGAGCAATTTCCGAAAGTGATTAGTTTGTGAACGTAGTGTCCTTTAAAAGTCTCCACCACAGTTGTGAGCAAGATGGCTAATCCCGTCATCTCCCAGTGCTCAAACCCATGGAAAACTGCTGTCCTGCGGTCTCCTCATGAGGAGCAGCCATCCGGAGCACATGTGGGCAATCTCCTGTCATTTATTTATTTATTTATTTATTTATTGTATTTATACCCCACCTATCCCCTCCCTAACGGAGGGCTCTAGGCGGCTTACATAGATTGCATTTTCATATATTATACATTCATATATTAACAACATTTACCGCGCGCTAAGGAGAGGGGTAAGGGAACCGACTCTTTTTCCGTGGGTATTGGACTACATGTCCCAGAATACCTTGCTTTTCAGAGTCAGCTGCTGACATCCTGGATGTTGCCGTTCGGGATCCATCGTCTCTGCCGCCATTCACGAGGTCTTTTTCGTTCCGGAGGGCGACCCCCGACAGGACGCCATCAATTTCTCCCACCAAGGTGGTACCCATTTATCTACTTGCATTAGCTTTCGAACTGTTGGGTTGACAGGAGCTGGGACGAAATGACGAGAGCTCACCTCGTCACGCGGGGAATCGAACCTTCTGATCGGCAGTCTTACAGCTTCAGTGGTTTAACCCGCTGAGCCACCGCGTCCCAATTATCCAGAAAGGTTCTAAGGGGCCGGTCTACTCACCGGTTCCTTGGCCTTTGCTGTGGCTGTTGGCTCCGCTTTCACAGAGCCATCTTCCGTTCACCATACCTCCCCCGGAAGCTTTGAGTTTATTTTAATTCCAGACACCAAATAGGACCAGCTCTTAATTGGAAAAGAAAAACAAAAGAATCCCCAATAATGAGAAGGTATTCTTATTTGTGCAAATTTGTGCAAACATTCAGTGGTATTAGAGGCAGCAACAAACAAATCCACGGGCAGGAAGTTACCAGTTCTGATCTTGTTAGCATTGAATAATTGTGTCACATTCTGTCCCGGGGAATGTTGAAATTGACAGAATTCCATTAGGGAAGGTGCTTCCTCTGAAAAGAGACACCACAGAATATTGAAGCTAGTGAGAGTCTGTTTTTAAGTGTTATTTAAACAAATCCCAAATACAGGGGCCAGAGAAAGCTCCTTCCCCAATCTCTTAGGGACATGCTTCTGTCCTGCTTTAGAGAATGGATAATGTATCCTGAGATGATGTCATATAAATATAGTACTGGGGTGTGTGTGTGTCATACATATGTGGCACAAAGGTACAGGATGTACAATAAGTGGGATGCACAAGAAACAGTTCCTTGTAAATTCTACAATCACCTCTTCTCTTTCCTATACAGCTGGTTTTGAATAAAGCAACTTGCAATAAAGATGGAGAAATAAAATTTAAAAATACCCAATTGTTAATAGTTGAAGATTGATGAAAGTGCAAAAGAAAGCAGAAAGTAAATTGATCTTAAATGGTTTGATAATTAAAACAACAGCAGCAGTATGTATGTATCTCTATCTCTATCTATCTAAATCCCTAAGAGCTTGAGAAGAGGAAAATGCTAGCGAGCCCAAAAATCTCCCATTAAAATGTACAGACACCCCTCCTTTTAAATTCATAGAAAATGCTCTTTACTTAGCTATGCGGGTTTAATGTAACTTGGCAGATCTGAGTTACTTCAGGAAAGCTTTAATGCTTGGCAGGTCCCTACATTTTATTTATGATATCAAAGCTGCAACTCAGATTTTTACTCAGATGAAGACATAAAAGAGATTCAGAAGTCATCCAAATCATCTTGTAATTAATGTTACCATGCACGCCCCAGACATTAAAATGTTAACAGTGTTGGAATCGTGTGCTTTGGAATACAGAGCGAGGGCTTTATTAGAGAGAGATACACTGCAGATGTCATCCACCTTAATTGAGGACAACAGGGTGCCTGCTGCTTGTTCTTACCAATAGTTGAGATTTTTTTTTTAATTTATTCATTTTCCTTACTGCTAGAATCTGCTCTCATTATTAGTCTATCTTGTCACTCATTTGCATTTCAAGTGCTGGGACTGTGGGGGTACCAGCTAACCGCCTTAGAAGAACACTTCAAGGGGTTACTCTATCAAATAGCAGCACACTATCACAGCGAATTTGACATCTGGGTTATCTTATTCCCAGATGCTCCACGGTGTCATTAGCAGGATTAATCTTAGCTTTAATTTCATAATGATTCTTATTCTAATATATGTGAATGAACACAAAGTCTCTTGACTCATTATCACCAATTTACCCAAGATATGTAATCAGGCTCTTATATTCGCCAACATTTATTTTTGCTAATACATCTAAAATTGTAGATTAAGCAAATACAGTTAGTTCCAGCTGAGTGAATGCCTAGTGAAGTAACAATGTAGTATTTATGCTTTAATTAAACTGCAGTAACAATGTTGTCTTTTAAAACAGAGATTCTTCAAAAGCTGAGAGAGGAATAGTCATCCCCAGCCAACACTGTACATTCAGACACGTCAAAACTTTATCTTACAGCATTAATATAAAGATTCTTTTTGATTTTGTGTTAGCGAACCATAGCAAAAGAGTATTTTAATTGTGTTAATTGAAGTGAGGATTATGCTTTTAGATGTAAGCAAAAGAAACAGCATTCTACACGGAACCTTTTTCTTAAAGGGCAATAAGTGCTCCGAAAGGTATCATGATGGCACGCTAGTTCAATTCTTCACGATTACCCCATAATGTGTATTGTTGCTTGCCTCACATCTACTCCCAAACAAAGGGCTTCATATTGAATTTTGCACAGTGCACGTATGAGTATCTCAACATTTAAAAGCCTCTGCCCACTTGCTATGCCAAATGACAGGTTTTCATTTCTCAGGTGCCATAGAATCACATTCAAGGCGTGGTTTAGTATGGGGGATAAAATGGTCAAACATTTAAAGAAATGAAAATCAGCTTTGCATTTTTAATTAATTAATTAAAAGGATTGTAAATGCCAGCATGTTAATTTGCATTGCACCTGCAAGCCAACCCAGATTTTGCGTGCCCTTTCTTTGAATATTAATTTCCCCCCGCATCTCCTTCTAATGCTTAGAAAGCCTCCCCTGCAAACATATTAGTAAAGAGTAAATATTGAATCTAAGACAAAACTCATGGCTTCATCTTTCACTGTACACAGAATAAGATTTAAAGGAGGATTTAGATTTCCAAGGCTTCTAATTAAGTAGTGATAATCAGGCTTTCGGCTGAGGGTCACTTCCTGAGAGTAATTTGAGTTATTAAAATGCATGTTTTTATTTGTTCTGCTTTGCGAGCTAAAACTGATCCCTTTTAATATAGCAGCTAATATGCAAATTGGTGTTTCATTATATTATGCAATTTATGGCAATCTTCTCTAATTTACAGAAAGGGCAAGAGACTGACCTTGTCATTCAACTCCACCCCCCACCTGGCTAATCTAATTATATGGATCTTCTTATGAAACTTAGAAAGTGTGCAGCAATTTCAAGAATGTGGCAAATGGGCTTTCTGCCTAGTTCTTTGTTTCCCTAAGATGGCCTTTGGTTTGGGTTGAATCCCAAGGTGGAGGAGATATTTCAGGATATATTGGTTCTCCTAATATAGAGAAACAAACCCTTTTTGGTACTATAGAGATTTTTCTCTATTTGTTTATGGTAGGAAACATGGACGAACATTTGAAATCAATGAAATCCATGAATGGAACATTTGCTTCAGTAAGTGAAAAGATCACAATTAAAGTTATCTAATGAGGAACATTAATCCTATGGTGTATATCTTGCTACATTTTCAAGGTCATTTGGTAAGCTGTTCCTTGAGAGTCTATGTGAGAATTGAGGATATTCTTTTATTTTTTTAAATATTCTACAGCTCCATGGTCTAGTACAGGATCCATAGAACTCACCTGCATTGCTTCCTTTGTATTTCTATTTCCTCTGTTTGTAATTCCATAAACTCTTGCTTGGAATAGGAATGCAGTATTAGGGTTATGCATAGGTTGACCATATTTCAGGATGGCAAAACGGGACGGGGTCTTATGTAATATTCCATATTCATGAAAAAGACAGGGGTCCCCACCCCCGGTCCACGTGATTGGCTCCTGCCTGCAAACCCCGCCCCCCGGTCCGCGCTCCAGCTCGGATCCTCCTTCTGCACCATTCTCGCCGGGTTTGAAAAATGGGACAAAATTGAGATTTTTATGAAAACGACGGGACAGTTGAAAAATGCTAAAAAAATGGGACTGTCCTGTTCAAAACGGGACGTATGGTCAGCCTAGTTATGCATTCGTTAGATGAACTTATTTTTTAAGGTTTTATCATATTGTTGACATAGATACCTTCTGGGAAGCAATGGTGCATACAACTTATGGTACCAAGAATGATAACAAGTGACTTGTTGGCACTTGTTGGCACTTCTCTCCAAGAAATAAACCCAGGACAAAGAAATGGATGTGGATGCTCTAGATGTGGAACAAAAACAATGTAAGTCATTGGAGGAAAACAATCAAGAGGAGTGACCCAAATAGAGAAGATGCTTGCTGAACCAAAGGCTATTTGGTCAGGTTGTCTTATCATGTAGGACAGGGCTATCCAAAGTTTTTCCTGCGGCGACACACCAACCGGCGTTGGTGTGTCGCCGCGGGAAAACCCGGAAGTTCCGTCCTTGCGGCAGCGCGCAAAACACCGGAAGCGCTGCTGCCACTTTCAGGTTTTGCGCGCTGCAGTTGGTGTGTCGCCAC
Source organism: Charina bottae (assembly GCA_023362775.1). NCBI lineage: Eukaryota > Metazoa > Chordata > Lepidosauria > Squamata > Charinaidae > Charina > Charina bottae. Next base: position 32,626,412 of record JALMGJ010000003.1, on the reverse strand, counting down.
GGGAAAACCCGGAAGTGCCGTCCTTGCGGCAGCGCGCAAAACCCCAGAAGCGCTGCTGCCGCTTTCAGGTTTTGCGCGCTGCCGTTGGTGTGTCGCCGCGGGAAAACCCGGAAGCGCTGATGATGATCAGTGCTTCCGGGTTGTGTGGCGACACACCAGACTGTGTGTGGCGACACACTTTTGTGTGGCGACACAAAGTTTGGAAAGCTCTGATGTAGGACATTACAATTAAAGACATTTTTCCTTTGGGTTGCTGTGATGCTGTTGAACGTATAGGTGCTCCATTTCCCCATTTGCAGGAAGTCTTGCCTTAATCTACCTCCTTGATTCTGGGCTGTAGCTACCTCAGCAGTTTTTTCAAGTGGAAAGGTGACTTGATGGCTTTGTAGCTCCCTCACAAAGGAACTTCTTGAATTATTTTGGATATGACCAGACAAATGCACAAAATGTGAAATAAGGACATGATGATGGGGGTCATAGGGGTACAAGAATGTATTTTATTTCTCTTTTCTGTGAAGTAGAAGTGAGGGGATGTTAGCTTCTCTAGGACCTTTGGCAGCTTGGAGTAACCAGTCGTTCTTTGCTGGGCGGTAATATAAATTTAATAAAATAAATACACACACACACACACACACACACACACACACACACACACACATGCATACATACATACAGTATATACAAACATACATGCATATATAAACATATATATGATCATCCTTTCTTCACTATCCCTTTGTGTTTGATTTCTATGGAAATTTGAGTTAGGCCAGGGGTCGGCAAACTTTTTTATGCCAGGAGCCATTTTGACATTTATAACATCACTCGAGGGCCAGGGGGCGGGGTTTGAGGGCGGGAGCCAATCGTGTGGAAGGGGGCGGGGTTTGCGGATGGGAGCCAATCGTGTGGAAGGGGCGGGGTTTGCAGGCAGGAGCCAATTGCACATACTGGGGGCAGGGTTTGTGGGCGGGAGCCTTGAAAACAATTTTGGGTGGCAAAATGTAGCTGCAGCTCCCCACCCTACCCCACCCCACCCGCCACCAGCATTGTATAATCTCCGAGTTAATTGGTCGGAGACAAGTCCGCTTCCCTGATCTTCTCCTCTGCCTGTCCTTCGCTCCCTTACAGCGCCTTGGAGACAAAGCCTCCCACAATCTGCCCCTTTCCTGATTGCAACCAGGGATCTTCTTCCCCGCCCCGTCGGCCAGCTCCTCTGTGCCTGCAAGGCAAGGTGGATCAGGCACAATGTGGCTTTAGCTCACTGCTGCTGCCTCATGGTTGCCGCCAATGCAGTCCCCACTGCGCCCGCTGCTCTTGGCGAAGCAAACGCTGTCTCCCTTCCTCTCTTTCCTGACCTTAAAAACTCGCCTGTTTCTTGGTGGTAAAGCCCTTGGGCCATTCCTTGCCAATGACACTATTACAGCATGAAGTCAATGCCCAGCACAGGACGGGAAGCGCCGCGCTCTTGACTGTAGCCTTGGACGCGCCAGCCATGCCCCCAAAGAAAAAAATCATCTGTTGCTGCAGATCACGCTGGGAACGCAGCGCTCAACAAAGCCTAGTCCGGAGTTCGACTCGTATACAACGCCGGTGCCCCATCCTTCACTCTCCTTTGCTCTTATGCTTGTTAAAAAGACAAAAAGGAGAGAGAAACGAACCGAGAAAGAACGAAGGATAGCCGGACAGCAGCCTTTACTCACCGGCTCAACGCCCAGACCCCTCGCCTCCGGCCGGCCAGCCAGCCACCCCTTCCCACGAGTGCACAATGAAGCGAGGCTGGCAGCGTGCACTGCAGTCCTGCACGGGAACGCTCTGCCTCCCAGACACTCCAAGCAACCAATGAGGATGCCCAAGTCCATGCTAAATTCTTGGGCTGCTTTGCCATTGGCCAGCCAATTAGTGAGGCTTGGTGGAGACGAAGGCGCTAAGGCGAGCTGCAGGTCTTGTAGCTCCTTGAGTGAAGACCGAGGAGTGGGAAGGCGAAAGTCTGGTTTTGCCAGGCGGGTGGTGAGTGTTGGTTAGCGTGGAGCTGGGCAGTTGAAGCCCGACCGACCGACACCCCCGCCCATACAGGCCGATTGAAATGCACGTGGTATTGGAGCCACACTCAAGGGGCCAAAGAGCCACATGTGGCTCGCGAGCCGTGGTTTCCGACCCTTGATAGGCTTCCCAAATCCTTACGCAGTTTCATATTAGAGGGTGGCATGAATTCTAAGTCTTGAGAGATATTCATACAACTTGATGAGCACATGGAAAGCACTTGGTGATGTTTCCTTCCTTGTATTACCGGGTCTCTATTTATGTGCAGGAAAAAACAGCATTCTGAGCTTTCCATCTTAAATGGGTGAAGGATCAAGCCCTTAAGATATTGCTGATTTTATCCAAATGGTCTATTGATACCTGCCATTTTTAAAGACATTTGCAGAATTATTCACTTTAACACCTGCACATGCTTGTTATAGGGTAAGCAGAATTCAGTGATGTGAATGTTTTTTTGGGTGGTTGTTTTGTTTGTTGCCTAGCACATTTATCATAATTCAAATCGAAAGAGCAATATTCATGAGCTTCCTGATACAGTATGTTCAACGTCTCTGTCAGGAAGAGGATGTTGGTAAATGGAGAATCAGGATGCCTTACAGGAGGACAAGCCAAGCCAAGCCAAGCCTTGCCAAGCCTTGCCAAGCCTTGCCAAGCCTTGCCAAGCCTTGCCAAGCCAAGCCAAGCCTTGCCAAGCCTTGCCAAGCCTTGCCAAGCCTTGCCAAGCCAAGCCAAGCCAAGCCAAGCCAAGCCAAGCCAAGCCAAGCCAAGCCAAGCCTTGCCTTGCCTTGCCTTGCCTTGCCTTGCCTTGCCTTGCCTTGCCTTGCCTTGCCTTGCCTTGCCTTGCCTTGCCTTGCCTTGCCTTGCCAGCAGGAAAGACAAAGAACTGGCCAGGTAAAGGCTGTGGAAAATGCCTGCATTGTCTTTGTCACGTTGCTGCGTCAGCATATTACTGGGCTGATGTACTTTGAGTCAAGATCCTACTTTGCCAGAACCTTATCTAAAGTCTCTTGCAGGTTTGACCAGGCTCTGCAGACCCTAATAAATCTCAGGAGACCATATACTTGTACAGTATGCCATATCCTAAGGGAGTAGATGAATGGTCCTGAGAACCTTATCGCTGGTTTGTGACTGGGAAGGGAGAAAGGTGGCTGGAGCCCTTGGGGATTTTTCTCCAACATTACAGACCTTCAAAGAACAATGAAGTTAAAAATGAAAAAAAACACAAATGTAACAATATAATTTACCCAAGGGCTAAGGGACAACCGTAGTTTATATGTACTATCACCATGGGGAGACCGAAGCAACCCCTTAAAACAGTGTTTCTCAACCTCAGGATATTTTATGATGTGTGGACTTCAACTGGCTGGGAAATTCTGGGAGTTCTACACATCTTAAAAGTTCCCGAGGCTGAGAAACACTGCCTTAGGGGCCACAGGCCCAAAGAAACAACCAGGTCTTAACAGTTTTATGAAAACCTAATAGATTCAGGGCCCATCTTATATCAAGGGGAATGCAGTTCCAGAGAAATGGGGCAACTGAGAAGGATTGACCCCAGGATCCCAGCAGATGACATTCCATGAGATTTTTCCAGATCTCAAAGGCCAGTGGGAGATAACCAGGTCCTGAACCATGAAGTGGCCACCAGCATTTTGAACTGCATCTGGAAACAAACTGAAGTCAGGGCAGCTCTCAAAGCAGAGATGTTACATGGACAAGCTGCCTGGTGCCCATAATGAGTGCATTTCGGGCCCAGTTGGAGTTTTTGGGTGGTCTTCAAGGGCAGTCCCACGTAAAGTGCATTACAGTAATCTGAATGGGAGGTGCCCAAGGCGTAAATGACTGTGAGTAATGCTCCTGATTCAGGGAAGGCTGTAACTGCCACACAAGGCAGATTGGTGCAAAAGGTCTTCTTAGCCATAGCTGCCACCTGTTCTTCAAGCAGGACCTCTAAGTTCTGGAGGACTCCCAGATTCTTTTTTAGTTAAAATGCTCAAAAAAGGTCTACCTGAGGTCTACTTTTGTTATCAAGAAGCCAATGGATCTACTTTAGGAAATACTTTTGCAATTTTGATTGTGATATATTGTTGATGAGTGATTTTACAATTAGTGCTGGTGAAAATTAGTTCTCTTTACATTTGTGTCCTGTTTATTTTCTCCTTCCTTCCTTCCTTCCTTCCTTCCTTCCTTCCTTCCTTCCTTCCTTCCTTCCTTCCTTCCTTCCTTCCTTCCTTCCTGCTACTTCTGCTCCTTTTTAAAAAACCAATTGTTCAGTGTCTTCTTCTCTGAATATGCATGTTTAATTTTCTTCAGGTTATGTTGTATGCAAAATCTGTCACATAATTTTTTTGTGCTATAGCAGAGCTTTCCAAACTTTTCATGTTGGTGACACACTTTTTAGACATGCATCATTTCGCGACACACTCTTACAGCAGGGCATCATTTCGCGACACACTCTTACAGCAGGACACAAGGCAGGCACTAGGACCTGTGTGGAATCACAGCAGGTTTGGAGGCAGCAAGGCACAAGGCAGGCACTAGGACCGGTGCGGAATCACAGCAGGTTTAGAGGCAGCAAGACACAAGGCAGGCACTAGGACCTGTGTGGAATCCTGGCAGGGCTCGGAGGCAGCAGCAGCCACGACACACCCAGACACTGCAGCCGACACACTAACGTGTCCCGACACACAGTTTGGAAAGCTCTGTGCTATAGGTTCCTGCCTGTTGGAGGCATGCAGATAAAATACTGTAGTGTTTTAGAAGAGTTTATTAATTAAAAAAAACACTTTTTGTAAACACCCCCCCCCCCGTAATATTGGTAAATATGTTCATTTAAAGAAATATTCTTTCCCAGAACAACTGAAGGGATTTTGCTCAAACTTTTCTTAAAGAACAAATATTTGCCTCTGGGCAAAGCATGGGCCTGACCATCTTATTCCCCCAAAGTGAATGTTTAATATGGATAGACTTGTGCAAAAGCCTCAGTGTAAGTAGTTTTGTGAGGTTAATTGTAGTGGGACCTACAGAAACCCAGTGGAACTGAATGGAGGTATTTCCCCAGTAGTTCTACCCACAGGAGACATTTGTTGTAGTAGCTTCATAACTGATTATCATTTCCTTGTTTACGTCATTTCTCCTGGGTGAATAAAAATCCAGAACAGTTTTACTACAACAAATCAAAATTTATAGTGAAAAACACACGTTACGATATGGTGTTCTTTTACTGTATATACTGTTTCAGTTTGTTCCTACTTTATTAACAATAAAATAATCCCTAATAAAGGCTCGGTTCATACCTTGTGCTAAGACAACATGTGGTTTGTCTGGTTTGGGCTTAGCAATATGGTCTGAATCCAGCTGAGGTGGTTTATAAATGATGGTTAATGGTTAGCATTGCATTTGAACCCAGCCCATTATGGCTTATTCTACAAATTATGATGAAGCACATCAGGGATGAATATGGCATGGGAACATAGACAGTGTTGATTTGAGGCTCAAGATTAGAGAATACAATGAGGTGGAGATTTTACAAATATTTTTATATTGCAAACATCTTACAGTCTTTTATTGTATAATCTGGATTGGTGCTGTTCTCCCACTTTTATTTTGATTATTATTTTTCATTTTTCTTGATGTTTATATATATATATATAATTAATCAAAACAAAATTCTCACTCAAAGCTTTCTGCTCAAAAAGGATGAATGTTAGTTTCACTTTCTTCTGCTTGTACTTTTTAAAACATTCTAAATCATTTTCATCTTATTTATGAAGACCTTTGTGGATTTTCCTATGTTTTTATTTTTTAAAAAAAAGCAAAAACAACCCCCCCTCAAAGAGCACCATTTTCATCTGTTCCTACCTGGTAGGGATGACTCTTCTCTTTCCCCATAATGTTGAAGTTAGTTTACAGTTTCACTTCAAAACAATATGCCATATGTTAAAATGCCAAATTACAGAAAACAAACACTAACTCCAGGTACCAGCCAAATAGAAAATGGGAGAGAAAAATAGACTACTTAATATAATAAGTAATATAAAGCTACTTAATTTGTGCTACTTAGAATAATAGGTAATACAATTAAATGATATACGTAGATTACTTTCTATCTATTCTCAGTGTGGTCCTACCTCAACAACTGCAAGATGATGATGATGATGGTCATGATGATCATGATCATGATGAAAAAGACACATTTTGGTGCCATACCCATTACTGACTTAAAGCATCTTCTACAACAGAGCTTTCCAAACTTTTCATGTTGGTGACACTCTTTTTAGACATGCATCATTTCGCGACACACTCTTACAGCAGGGCATCATTTCGCGACACACTCTTACAGCAGGGAACAAGGCAGGCACTAGGACCTGCGCAGAATCCTGGCAGGGCAGGTTTGGAGGCAGCAGCAGCCGTGACACACCCAGACACTGCAGCCGACACACTAATGTGTCCCGACACACAGTTTGGAAAGCTCTGTTCTACAAACATCCAAACATTGTTGAACAGATATAACACTAATGGGGATAGGCTTTAGATCACTTCAGTTATGGCTAGGTGACAGTAGAGGATGCTGTAAGGGACCAGAGGGGAAAGGCCATAGAAATGGAGCAATGTCTCTCTCTTTCTTGTATTGAAGGGCTTATTTTTCCTTTTTCCGAGGATGTCGAAAAACTGGCAGGAGTCAGTTATGACTGGCAAAAGACACTTCTCTTTGGTCAAATGTGTGCTCTGTTTATATTATGGTTGCACAATATTTGGAGGGAGGAGGGGAGCAAAGGCTGCACTTGGCTTTTAAATAACGTTATCAGGTGCTACTGTCCAAAAATAGGATTGGATTGTGGGCAACACAAAGACAAACACTAAAAGCAACCAAACAGATTGAATTCACAAAGCCATTAAGCCGTAACCCCCCAACCCAGACATATTTGGGCAAGACAAGGGAGGAGCGAAGGATGACATGTCTCATAAAGTCAGCACCCGAATCATGCAACTTATGTACTTGCATCAGACGTCATGACGTCATGACATCATTACGCAGTCACATCATTTACATCATCATGGCTTTTCTGCTGCAGAAAAATTAACCAGGGTTCAAATTAATCAAGCTTGGCATGTGTCCTAATCCAGCTGCTCGGTCTTTAACTGCCCTAGTTAAACATGTTGCATGAGATCAGAAGCAGGAGAAATACCAGTGGTGAGCAAAAATCAAGTGGTGGCAACTGCTTCTCCTCAGGAAGGTGGCAGCTTCTTCTCCACAGAGAGAAGCACAGGAGAAGTCTCAAGTAAGCTGTAATTGGTCCCTCCCCTCCACATTCATAACATTTGCCCCCAGGCCTGATTCATTTCTGCTTGCTTCCAAAGCAGATACGCCTTCTCTGCTGAACAATGTACACAGGGATGAAACTGTAGAGTCCAAAACAATATCCAAAAAGATATAAACAACAAATATTGCATAAAACCAGAAAATGAGTTAATTCAGTAACTAAGTAGTGTTGTGTAAACCAAGCCAGTGTCAAGGTTAAGAATTAAACTGTTAACTCCCAAAGCACTCTGCTCAAAACTAGACTGGGATTAACCCTGGATAGAAAGTTAGCAAACGTTTGTTTTTAAAGGCTTTGTCTCTTTACCCATCTATGATAATGAGAAGTTAGTAAACAAATAAAAATAAATTGTACACTCTATCCTGATGAACACATACAGTTAATGGATGGTTAAACGTTAGAAATGCATTTTAGAATATAAGTGAAAACAGTAGGACAATTCTCCGCTTTCATCATGTGAATTATGCGTGATCAAGACCTAACAGCAATGGGATAAAACCCTAGTATAGATTCCTCCATAGATTTCCTTATCTAGTCCTGCCTAATTCTTGCAAATCCAATAAAACTTTCTTCCCCTAAATACAGGTCACTGAGAATGAAAATGTCCAGTCTACTTGACAAAATAAAACTTTCTATGCTAAAGAAAATGATCTCACTTGGTTCTTACTTAAAACAGAAATGGGAATTGTTCCATGCCTGGGGACCACATTTTTGTTTATGAACTTCTTTCAAAGCTGAGGTCTACAGGGAAATGATGGCCATGTGATAATATCACCAGAAAGGGCACATCCAGAATTTTGGGGGTTGTTTTCCCATTTTGATGGAGGTAAGCACATCTATTTTATTAGATTATAACTGGGGAAAAAATCACACCATTGTCAGGCTGCAGTTGTTTGCCAAAGTTCAGTGGTATTCAGAGACTCTTTGACAGCTATAAAAAGTGAGACCTTTAAGATGACACCTGCCTACTCGCCTGGAAACAAAGAAAGGCAAAACAATAACCTACAGTTGGTTCTGTAAAATCCTCTAAGCCAAGAATGGCTCTAAATAGGATGCCATGGCGGAAGTAATGCCTGATACAGTTTTCACTCAATGACAGCTGCTATTTTCCACTAGCAGATTGCCCCAATACACTCATGCGAGCTGAACAGTGGCTGTCAGAACAGCCATACACAGGTTGGGCTTCCTCCATGCCATTCTGTCCTGAAGATGGCATTGAGGGAGGAACGTTGGACAGATGTCAATCCATCCAAGTCAAGACAAGGTCCGTATTGACTTGAGGAGCACTCGCTCTGGCAAAGCTGCATTTCTCTCCATGGCTAAGCAATCCATACAGGACAACTGCACGATACATTGGGTAATAGCCTCTTGGATAAATGATGCAGAAAAAACATTGCATACTTTAAACTTTTAAACCCATTTAATCCCCACCTCACCCCGTTTTTATTCTTCTAAGGAAAGTCATCAATAGGAGGGGAAGGAGCTGTTTGCAGTATTCTCTGTCCAGAATATATGTATATTATCTTCACCTCCTGTGGCAGATCTGCAGCCCTGCTTGTTATCTGGCTCAAGCTTCCCATTAACTGAATCCCTGGTGGAAAGCCGTTTCCCTACATTATATTGTAATGCTCTTGTTAATGATAAATTGATGAAGAGCTGCTTTTTTAGATTAGGTGAGTGGTCCTTTGATAATGGGGTTGGAATCAGGCCAGGGGTTTTAAACTACTTTGCCTGGAGGGTGAGAATCAACTAAAATATTCCTTTCTTGTGTTCTGTTAGAAAGTGAAACAGTCCAAGAATTTCAGCTTTTTAATTTTAACTTAGCTGTTTCAGACTTGGTTTACACTGTTGATATTTTTAGATGTTGTCTTTATCCTGTCCTGTAACTCTAATAAATTATGAACTGAAGTGTTTCTCATTTAATTAGCAAACTCAGCACCATTTAAATGAAATGGCTCTTGTAATATATGTGAATCACTTGGTTTTGTTACAAATGTCAAAAGATCAGAAGCAAAATTAGTGTTTCAAAGTTGGGAGCATTTTGTATTCTTTTTCTTTTTAATTTGCAGTGTCTGTTATCTGCTTATAATGCCACTATTCCAAATTAGCCAGAATATCTACAATTAGCAATAGATCAACCATCTTATTTTTATTTGTCTATGAGAAAGCTTGGGGACATGGCATGCTTGATTGCACTTTGTCTCTTTAAAATTTATGTGTAGGAAACTTCTACAGCAACGTAGCCCCTGAGGAGATTTTCTCTGAGGGAAGTTTCTGTCTGAAATGCTCATTTTCTATAAATGAAATCTAGATTGTCCATGAAGCTCCTTTGAGGGGACGAAAGAATCAACTTACCCTAAATATCTTTTCTGCAGTCCCCAGAGTTGTGTTTTCAAGGACCTCCAACTCCCCTGAGTAGTTTTTCAAAAGAGTCCATGGGAGGCTAAAAAATCACTTTGGTCTACTGAAAGCCTTGGTTTTGATTCAAGGCTCTCCCATTTGTGGAAGCGTCTACCTGGCCACCCAACTCAGGATTTTTTCCCTACTGTAATTGGAGAGTTGCAAACAGAAAGAGAGAGAGAATTTAAACCTTCTCTTGGCCTGAGGAGTTTAAACCCTAAATTCATCAATAGGGAAACCTGATGGAAGGGATAGAAAAACTCAAGAATAATAAGAAACAGAGAAACACTAGTTGGAGAGAAGAGTATGGACCTGTTTTAATTTTTCATTTAGAAAACTTGGCAAATCTACATTAAAGACAGAATAGTGCTTCTGTTTTTGTAGAAAACATTTACTTTCACAATTGCCCTACTGTAGCGGTATCTAAAGGTGTGGATAAAAATGGGCATTTTAAGACCACACTGTTTTTAACTAGAACAGGGCTGGCTTCATTCCTTACAAGAGCTGGTTTTGTAATATAACTACTGTACATTGCCCGATCTTTCTGTTTCACATCTTTAACACTGAAAGTCGCATTAGACCGAGTATGAAAAGATGTGCATTAGGTGAAAATAAGACAGCTTAGCTAGAAAACATAGCTCTCTGAAGCCACAATGCAGGAAGATTTATTTTTACCGAATATCTTGTCTTATAAATGTTAACTGTCATTACAAGGGAGAGGGTTCAAATATATAAATATTAGGTTTAGGCCTTGCAAAAAGCTAGAATGAAAGGCCTAAGTGACACATTCATCACGCTGATATTTGTTTCAACCCAGAGAAAAAACTATGGCTGACTCCAAGCGCTTGTTAGAGGTATCCGGCTTTCAAGTTATATGGAGAGAGATGTCAACTGTTTCCCATAAGTATAGTTCTGCATTTGAATATATAAATGATAGTGTTATTTTACCCTGTGTAAGTTTCTCACTGACAGGTATGTTCAGATAACACCGTTCACGAAAGCTGAAATGTTGATATAAATATCTGAAGAAAAATACTAATCACAGAATACATTGAACAAGACTTACTGATCTCGCATACCTGGAAAAAGATTTTCAAACAGACTTTGTCAGCTCAGGCTTGGCATTCCTTGTCAAACAAAGCATGCCTAAAGACACATTTCAAAAGCAGACAATGCAGCACTTGCTAACCTGCAGAAAATCGAAAAGGATCACGGAGCCGGAGAACAAACGGAATGGGTAAGCAACCAGAAATGGAACACAGTTCTGAAGCTCCCTGATTCAGGGAGCCAACAATGTTTAAAGAAGCCTCCATCAATAATTGAATATGAGTAAGTAAAATTCCAGTATACTTTTGCCAGTATTGTCTTAAGATTTGTAATAGAGAAATGAAACTATTGATTCAGTATCAGCAAGGTAAGGAGAAAAAATTCCCCCTACAAAAAGGTTGGCATGGAATGTTGTTGTTGTTGTTGTTGTTGTTGTTGTTATTATTATTATTATTATTATTATTATTATTATTATTATTTACTGAGTAGAAAATGCTCACTTGTGAATCCATCCACAGCTCTCCTCTGAAAATCCAGGTCAGGGAGTTGTTAACTGAATTGATATCAGCTATCTGGTTAAAAGTAAAAAGAGAAGGAATTCGTTTTTTCAATGCCATATCACATTTGTGCCACCCATGTTGCTGATGGCATGCCACTCCTTACTGTGACTTCAAACTGTGTAACACAAGATGACCTAACTTATGGCCCTTAACTATGCTTTCCCCCCCATTGGTGCCAATTCCCAATTCAGTGTGTGCCACTTAGGGGTTTATGATGGAAAATGCAAGTAATCTTAGATTACTTACCAAGCAAGGTGCCAACTGCAACCAGAGGATAGCTGAAAGAGAGAAATGAAGGCAGCTCATGAGGGAAATAGTCTAAATCCAAATTACATTTTTGATTCTCACACTGGAAGCAAACCAGATCTTGAACAAACTGGATGACTAGGATGCAAACACACCTTGGGCATAAATAAGAATAATGGTAACATTTATGTCAAATTAATGTTTCCAGAAAAGTTATTACTTCATAAAATAATAGCAACATTGATAATATTTAATTGTTTGTATTAGTTATAATTGGCGAAACAAACATTATTTTATATCATCATCATCATCATCATCATCATCATCATCATCATCTCTATTGCTGTAGATGCATTTGTCCATATTTAATTGTGCTTAAAGTAACCCACTGAAAACTAATTTATTCATGACTAAAAGGAGGAGGCAAGATGGCACCTATGCAGGAGCAGGGCCGCAACTAGGGGGGCAAGCGGGGCATGTGCCCTGGGCGCTGCGCTGGGGGGTGCGCCAAAATGACGCCTGGGGTGTGCCAAAATGACAAAATAACCCACGGGGGGGGGGGGCGGAATCCATGTTTGCCCCAGGTGACACAGACCCTAGTTCCATCCCTGTGCAGGAGGTCTAGGAAAGCCATTCTCTGTGTAAGATCATCCTGTCCTGATTAGAACCTTTTCTTTCTCCCAGTCTGGAAGGTTTCCCACAGCTCTGAGATCGTTTTATCCTTGCCCAGCCTTTGAAGTGAAGGGTGCTTCATACCAACACAGTGTATCTCTCCTATATGGCTTATACTGTACTATAAGAGAAGTGTACCAGCATACAAAGAAAACAAATTCTATTTCTTTTTAAAAATGTTTTCATAGTGCCACAATTAGCTAAAAATAGGTAGATTTATTTCTGTAGTTAACTACTCCCAAAACAAAAGCTGCAGAACACAATCTAAATTTTAATTTCTCAAGTTCAGGCGTATTGGAAATGAAACAGAGGTCATTGTGTGTGTTTTCTTTAAATTTCCTGTTAAGTTGACTTTTTTTTCAATCTCTGCTCCCCTCTCCTTTCCTGCTGCCTTCCTTCTTCATGTCGACATTTAGATTGCAGGCTTCTTGGAGTAACAATTGGTCCACTGTATTTTTGAAGCTGTAGTTAGCTACAGAAATGTCTTTTCTTTGTATCCTTAGTCTATTATGTCAAAGTAGTAGATCTTAATCAAGGCATAAGAAACTGCCTGATAGTGGATTAAAGATTGTTTCATCTAGATTAGTATACTCAACGTTACTGTGGATTAGTGTCTGTGGTTATGTCTCAGAATTAATATCTAAGGGTTTTTTCCCCACCATCTGGAGATGCTAAAAACCTACTGCAACGTTTCCTAGTTGAGTACCAGTTTAGTATTCTTCAGAACTATTGACACTACAACTCCAGTCAATAAATTGCTCTTCCTCTGATTAGCAGCTCTTGATTCCAGAGGCACACCTAAACTAGGCTCTCATTATTAGGAAGTTCTAGATTCATTTAGCACTTCCAAAAAGGGTGATAAACGATTACACATTTTGAGACAAATCAGTGTAATTCATTCAGAGTGCCAAGTTCACCCCAAAACAGTTAATTAACCATGCATTTTATGAATCACCGAGTGCCCAGCTCTTGGCTACATCCCAAAGAGCATAGTTATGTTCCTACAGCAGAAAGTGATATGTATTAATGGAACACCATATGCAGCACTGAATGATGTATTGTCCCTTCTTCTCTCTGCCACCCACCCCCCACTCTCTATCAGAGCATTATACTGCCCTGGTTGGCAAGTGTCCATACTTTCAAGGGTTAAACCTATTTTAACGTGATAAAACGTGAGAAACCACAGCAATCAAGCTATCATTCAGCTTTAATCTAGTCCCTTCAGCCTTTCGCGTCTTTCTGGTGGTGAGTGCCTGAGTCTAATATTTCTTTTCCTCTCGTGTTTAAGGTGAAAACAAGTGAAAGAGAAGAGGCAGCTAGATGTTGCTGAACATCAAGTTCTATCCTTACAGCTGCAGTATCTTTCCAATTTGTTTTTCAGAGATTTATCCCTAAAGGACCTCTCTGGAAGGAATAGAATAGGGGAATGAAGAAAAAGAGACAAAAGAATAAGCAAAGAGACAAACTGTAAGAAACATGAAGTAAATAATAAAAGGGCTTTCTGCATTCAGGCCTTACTTACTTACTCCATACCAAAACACAAAATGAGTCTTTGGACCTTATGAGTTGTAAACAAAATTGGGGCTTTTCAAGAACTCTCTGCTGCAGTCTTTATATCCATTCATCTCCTTCTCGCTTAGCACAAGTTTGTGGATTAAGTAAAGATGCTAGAAGATGCTGGTTTGCCACACAGCATGATTTCTTATCAGACACACACAGATTAGAGTACACCCAGTGCTCTCCAAACACATATCTAGGCAGATATGATGGGTCTCCCTCATCATCAGAGGTGAATTTAAACCATATCTTAAATATCAAGGTTGCAGCATGTTTTTATGGGAAAATATATATACAATAAAAAATAACAATAAAAAAAAGGGCTGGTCCATGAAGCTCCAGGATACCCTGGAGAAGATGCTGATGCTAGGGAAAGTGGAAGGCCAAAGGAAGAGGGGCCGACCAAGGGCAAGATGGATGTATGATATTCTGGAGGTGACGGACTCGACCGTGGGGGAGCTGGGGATGGTGACGGCTGACAGGAAGCTCTGGCGTGGGCTGGTCTATGAAGTCACGAAGAGTCAGAAGCGACTGAACAAATAAACAACAACAAAAAGTAACAGCAAATAATTTTGCAAACATCACAGGTATTTGTAAATTTTTGCCTCTAGAAATCTTTCCAAACTATCCTTTTGTCTCCAGGAAGTTGAAACCTATCATTCAGCTGAAAAAAAAGTTTACCAGTAGATTTTTTAACATTATAATCTATTTATAATCTTAATACTCAATGAAAACCACTGAGGACATAGATTATCGAATTATGGGTCACAGAATAGGTGTTTTCGATTATTATAGACAGGAAAGCTAATTGAGGTATCCATGAAGTAGCTTATCTTCTTCTGCCCAATATCAATGAGAGTCTTCTAATTCTTAAATTTTAAATTCTTGGCCAATCACTAGATTCCATTAGGACAGGCTTTCCAAAGTTTTTCCGCGGCGACACACCAACCGCTGTTGGTGTGTCGCTGCGGGAAAACCCGGAAGTGCTGCCATTGCGGCAGCGCGCAAAAACCTGGAAGCGCTGCTGCCGCTTTCGGTTTTTGCGTGGCGCCATTGGTGTGTCGCTGCGGGAAAACCCGGAAGCGCTGATGATGATCAGCGCTTCCGGGTTGTGTGGCGACACACCAGACTGTGTGTGGCGACACACTTTTGTGTTGCGACACACAGTTTGGAAAGCTCTGCATTAGGAGAAGAATGTCATCATTGTACTGCTTTTACCAATGTTCCAATTTAAATTCATGCTATTTGGTTTTGCTTCTGCAGCATCTTTCCCCCCCCCTGAGCTTGTATTCTTCAGTGATGCTGAGAACTATGCCATCAGTAGGCTAATTACTGGCAGGGTCTCCAAGATGGGTGTCACTTGAGATGCTAGACAAATCACACATCTGGGCAGCAGCAGCATGGGACTCTGGTGAATCTAAGTCCGTATCTTGTCATGGATAGTCACAGCAAACAAATTGGGATATGGTGCTGGAAGATGACCCTCTCAGGTCAGAAGGCACTCACTGGGGAAGAGTTGAACATTCTTCAGAGTAAATCTGGCACGATGTGGTTGGAACAAATCCGTCCAGTCTGACTGCTGATGCAGCTGTGCCT
This sequence comes from Charina bottae, assembly GCA_023362775.1. Classification (NCBI taxonomy): domain Eukaryota; kingdom Metazoa; phylum Chordata; class Lepidosauria; order Squamata; family Charinaidae; genus Charina; species Charina bottae. Next base: position 32,610,976 of record JALMGJ010000003.1, on the reverse strand, counting down.
GAAATGAGGATCAGAAGCTGTAAAGATGTCCTACATATTGGAATATGGAAAGTATGAAACACAAACCAAGGAAAAGTGGAAGTGGTCAAGAATGAAATAGAACACATCCAGGTTAACCTGTTGGATGTTACTGAGCTGAAATGGGCTGACATTGGGCACTTTGAATTTGACAATCACATGGTGAAAATGAAAGACAAAAAATGGTGTTGATGAAGAAGATGAACTGAACCATTTGCTTATAAAGATCAAGGAACACAGTCTCAAAATGGGCCTGCACCTTAATGCGAAGATAAATATGGTAACATTAATGGTTTCATCCTTGATGAGACAAAACAGAAGTAGTTGACAGTTTCAACTTGCTTGGATGAATAATATGAATAATCAGTAATGAAACTATAAGCAGCCAAGAAATCAAATGATGCCTTTGAATGAACAGCTATGAAGGACCAAGACAACAACTTTAAGTGTAGAGAAGTTTCTTTGTCTACAAAGCCAACTTGGTCAGGCCATAGTATTTTCAATAATATCATATGGATGTGAAAGCAGGACAATGAATAAACAAGATAGATACTTTAGCATTATGATCCCAGTGCAAGATACTTTGGATACCATAGACTGCTCAACAAACAAATAAATCAATATTGGAGGAAATCAACTCTAAGCTTTACTTAGAAGTTCAAACAACAAGACTATGACTTTACATCATGTAAAGGAAAAGATCATTAGAGAAAGGTATTATACTTGTCAAGGTGGAAGAAAAACACACAAGAGGAAGACCAGAAATGCAATGGATCAATACAATAACAATAGTTACGGATGCCACTCTAATAACAATTAGCCACTTGGCTAAATACAATTCAGGACAACTATCTACAGCAGAGCTTTCCAAACTGTGTGTCGTGACATGTTAGTGTGTCGGCTGCAGTGTCTGGGTGTGTCGCGGCTGCTGCTACCTCCGAGCCCTGCCAGGATTCCACGCAGGTCCTAGTGCCTGCCTTGTGCCTGGCTGCCTCCAAACCTGCCCTGCCAGGATTTCACGCAGGTCCTAGTGCCTGCCTTGTGTCTTGCTGCCTCCAAACCTGCCCTGCCAGGATTCCACGCAGGTCCTAGTGCCTGCCTTGTGCCTTGCTGCCTCCAAACCTGCCCTGCCAGGATTCCATGCAGGTCCTAGTGCCTGCCTTGTGCCCTGCTGTAAGAGTGTGTCGCGAAATTATGCATGTCTAAAAAGTGTGTCACCAACATGAAAAGTTTGGAAAGCTCTGATCTACAGGGTTGCCACGAATTTACATCAACTTGATGGCAACTAACAACTGCAATGGCAAACGTGAATGAAAATATAATGTTCAAAGTGTAACTGAAAAATTTCAGAATTATGGACTAATAGCAAAAAGAAATGTTAATTTAAGACTGATTTGGTGACTTATTTTGGGAATGTGATCTCCGAGAGAGAATATAGTCTAGAGGGGCATACAAACTTCCTCAAAGGGTTTTTTACGAATGTGTTGCAGATGAGCAACCCCCCTGCAAAAAAAAAAAAAAAAAAAAAACAATTCAAAGGTAATGAAAAAGGAGGTAAAATTCATAAAAGCTGAACCTGGGGATTATAATCAAGGGAAATTATTTTACAGATTCATATTGTTTAGAAGCCATTGACATCCAAGGAGATTCTGGTACTGTCAGCAATGAGGATAATAGAACATACAGTATCAAGGGACACCATCATGCAGCACAAGAAGACCCTGCTGAAGGAAAAGGAAGAGTTCTAGAGGTGATGACCCTCTTCAATCCTTGAGCTGAAAGAGGTAGTCTAGGAAGTTTGAGGATTTCATAATTACTTCAGGTTTCTCTTCCTTTTCTTGTTTGGAAGCAGAGATAGATTGTGTCCAATCAGGTAAATCTAATTTGTTTTCCAAAGGCTTCTCTGTTGGTGTATTATTCTTTGAGGAGTAAGTCACAGCAATAAATCTTGTTAATTAAGTACCTGCAAACTTTAAAAGGTCAGGCAGCACATGATCCAGGTTGAAGAGTATAAAAGAACCTGCCCTGCCCGCCTGTTTGCTTTGCCTGCTTGTTTGATTCTACTCCTGCTTGCTTCTTACTTCTGGTATGTAGAGAAAGTTTTGTAACACTTTCAGGGATCTGGAAGAAACTGTAAATATTATCTGTTTGTATGAGAAGCTAATACAACTGCAACTGATTTACTACAATGCCTCATGTCTTTATTGGTCTCTACTGCTAACGCTTCCTGATACTCTGCATATGCAAGAAAACACACTCACCAACAGGTTATGGGCCCAGAAAGCACAAAGAGACCAGCTCATCTTGTTTGCATCTGAAGATAAGTAAAGACCAGTGAAGTGTTTTTTCCTTTGAAGCTGCCTGGCATTTTTCGAGCTGCTATCAGTTTGCAGAAAAAGCTGAGCTGAGGTGATTTAAGAAGAAAGAAGCCATGGCTAATTATCAATACTTAGGAATGCCACTGGAGTGTTTATCAGAAACTAACTACATAAACTGGAGTTTAAAAATGGAAATGTTCCTTCGGAGGGAAGATTTATGGACTCTGATAGGTGAACCTACTCCAGCAAACCCCACCTATGCATGGTTGAGGCAAGACGAACGTGCCAGAGCATCCATAATTTTGGGAGTTGAAGACAGTCAGTTAGTAAATGTGCGTGGTTTGCTGTCTGCAAAGCAGCTTTGGGACGCATTGAGATACTTGTTTGTAAAAGCAACAGCTGGAAATAAAGTTTCCTTGACTAGAAAACTTTACAAAGCTTACAAAACTTAGTGATTTCCTCCTTTTAAGAACAGACCATCTTCTGGATTTTTATTTTTTTATTTTTATAGTAGTTTTAAATGTTTAGGTTTTATCTTTTATATTCTGATTGTAAACCGCCCAGAGTCTGCCATGGCAGAGATGGGCGGGGATAAATTCAAATAATATATATATTAATATTAATATTTGTCAGAGGAGGGCAGTTTGCCTGAACATTTACACCGCATTCAGCAGCTGTTTGTAGAACTACAAGAGAGAGGTATGGAATTTACACCTCTGACAAAAGCATTCATTATCTTCACTAAATGAAATGTGGGATACATTAATTTGCACCCTGGAAGCAATGCCCGAAGCTGAACTTACTCCTTTTGTTTCGGGATGACTGCTTGCTGAGTGGGAGAAATGAAAGGAACGGCACTCAGCTCCACCCGTTTCTTCTGGTAAGCTGACATGTGAGAGAGAGGGAAGGGAAGGGCAATCAGGCTGAGGCAACAGCGCTAGCCAGCTGCCGATGTTTTAATTGTGGTTCAGCTGGACATTTACAGAAAAGCTGTGATTTATTGCCCAAAGATCGAAAGACAGGAAAAAAGAACAAAGAGGCAACATGGAAGAAGGCTTTTCAAACAACCCACATTGCACAGGTTCATGAAAACTTTAATTCTGATGTTTGGGTGTTAGATTCTGGTGCTAATTGTCATTTATCAAACTATAAACATTATTTTGTTTCACTGTCTAAAACTAATAGACAAAGTGTTTCTATGGCTGATGGGTCTACAATAGAAATCATGGGTCAAGGTGACATGTATCTATCTTATTTGGGAGAAACTGTTAAAGATGTGCTTTTTGTTCCTAAATTACAGACAGACCTTTTATCTGTAGCTCTGTTAGTAGCAGCTGGATATGTCATAACATTTAAGAAAGATAGTTGTGAGATACATAAGAATGGTAAGTTGTGTGCAACTTGTGTACAAAGAGATTCATTGTACATAGTGCAGAATGCTAGGGGCCAAGCTGCAAAAGCTGTAATTGGCAACATTCCAATTCATGATCAGTGCATACACTTGATGCACAGGAGATTTGGTCATGCAAATTTCAGATACATAGCACAAATGCCAGAGTTATGTGCTGACCTGAAGTTGAAACCTTGTGATAAATATCTGGACTGTGTAGTTTGCAAAGAATGTAAAACACAGAAGGCTTCTGTGAGTAACATGGGCAAATGGAAAATTTCCAAAACCTGTGTCTGCCCTACAATGTGATCGATGTATGAGAAGCTAATACAACTGCAAAGTATGAGAAGCTAATACAACTGCAACTGATTTACTACAATGCCTCAAGTCTTTATTGGTCTCTACTGCTAACGCTTCCTGATACTCTGCATATGCAACAAAACACACTCACCAACATTCTCCCTAGAGGACTTTGGTTGGAATAAGGAGAAAAGGGGGAGAGAGGGAGAACTGAGTGAAGAAAGAAGAAGAAAGGAAACTGAAAGTGTAAGGAACTAAAGATGCACAAAGAAATAAAGTTGTTTGATTGTAAGCTCTGCCTGCTGTGTCCTCCTTATCTAGGACAGAATACAAAGCTTTGTTATGGTTTCTCTTTGCCAACATACAAAGCTGCAGGACAAGCTTAAACTCAACTATTACAGTACTCCACTTGGTTTCTCTGCATGTAGACATGTTGCTTTTGGTAAGGAGGCAGGGAGGAAGCATTTATAAAATCTGTATTGTATTTTTAAAGTACTGTATACTTAAATACATTGATACAAATAAAATTCATGTCCACTGAGATTTATTCATTTTTAAGAATACCATGCAACATTAGGAAAGGAAATCTGGAAAAAAAGCAATTAAAAAAAAATTAAGGGCTAATTCCTATATGTAATACTGAGTTGATGTAGCATCTTCCCATGTGAATCGTTGTATTTTACTACCATATGTATGACCTGATTCTCAGATTATATCACTGTGGGGAAAAATTGGTGAGCCATGGAATTTCACAGGAGACAAGTAAAAAAAATAATCTATGAAAATGTGTCTTAAATTAGTTTTAGCTGATAGTACCTAAATTGATGGCAAATACAGAGAGTCCTCACTTACCAACTGCGTTTGGGACTGGCATCTCTGTCGCTAAGCAATGCGGTTGACTGAGATTGTTAAGTAAATCACCCACAGTCATAAAGTGTGATGTCACGTGACTGCAACTTGTGACTTCCTGCCAGCTTCCCCATTGACCTGGCTTGTCAGAAGCTGGCTGTGAAGGTCACAAATGGTGAATCACGTGACCGCAGGGTGCTGCAATCATCGTAAATGAGTGCTGGTTGCCAAGCGCCCAAATTGTGATCACATGACCATGGGGACGCTGCAACAGCCGCAACTTTGAGAACCGGTCGTAAATCTCCTTTTTCAGCACCATTGTAACTTTGAATGGTGCTGAATGAGTGGTTGGTAAGCAAGGACTACCTATATACCATGACATAGTATATACACAACCCAGATTTTGTCATGATTCTGTTGTTTGCATCTGGTTTCTTACTAATTTCTTAGGTCTGTTCTAGAGACAGATTCACCTATACTTTTCAAGCAATTTTAATGAGAAACTCCTGATAAATCTTTTCCAGATATCAGCTGAGGCATGGGGATAATTCAAATATTTGATCATTGAAGTCCAGGAGAGAATTACAGGGTCCGCACAGTGATGTGCATCATTCCTGTTGACATTTTATAGACTTTCAACTGCAAAACTTTATTTAGAAGTAATGCTGACGACTTTTGTGATGAAAACAGAAAGGATTTCAGACAAGTAGCAAAAAACACCAGTACAATTTTGGTTTTTAAAATATTTGCAAGTTAGGCAGTTCAATAATTTGCCAAGTGCTAATTACCCAAATGAGTATAACACTTTCTATTTAACTGTGAATTATTCCCATATGATTTCTAACTTCTCTGGATGGCTTTCTTCAAATGGTTTGTTGAGATAGTGTTCTAGCTAAAAACCAGTTTTTTTTAGCCAATTCAGTCTTTATAGTCTTCTACCTCAATTCCGGCATTCTAAGAGCTCATTCAGAAAGATACTTTAATGTCCTTTCTTCCAGTCCATAAGGCAATGCAAAAGGATGTTGACATTGTTAGAGATAAGGTTTTAATCAAGCACGTCTCACACACAAGCTCCAAGGAAGAGACAGCCTCTGCTGTAACCTGATATCACTTGCTGTGTGTGGGAGGGGCTGAATCCCTGTTTCCTGTTCCTTTTCTCTTTCTCCCTCTCTCTGCTTGAATCTCCTACCAGGAGGGTGGCTGGCCAACCATGGCTGCTGCCACGTGTTTCTCATACTTCCATCCAGGTGGGCCACATTGGAAGCATGTGGTTCACGTCAGAACTAATTGCTCACACGCATGGACCGTTTCTACTAAGGAACTGTGAGTTACAATAAACTTTTTAATGTAACTTTACATTTAATGTGTGAAGTGTGTTTATTTTGTGTTTGAACTGATTAAGCCTTGTGCAAGTTTATGGGAACGCTTCTACTCTGCTATACACTAATAAGAAGCTGCGCGGAGTTCTGGTACTACCATATCAGAATTTCCTACAGGCATAATCTGCCCTGTCCACAGCCAATCTCTACTCTGCCTCAATATCTAGGCTTACGAGTGGCGTTGCCCTTGCAGTCTCATACAGGACAAGTTAAGGACAGCAATTGTGGTATGGTGGGATTGGTGCAGGGATCATGCAAATCACAGATCCAACACTCTAGCAAGGCCCCCGTTGGAAGAAGATGGACAACCCCATTCTGATATCATCTCATTTAAATACGAAGTTATGTAGCCTTAGCTATAGGCTGGGGGTGGGAAAAAGGCAGTGTCAGGAGCCTATGGCCTTAAAGAAGAGTTAATGAGGCATCCTTGAGACACTGTTAGGGACATGTAGTTGAGATTTAAACTGAAATATTGGACATGTTCACTGAACCATTCCATTCCCCATTCTCATCTTTATGTATACCTGAGTAGAACTATTTGAGTTTTATGGTAGGTTAAAGGTTTTTTTTTACCACATAAATGATTCATTCAGCAAAAGTGAACTTATTGAGCAAATAAACTGGGATTTAACTTGCCTAGGGCTTTTTTTGCCACATCTTGACTTCTTACTCAGTGCTGAAATGTTCCTACGATGAGTAATATTTTAGGGCTTTTTTAAAAAAAAGAAAGAAAGAAACAGAAACTGTAACAAACTGTGGATTTTAAAACAGCAAGCAGGTCACAACTCTTAAGTATAACTGTATTTAAAAAGTAAATATTTTTTATTAGTATATTGCAATGGCTTTGTAATCCATGAATAGGGTTCTTTAGAATGTTAAAAAATTGGGAATATTTGTAAAAAGTATATATGGGAATATTTGTAAAAAGAAAATTTAAGAATATGCTTTAAAATATTCAGTAAAAGTTTTACTGGACTTTACTATTTCAATTAGTGCTTTGATTGAATGAAATAATGAAATATTAGGTTAGATCTAGTCTTAGTCTTATTAATTTAGATCTAATTAGGCATGCCAAGATTAAGTTTGATGTATTTATTTTTAATGTCCATAGAGTAATAAAACATTTTGAACAGATTATAAATATAAAGAACAAATGAAAAATAGAATACAGTAATAATTAGGTCAGGGAAAAATCCAATTGAAAATATATATAAACTATTATCCTAACATAATGTTGGCTATTTTTTTTTTTTAAATATTGAAATATTGACTCCAAGCCTGGCTGGCAGCTTGACAAGTCAGAATTTTTCAGAGTGCTGAAGACCTGGCTGACTTTCCCTTGTTTGCTGGGGTCTACAGAAATTGTAAGACCACTGAAGCTTCTCCCTGAAGAGGGGAGGACCAGAAGATTGCTCACAGGGCCGTTGGAATTGCCCCCTCCTGTTTTTCTTTGTAGTTTCCACCACGGAGAGAATGGGGGGTGAGTGCAGTGAAATGGCCGGAGGAGTATCAAGCTCTACAAGGAACGTAAGTCTCTTGAGAGACACAAGAGTGTGCAGTCGGCTTTTAGATCACTTTATTTTACTTTTTTTTAAGATTAGAACATTTTTATTATCTAAGGTTTACTTAAAATGTTGGCCAATTTTTGCTTTCTTTGCTATAACTGATCTTGGTGGAAATATATTTGCAACATAGTGAAACGTTTGCATTTTTTTTTTACCTTTCTTTTGTATCACAGAGGACCCTGTTTCAGATGGGAGTATAAGAGTTTTATATTGGTGAATTGGTTTATTTATTTATTTTTGCTTTTTTATATTGGTTGGAAATTTTTTCTTCCCCCTTTTTTCTTACAAACTGTTTGAAACTGTTTCCCTATCTTTGATTATTGGATAAACTAGTTGAGACTTAAGAGATTTTGCTGGTAATTTTCCACCCAACAGACCAGCTGACTATTTATTTCCTGAGAAACGGTTTGTTTTGGTTAAGCAGCTTGCAGCCTGAAGAACAAAAGCACAGTGAAACGTTTGCATTTTCTCTTTTTTCTCTTTCTATTTTTTTCAGAGTGGATTCTGTCTCATTTGGAATTCATCTTTTATTTTTCTTTTTATAAACTGTTTGAAATACTGTTCTCTCCCTTACTTTGGATTATTGGAATTCTTCTTCTTTTATTTTAAAAACTTTCTACTTAATAGACCTTGCTGGTAATTTTCCACGAACAGGTCAGCTGACTATTCATTCCATGAGAAATGATTTGTTTTGACTAGAACGGCCATTGTTGCAGCTTGAAGGACAAGGAAGAAGAATGGCTTTTTTAATAGCAATTCAAGAATTTAAAAAAGAATTTAGTGAATCTCTTTCAGAAATTAAGAAATCACTGGAATTATTATTGATAGTTTTGCAAAAGGAACAAAAGATAGAATTAGAAGTAGAATTTTTTTTCCCGATATAGAAGAGAAACAGGAGAAGGGAATTTTAAATACATTAGTTCAGAAAAACATTCTGACACTCTTCAAACAGGATATACATTATAATTTTGATATAAACACATTATGGCAGTGGAGACAGGGAGAAAATCTGAGCATGCAATTGGATAGATATTGTGAAATATGGGGAAAGGGTGAGAAAACCATTCTGACATTTTATATGAGATACAGAACAAAACAGGCTGCATATTGTGAATTTGGCATAACCTGAATAGAAGATTTAGTGTGATGTGGGAAATAAGGTGAATGGAACCATGGACTTTGATTGGACACAGAGTATGTAAATGTATTAAATAAATCAAGTTTTAACTAGTAATATAATTGTTGGGAATATTAAATGCTAAAAATTGACATGAGAAATTGTATGGATGTATAAAAATGTGATATTCTAATTGTTAGATATAAGATTATAAAATTAGTGATATAAATATAAGTTGATGTTATAGATTATATGATAATTAGAAATCTTTTCTTATGGAGATACAGAAATGAGAAGTATATCACTAAGATGGGATGTTGAGTTGGAATTAGAATTAATGCTATTATAGGATGACTTATTTTATAATTACTATTATGAATATTATTGAGAATTATTGTTAGGTTATGTATTAGTGGAATAAGTAGCTATAAAAATTTGTTAATTAGGTAAATATGTAGGTAAATGTAGAATATGGTATAATTGTAGCTTAAATATAAATTATGTTTAAAGTAGTGTTATTTCTAGGGATATATATGAACAGAATATACTTTATTCTATTAGAATTAAAATAAGGCCTTTCCCTGTTATATATATGATTTAAGACTAATTGGACTTTATTAAGGATATAAATATAGATGAAAAAATGGAAAGAGTGAACAAAAAATATTAAATTGATGCAGCCAAGAATACTTAAACTGACATTATTTCAAAGGGTGGAAACTACAGATGGACTATTGGAGAATTGTAAGAAAGGAGAAATTTACATGAAGACTAGAAGATTGGATTATAGAAATTGAAGTGTATATGACAAAGAAAAGTGCCTGTGTATTGTATGAAAGACTAACATTTAAAGCAAATTATTGTACTTAAAGACCAAAGATAGATTGGAGGCCATCTATTCTTTATATTTCTTTTCTTTATTATTTTTTCTGACTACACTTTTCTTTTACTTTTTTCTTACTTTGTATTTTCATCTTTATTTCTTGTTCTAACTTTTAATATGTATTTCAAAATTCAATAAAATTTATATATATTTAAAAAAAGAAATAATGAAATATTAGGTTAGATCTAGTCTTAGTCCTATTAATTTAGATCTAATTAGGCATGCCAAGATTAAGTTTGATGTATTTATTTTTAATGTCCATAGAGTAATAAAACATTTTGAACAGATTATAAATATAAAGAACAAATGAAAAATAGAATACAGTAATAATTAGGTCAGGGAAAAATCCAATTGAAAATATATATAAACTATTATCCTAACATAATGTTAGCTATTATTATTATTATTTTTTATTTTACGTATTTATACCCCGCCTATCCCCTCCCTAGACGGAGGGCTCTAGGCGGCTTACAATCATTGCAAATTCATATATTATACAACCATATATATTAACAATGTTACCGCGCGTTAGGGAGCGGGTGAGGGAACCGACTCTTCTTCCGCAGGTATCGGACTACATGCCCCAGAATACCTCGCTTCCGAGCCGGCTGCTGACGTCCTGGATGTTGTCATTCGGGATCCGCCGTCCTCCGCCGCCGTCCACGGGATTCACCAGGTCTTCTTCGGTCCGAGGGCGACCCTCCGAAAGGACGCCAGCAAATTTTCCCACGTAAGTGGTACCCATTTATCTACTTGCCTTAGCTTTCGAACTGTTGGGTTGACAGGATTATTATTAGTAATTACACATCTAAAACATTCATATAAAATAACTAAAATGCTCAGGAGAAGAGGAATGCCTTTGTGACAGGGAAGCTTCCTTGGAGAGGAGACATCCATCTGCTTAACTTAATTTGTTAGGAGCATCCATCTAAGCCAGAGCTTTCTAAACTTTTCATGTTGGTGACACACTTTTTAGACATGCATCATTTCGGGACACACACTTACAGCAGGGCATCATTTCGCGATACACTCTTACAGCAGGGCACAAGGCAGGCACTAGGACCTGCGCGGAATCACAGCAGGTTTGGAGGCAGCAAGGCACAAGGCAGGCACTAGGACATGCCTGGAATCACAGCAGGTTTGGAGGCAGCAAGGCACAAGGCAGGCACAAGGACCTGCCTGGAATCCTGGCAGGGCAGGTTTGGAGGCAGCAGGGCACAAGGCAGGCACTAGGACATGCGTGGAATCACAGCAGGTTTGGAGGCAGCAAGGCACAAGGCAGGCACTAGGACCTTCCTGGAATCCTGGCAGGGCTCAGAGGCAGCAGCAGCCGCGACACACCCAGGCACTGCAGCCGACACACTAATGTGTCGCGACACACAGTTTGGAAAGCTCTGATCTAAGCAATCCATCTAAGGGATGCCAATATGGGAGGAGAGATATTCAGATGCTTTGCCTCAAGCAATTTAGGGCTTGAAAACTCACCCCCAACACTTTGAATTCAGCCAGAAACAGGCCAGAAGCCATTGATGGCAATGGCAGGTCATCCAAGCTCCCCAAAGTCAACTTGGATGGAGTGATGCCACTGCTGTAGGTGAGAAGGTCCCAGATGAGGAACCAGTGGCACTCCAAAAACACATACACCAGGCACTTTTCTCCCTTCCATTTCCAGTTTCCTCTTGAAAGAAAGAAGAATGGGGGAGGAAGGGGAAGCAGAGGAAAGAAAGAGAGGGAGGAGGCGAGAAAGGTGGAGGGGGAAGAAGGCTATGCAGATTCATGTAGTCTTGAACAGGGAGCCAACCCTGAACTATGAACTATGAACTATGAACTATGAACTATGAACTATGAACTATGAACTATGAACTATGAACTATGAACTATGAACTATGAACTATGAACTATGAACTATGAACTATGGCCCTGCACCTGGTCTAGCCATAGGTGCTCTATCGCTCTATATCCAACCACTGGACAGCCATACAGAAGGCCCTCTTTCATGAAAGAATAGATTCTGCAAAATCTGTAGAAGCTGGGAAGATTCACATGGGACATACATGATCACAAACATATTATGCTCAGGCTATTTAGGCGTTGTTGTTGTTGTGAGATAACTAGCACTTTCAAAGTGGCCTGGAATACATTTTAAAGATGGTGCAGTTGTCGTATTTCACAAAACAAGTAAGTGGCGGGGGTGGGTGGGTGGGCAGCAGACAAAGTTCTACTTGGAAGCAACATATATGCACATTTATTTGGAAGTAAACTCACTGAGGCCAATCTGGCTGACTATGGTATGTATAAACACATACACACACACACACCTGTACTGTCAGATGCCAATTTGGTCAAGAACCAACTCAAGGTGTTGGTTATCACCTTTAAAGCCCTACATGGCATGGGGCCAGGTTACCTGAGGGACCGTCTCATCCCCATAACGTCGAACCGTCCCACTCGGTCATTCAGAGAGGGCATGCTACGGATCCCGTCCGTAAAGGAATGTCACCTGACGGGGTCTAGGAGGCGTGCCTTCTCGATAACGGCGCCCACCCTTTGGAATATGCTACCCCCGGAGGTGAGGCAGGCCTCATCGCTCCCAGCCTTCAGAAAGAACTTAAAGACCTGGTTCTGCCGCCTTGCGTGGGGGGAGGGGGGGAACAGTTCCTCTTGGGGATGGCTGGTGCCATAGGGCCCTTTTAAACATCCAAACATCATACCACCGCATCTTGGATTTTTATATTTAATTTTAATATATTAGAGTGTTTTATTGGGTTGTTTTAATTGTCGGATTTTAATTTTTGTGTTTTGTAAACCGCCCAGAGTTCCCTTGCGGGGAGATGGAGCGGTATATAAATTGAAACATAAATAAATAAATAAATAAATAAATAAATAAATAGGCAGCATTGTTCTGATTGATTCTCATACAATATATTACACATGACACAATACAATGCAAATAATAAAAAATAAAAAATAATAAAATAATAAAAATAATAATAAAATTTAAAAAATTTAAAAAGCCAGTTTGGTCTAGTGGTTAAGGCAATGGGCTAGAAACCATGAGTCTGTGAGTTCTAGTCCCGCCTTAGGCATGAAAGCCGGCTGGGTGACCTTGGGCCAGTCCCTCTCTCTCAGCCCTAGGAAGGAGCCAATGGCAAACCAGGAGACTGAGAGTTCTAGTCCCGCCTTAGGCATGAAAGCCGGCTGGGTGACCTTGGGCCAGTCCCTCTCTCTCAGCCCAACTCACCTCACAGGGTTGTTGTTGTGGGGAAAATAGGAGGAGGAAGGAGTGTTAGGCATGTTCGCCGCCTTGAGTTATTTATAAAAATAATAAAGGGATAAAAATTAAATAAATAATACATTGATGAAGGAATGAAAGATAGCAACTAACAGATCCCCCAAGTTCTACCTTCTTTTGTATGATTTGGAACAATATATATCAATTTACCACCCAAATATGTCATTGGTATGCTACCCTTTGCATCACTTCACTTAATAATACGTGGTCATATCTTTTCATCAGGAAGAATTTCTAATTTTAGCTCTTCTCATGCGGCAGCCAACGTAGTCAGTGGTCCCAGTGGTCACTTTTCCCAACTATATGTAAGCCACCTAATAATCTTAGCATATAATTAGTATTTTTTAAAAAATTGCCAGACTCAAAAGCTCCTGCATCTTTTGCATTTTCAAACATCAGTTGCGTGAAGCAGTGCTCAGTCTCCTGCAAATCAAGTTGAATGAGAAGCAGCAGAATAGAGGGAGAAGCAAGTGCCATTAAATACAAAACCCTTACCACTGTGCAGCAGGCGAAGACATTTGAGCAAATGCAACTTGTTGGATGATGATGATGATGATGATGATGATGATGATGATGATGATGATGTTGATGATGATGATGATAATAATAATAATAATAATAATAATAATATATTAAATTTATATGCTGCCCGACTCCCAGCAACTCTGGGTCACTTACAGTTGTTAAAAAGTTTTAAAACAAAGAACAATACAAAAACACAAAAACTGCACAAGACAAAAGAACAATGATGCAAACCTGGAGGGGCTGGTCGCTATTTTTAGTATGGTCCAATGATATAGGTATGATGGAAGCGGTACCTGCCAGAATTCCTTCTCCTGCATGAAAATTAGAGATATGAGCATCCATCGCACACCGCCTTGATGGAGCCCGTCCATGTGGATTTCTGTCCTGGGATGTTCATGCCAGGAATCAGGAGAAATTTCGACACCAGCATTGTTTTCACCCACCAAGCCTTGTGAGATGGTTTAGAACCAACCTGCAAGGGCCTCATGGCAGTTGACATCAAAACACTCATTTAGCACTCACTTCACTCACTCACTCACTCACTCACTCACTCACTCACTCTGCTCTCTGTGAAAGACCCTTCCCCCTCTGATTAAATAAAAAACAACAGTGAGGCACTAGTAGTTGGAAGAATGGGTTATAGGAAGGGATTAGTTTTCTGAGAAATTTGGACTAGAGGGGATCTCAAATCTGCCATTTGTCATCCATCCATCCATCGAATTCTCCATACAATTGATGAAGCAGGTGGTAAATCTATATTTACCACCACTTATATTTACCACCACTACTAATCTATTGGTCTGTGTATCTGTGGTCTGTGTAGCTCAGTACTGACTGCTCTGACTGGCAGGAGTTTCCTTGACACAAGTATGAAAATACACCTGATTTTAATAATAATGTTCTGTCCTTCATTGCACAATTGTTTGTCATGCATTAGCAGAGGGATTTAATCCTTTATCCTCTGCTGCATTATGGTTTGGATTTGGATTCTATACCTCTGGATTTCCAAAAATAATCCAATGCATCTCAAATTTGCATTTTTTTAAATAGGAAAAGCCACTGATTGAGTTTGGATCTTTTGGGTGCGTCACAGAAGAAATTATGTAAATCCTCTGCGTATCTGGCAAACTTAGACCTGTGATTTGTCTCCAAGCAGTAGAGAACAATGAACATTTCAGTAGAATGTGAGGGAGAGGCCCCAAATAATTGCCAAGGAAATCTTCAGGGGTGTATGAGCTATTAAATCGATGTGAAGAAAAAAGCAGAAAGAAAGGAGGAAGGATTCTGACATCGCAAGGAATCCAGATAAATGGCCTGAATCTCTGTGTATCCCATAGTGGCTGGGTTTGACACTTGAGGCGCAGGAGATCTGGGATGCTCTATCTAGGAATTGCCAATGTCATTCAAAGCTTCCTGCAGACATCCAAGCATTCACAATGGATGTCTGCAGGAAGAAAGTTATTGTTTGTACCATGCGTATGTTGGCTTGCATAAAATCTACCCTCTTGCAGATGTTGGTGAAGAATGCATGGATGCCTGCAGGAAGCTGACACCATGTGAGTAATATCTGTGGGGTGGATGTTGCTTAGGAGTGCTCAGTTGGTGAGTACTCTCGGTTTTGTAATCCATGATTAGGGTTCTTTAGAATGTTAAAAAATTCAGGCATGATTTGGATATGGACAGTTCCTCACAACGGAAAAGGAGCCTATCTTTTGAAGAAGAGGGCAGGGTTTCTATAACAGATCTATAACAGATCTATCTATAATAGATCATGCCATAAACTTGAATGAAGTACACAAGGAAAAGAAATCATTTGAGGAAGGGATAAATCACATAAAAGGTTGCTAGGTCTCTTTGAAGTGGCATTGCAGTTGTAAGGATTGCTTTTGGTCTGCCAGATGTGTCACAGTTTGATCTATACAATGGAGTCCTATCACAGTCTCTCTCTCTCTCTCCCTCCCTCCCCCCCCCTTGTGAATATTGCCACTTTGAGATTAGCTTCTTCTGGTCATGACTGCTGGGGAGCAGGAGAATAGATGCTAGGGGAAGTAATTGTTGGGTCCCATGAGTAGATGTGCATGCCCAACAGCAATATGAAAGTAGTGCTTAATTATTAAGAATGTTCCCTCTTGAAAAGAGTGGGTGGGATGAAGCCCACTGGAATAATTTCCCCAAATATCCACTTTCCAACTTTTATATAATGTATCTCCCCCCCAACCCCTCCATAGTTTGTGACCAGCTTGTATTGTTAAAGTGTTAGAAAGAGGACATTATGAAATACAATTAGTAAAGTTTCCTTTGAGTTGAGCTCCACTCCTAAGTTTTCTTAGCAACAATATGGAAGTAGTTGGCCATTTCCTTCTTCCAGGAGATAGATAGATAGATAGATAGATAGATAGATAGATAGATAGATAGATAGATAGATAGATAGATAGATAGATAGATGATAGATAGATAGATTTCTCAGTCTATCTTATGTCCCTGTTATTTCCTGATGGTCTGGCAGACCAAAAGCAATCCTTACAACTGCAATGCCACTTCAAAGAGACCTAGCAACCTTTTATGTGATTTATCCCTTCCTCAAATGATTTCTTTTCCTTGTGTACTTCATTCAGGTTTATGGCATGATCTCTGTTATAGAAACCCTGCCCTCTTCTTCAAAAGATGGGCTCCTTTTCCATTGTGAGGAACTGTCCATATCCAAATCATGCCTGAATTTTGAGATCAGACAAGGTTGGTTAGGCACTGTCAACTAATTGGACCACACTATGAAAACATGTGTAATCATATTAACTGTAATTAAATACCAATTAAATTAAATCAAATTTATATTTTATTCTGTCCCCCCCCTCCAGGTTTAGAAAATGTGCCACATAGCATTCCATTCAGGTTCAAGGTAGCCTTGGCATACAAACATAGCCATCATGTTATTCCCTTTTGAAATAAGCAACAATATTCAAAATGAAGAAAAGAAGTAGGAAGTAGTCAAATAAACTAAAGGTTTGAGATAAGGGGTGGGGGGGGGAAGGAAAGATAGTACATCTAGTTTATATCAATGCTATTCACCATGATAAAACAATGAACAATGAACTAGATATATAGCTAATGTTTAGAATGGAAGCTGTAAATTCAGTGTAAAGTCTGGTTTGGCCCTTTGACTGCATTATGTGTCCTGAAGTTGCAGATCCACAATCAATGGTAAACCCAAATAGTTGAAAAGTGGATGCCAGCTGAACAGAAATGAAAAAGGACACTTGATTGACCACAGACATTCTTTTCCCTTGTCCATTTGGCCTATGCAGATCATCCCACCTGATCCTGGGAAAAGACGCAGCTACTTTAATGAGATTCAAAGGTGCTGAATTTGCATTCCAAGAGACATTCTGAAATACCTCTTCTGAGTTGGTTACACAGCAATGCACAGCCCTAGTACATACATGGACACATGTCAAGATCAGAAATAGGGACATGGTTTATTCAATGTGCCTATTTTTGCTCTGCCCCCCAATATATTCTGTCCCTCAGCCCTAAAGAGATAGCTCTAACAAAGAAGATGGTAGTAACTGGGGCCGAAGCAGTGTTTATCACTATGAGAGCAGTCTTCTCTTAAGTACCTGTGGACTTTTCCAGTTGCCTATATTTGTCTCAAAGATTAAGCCATACGTGTTTAAATACACACAGGTGTTAAGTGAAACTGCAAAAGATATATGTGATTCCTTTTCTGGATACTTCACAAATCCCTTGCTGCCCTCTGCAGAATATGAGGAGCTGTGTGTAGTTTTATTATGTTTTTGCTTGAATGTTTGTTTAGGCATAGTACAACAATAAGATTTTGAGAATAAAATACTGTTCTGAATCAGAAAAGCCCTGGACTGGATTACTACTTTTTATTTTATTATATTTGAAAATAAAAACGCTCTTCCCTATCAGAGAACCTCTGAACTGGTGTTATAAGCAGCTTTTGAAAATAAAACTTTGTCCTAGATAAGAAAACTGCTGGGCTGGAGTAACAATCATTTTTTTAAAATGAAAACTCAGTTCTGTATCATAGAATACTCTGACCTGGAGTAATACTCACTTCTGGAAAATGAAAACTCAGTTGTTTATCAGAATCCTCCTGGATTGGTATAATGAGTAGATTTCAGAACTAAAGAACTGGATTATGAAGAAAAAGCCTTTGACTTCACCCCTCCGTTTCTATCATTATTATCCAAACCTTGGACCACACAGCATTTCCTAGCACCTCGAGGACAGCTTCCCTCTCAAACTTACACTCTTGCCAGCCACTCCCACCCCCACCTTCTAGTCCTTTTGAAGCTCCTGCTAACTTTCTCTTTTCAATATTCTGGTACAAGTAGTCCTCGCTTAACAACCACAATTGGGACTGGAATTACAGTTGCTAAGCAAAGCAGTCATTAAGTGAATCCGACTCGATTTTACGACCTTTTTTGCAGCAGCCGTTAAGCGAATCACCACAGGCATTAGCGAACCATGTGGTTGTTAAGTGAATTGCGTGGTTCCCCATGGCCGGGAAGGTGAAAAATGGTGATCACATGACCACGGGACACTGCAATGGTCATAAATGTGAACCGGTTGCCAAGCACCCAAATTGTGATCATGTGACTGTAATGACACTGCGACGGTCGTAAGTGTGAGGACAGGTTGTAAGTTGTTTTTTCCCAGCACCGTTGTAAGTCCGAACCATCACTAAATGAATGGTTGTTAAGTGAGGACTACCTGTACTGTCATTTGAATAAGTGGTCAAGGAGAAGGTTTCAAACCCAGGGACAAGATAGTATATGATCACAATTGGTCAAGGAAGAGGCAATTGTGATGGGGAAACACCGCTGGCAGGTTCTGTAGGCTGCCCAGAACTTATCTGAACTTTCCCAGTACATAATACAGAACGGTTTGACTTGAATCTTCATTACAAAATGAGAAGTGAAACCCTTTTGCAACACTAACATTTGTCACTAAGATTTAAGGGCACAATTGCGTAAGCCTGACCACAGTGATGCCAAAATGAAGAGACATTGGTCTTCCATAGGGCCTTGGAAACCTGGTTATTTCCCTGGGCATCGAACCAGAGTGCTGGATGAGCCAGTCCTGAAATGGCTTTGGATTGCAAAATGTTGTGATTTGGCCTTGGTTATCCCTTATTGTGATGTTTGGTTTTTATAACTATATGTAAACCACCCAGGGTCACTATTGTGATTTGGGTGGCCATATAAATTATCTAAACATAAATAATAAATATGCATTATGCTGTCAAGACTCAAACCTTGCCCTTTTGTGCTCATACTGCGACCTCAAATGCAAAAACACAAGGGGTAGAATTTGTGTCACAATGCATCTCTCATCACCCTCCTTGCCTTGCCCTCCCGTGGACGCCTATGAGACTATATAATTACAAAGGGACCCACAATGTGAGAAAGAAAAGACTCCCAGGAGATTATTCTGAAAACCAGATGTTTATTTAATAGATAACTCAACACGATTTCTTGCTCTGACATGACTGAAGGGTTCTGAGACATTGTTCTGAGATATTCTTTTGGCCTCTCTTCCTCCTTGGCTAAGAAAAGCGGTTGTGATGCTAGCAGAGAGAAAGAGAGAGAGGTATATTTAAATCTCCTAGGATTTGGGATTTCCTCCCCTCCTTCCTCTTCTTTAGCTGTTGTTGTTGTCACATAACTCACCTGCCAACTTGTTCTTGTTAATTCATCTCTTCCCTTCCGCCTCCGCTTCGAGACGAGGTGACTGAGACCGAACGGGGAAAGAGAGAGAGGAGCAGCGGACGCTGAAACCAAATGAAAATGAATGCTATTTTCCAACCCTAAGCAAGCTGCAGAGGCTAATAATTACATTAAAAAGGCCCTCTGCGGGCAGGTGCAAATAGGCTAGTCTAAACAAGTGCCACTCTTTGATACGAGGCTGTTGGAGACGCTGTCACTACCTGACTAGACGGCCACCTTTCACCTCTAGCCATTGTGCTCGGTTAGATCGCACTAACAGGGAGAGCGAGGAACTTGTTTGTCTCACGCTCCAAGGCAGCCGAGAGACTTGCCAAATGACAGGAAGACGCTTACATTCGCAAGGTGTGATTGCCTAAGTGTTTGACTGTCTCTAATTAGCTTGCCTTTGCTGGTGGGTAGCTCCTCAGTCAGAAGCAGATTGACTCTGCAGGCTTTAAGCAAAGTGGTTTGATTGGTGTTGTTATCATATGTTTATTTAACTCTCCCAGCAGCCTCCAACCATGTTTGGAATAGTATGTCCTTGTTCTTGTATTTCCCCTTCCCCTTCCCCTTCCCCATCCCATTTCAAACAGTTTTAGGGAACATGGCATTCACTGGATTAATCATTACTTTCTGAGAGCCTGCCTCAGCTTTCGTCATTGGACTTCACCAGCGTTTTAGTGGCATCTTCTGCTTGGGGAAGCAGGTGGTGTTTGCTTAATGGAAGATTGCCCTGTAACACTGCTTCTGTAGAAATGCTAGCATAATGCTAGGTTTAAATGGGAACAAGCGGCAACCTGGAATAGTTATCACTGACTATGTCGCAGCAGAATCTGAGTATGACTTTTCTTTTGCAGGAAATTATATTTTCATACAAATGGAATATTCCTATATATATATCTATGAAGAGTATAGATGTATCCCCACTTGTCTTCATAGAATGCAAGATGGAATAAATTGATCTTATCCCATATGATCCTCTCTATAACTGAGAAACGCATAGTTTTAGAAATAGTGTCAGGCCCCAAACATCAAGGTCATCATTACTCAGCACCTATATTGAATCGTTTTGTTTTCGTTGTTTACCTCAAGACTTCTGTCCATCAAATGCAGTGCTTAACAAGATTATCTTGCAGAAAGCAGTGATGGTGATAGCTGATAGCTTTGTAATCTCCTCAGAATCCATCTTGTCAGCTACTGCAGGATCTCTTCTTATATGAGACTGCTAGTTCCTCAGAAGGAGATTTAAAGAAAGTTTAATTCTATAAACTAATGTTAACAGCTGAAATTTTCTTTGTCTTGTAGTTCTATTTCCCTCCTTTCCCCGATCTGATACCACCAGGTGTGCTGAAGCTACAATTCCTAGAATTGCCAGACAGCTGTTTGTCCTGATACCTAAGACTTCCAAGAGTTATAATCTCTATATATCTAGAGGACACTAGATTATGGGAGGCTGGGTGGAGCCGTTTCTTTATCCAAGGAGCAAGATGCATGCACTGGGTATTTAGTGCTTGCTATGCTAGACATCATTTCTCCAGCATTAGACTCTTTCCTAGAATACCTCTTGTTCCAATCTGTTAACAAATGGTACCAATGTATGGCTGTGAGAGTTGGACCATAAGGAAGGCTGAGCGCTGAAGAATTGATGCTTTCGAACTGTGGTGCTGGAGAAGACTCTTAAGAGTCCCTTGGACTGCAAGGAGGTCAAATCAGTCAATCCTAAAGGAAATCAACCCTGACTGCTCATTGGAAGGACAGATACTGAAGCTGAAGCTCAAATACTTTGGCCACCTAATGCGAAGAGAGGACTCACTGGAAAAGACCCTGATGCTGGGAAAGACTGAAGGCAAAAGGAGAAGGGGACGGCAGAGGATGAGATGGTTAGATAGCATCACCGATGTAATGAACATGAATTTGAGTAAACTCCGGGAGGCAGTGGAGGACAGGAAGGCCTGGCGTGCTATGGTCCATGAGGTCACGAAGAGTCGGACACGACTAAACGACTGAACAACAACAACAACAACAACAACCCATACAGATGCACACCAGCTCCAGGCAGCATAGACACAGGCCATATCTGAAGGGCACTAGGTTGAGGATAGCTATGCTAGGCTAGCTAGAGGAGCTAACTTTTCAGTAATTAGTGTAAATGCATATTTTCTTTAAACTGATACTATTGTATGCTAAACTGATGCGATTCCATGAATTTTGACTGAGTCTATGCATTAAGGATCAGAGGTCTGCTGGCACCCAACACTTGGATCCAATTGGATTTAAAATGTGCACAGTTATAGGATATTCCTATTCTTTTTATTCTTCTCCTCTACTTCTGTGTTAAGCTCCCTGAACCATCAGCTAAAGCAGTGGCAGGAAGAAATGTAACCCATCGAGTTGCCAGGTTATAAATAAAGCAAACTGATACTTTCAAGAGCTTTTGCTAATGGTCATTTCCTGACAATGTTACAGAACTCTCCTGAGCAAGTGGACTTGCTGGCAAATTTCTGTGTACATACTGGAACCCTAGCTCTGGAAGGAAGGCCCTTCGTTTAGCTACACTAATTTGCCATGTCAAATTAGCATGATGAAACGAATTCTAATTACACTGAAAGATCACTTAGAGTATTAGCATTGCTTCCATGGCCTGTTCCTGTGCCACCTTATTTACATACTAATCCAGGGGTACCTAGATAGATGACAATATGAATTGCTGTCTAGTCTGTTTACTAATATTTGCAGCGGGAGGTGCTGGCAGGCAGTTGCTGCCAAACCCAGAGGGAAACAGGAAGTGGAGGCCTGGATGATTAAGCTAAATGAAGATGGACTTCTTCCCCTCTGTGGTTCTTTTCCAAAATGGTAAAATATAGCTGCATTTTAAGTATTCTAAAAACCTTCTGTCCAAAGGTTGGCTAGTTGTATTAAATTAGCTCCAACCAAGCCAGTCCAGGACTGCAAAATATTCAACAAAATATATATTTCTGTGGAGTCCTTGGTGCTCTCTGAGTTTGGTTGTTTGCTTGCAGAAGTTTCGTTACCCGACTAGGTAACATCTTCAGTGCTAGAAGGGAGTGGGGCTTGCTCTCTGTTTATATATAGTTGCTTGCCCTGTCGGTGTTGGTGGGGGTGTGGTTTTCTCCTTGGTAGATCCTTGATTAGGCTGTTGTTTACTGCTTGATTGTCTTCGTTGGTAGTTCCTTGATTGGGGTATTGTTTACTGCTAGATTGTTTAATCCTGGTGTTAATCCCCATTTATTTGGGTGTTGATTGCTGGTGAGGAGGTGTTCTGGTCTTTTTTGTTTCCTTTTTAGCTTTTTTATTGTCTCTTTTGAATGGTGTGTAAATGTTGTTTATCTCTATGTGCCTATTGATGGCTGACTTGTCTGAATACCAAGCTTCCAGAAATTCCCTGGGTTTTTGGATTTAGCTTGGTCTAGGATGCTCACACTTTCCCAGTTGAAAGTATGGTTGAGTCTGTCCATGTGTTGTGAGATTAAGGGGTTTCCATCATGTCTTCTGACTGCTAGTTGGTGTTCATGGATGCGCTCTGCTAGTCTTCTGCCTGTCTGTCTTACATAGTGGCTGTTACAGTCCTTACACTGTATGTTGTAGATGACTCCTGTTTATATATCTATATCTATATCTATATCTATATCTATATCTATATCTATATCTATATCTATATCTATCTATCTATCTTTATTGAACGCTGGTGCTTATCGTGCAAATATCCTTAGAACTTCATTCTGATGGGTAGGAGACAGAGACTGGCTATGGAAGGACAAACTTAGAGAGAGAGAGTGCTGGTGTGAATGCATCACTAACCCTGTGTGGTCCTAGTGGGAGAAAGACCCATAAGGGAATGGGGAATGCAAGGTCAACTTTCTGGCCCTGGTATATATCAGGGTTCTGGTTAGTGTTAATGTTGGCCAGCTTGTAATCTGTCTGGAGCATTGTATTTTCTTCTGGATTTTACTTTCTTTTCTTTCTTTCTTTCTTTCTTTCTTTCTTTCTTTCTTTCTTTCTTTCTTTCTTTCTTTCTTTCTTTCTTTCTTTCTTTCTTTCTTTCTCCTTCCTTCCTTCCTTCCTTCCTTCCTTCCTTCCTTCCTTCCTTCCTTCCTTCCTCCCTCCCTCCCTCCCTCCCTCCCTCCCTCCCTCCCTCCCTCTTTCTTTCTTTCTTTCTTTCTTTCTTTCTTTCTTTCTTTCTTTCTTTCTTTCTTTCTTTCTTTCTTCTTTCCCAGCTCTTGTATACAGTGCCTTAAACTTTGATGGCAGATAAATCATAGCAAGTTTCATCCTTCAAATATTTCAACTTAGCATTTCAACTCTCTGGAAACTGGCATAAACAAATTATATCTATTTCTGATAAGGCCCACACTACTGCTAAGGCGAAACTGAGTTTCTTTCATATTAAAGGGGGCAGGAACATAGTCCCTGCCATAAAACTCTATAAAACCAGATCCATCTCTCAAGTGTCATATGTTTTTCAGGTATGTACATATAATAACTAAAAGCCTAGCCTTAATCCAGTCCAGATTCCTAAGACACTATTTCAGGTACCTTGCTGAATTTTGAACTCAACAATCCTCCTGGAAACTGGAATGATCCCACTAGCATCAAGAGTCTGCATAGGCTGGTTCTGCTTTTAGTTCAAGCTACAGTTTTCCAGTGGTCACCTTGACCCTTAATGACAATTTTTTGTCTTTCTGAAATACTAGAATCCAGAATGATCTATGCCATGGCAACTTCTTGTGTCAAGCTCTGTTTGCCATGGGGCTATTAAGAACTAGAGCCACAATTCAGCAGTGGGTGCTCAATATTCTTCCCCAGGTAGATCAGAGTGATCTAAGTAACCAATATTGGCAAGATACAAACAGGAAACCTTACATGCCAACAACGGACCTGTCCTATGTACACTGATCTTACTCTTTCCCCACTTTAATATCTTGTGATCCTCAATATTGGAGGGAAGAAATAACGATACCCTTTTGCAGAGCAAGCATCTCCTTGTGATTGGAGGAACCTGCGGCTCTAGCCCACGTGTCCCTTCAGTGTCCTTTTTCTAGCAATTTGCCTTCTACCCTCATAACTCCACTTGCTCATAGTAGTTCTACCTGTTCTGAGTATGATGTTATTTGCTTTATATTATGGAATCAGAACCTTAACATCTCCAGAACAGCTGCAAAATTTCATGCAGCTGCCATTGCTTTACACAGAAAAATGTCTTCATTTTAGAAAGTCATAACTATGTAAAAATGTATGCTTTTTATGTTGCTTTATGGTTTTTTTGTGACTGTTCATTGACTACAATTAACTTATCCATTGCAGTAAGAGTCAATATACAGCAAAAGGGAAAGCAAAATGACAGAAGACATACATAAGAGAGAAAGATTAGAAAACATTTCCTACCTTATAATGAGCCAAAAATACTTCTTCCGATAGAGTCCTTCTCTGACCGCAGTGACATCAGTGCCAAGCCTTTTGCCCCCATTGCTCCTGAAGGAATGGCTAAAACATCTGTCATATTCGATCAAGAATGATGATGCATACAATTTCAGGGATCATCCTATAGAATTAACTATCATATTTCCTGTGAAATGCCAACAGATAGGTCAAATAGCTGTAGAAAGTTAAAATTGTCTATATGAAAAAAAAAAAGAGAAAAAGGTAAAGGTTTGCCCTGCACAGTCGTGTCCGACTCTAGGGGGCGGTGCTCATCTCCGTTTCTTAGCCGAAGAGCCAGCGTTGTCCAAAGACGCTTCCGCGGTCATGTGGACGGCACAACGCGCGCGGAACGCTGTTACCTACCCACCGAAGTGGTACCTATTCATCTACTTGCATTTGCATGCTTTCAAATTGCTAGGTTGGCAAGAGCTGGGGCAAGTGCAGGAGCTCACTCCGTCACGCGGTGCTCAGGTCTCGAACCGCCAATCTTCTGATTGACAAGCCTGGTGTCTTAACCACTGAGCCATCGCGCCCCCATATATACATATATATACATATATGTTTATATGAAAGTTGAATTTGAACGATAGCCCAGGGATACTTTCTTATGCTATTTCTTTTCATTTGTATTCCTGCAACAAGCTACTCATGCAATATGTTAAGACCCATATTGTCAAATCAGTCAAATACTCTGGGCATATATATGTGAATATATTGGTTGTAGCTGAATATGGATATGCAGGGTATCATAGGCACAGTTAGTAGGGTGTCCTAATATGGTCAGTATATAAAGAAGTATATTATTAGACATTACATAATATTAAGGTTGTTACCCTGGAGAAGATGCTGATGCTGGGCAAAGTGGAAGGCAAAAGGAAGAGGGGCCGACCAAGGGCAAGATGGATGGATGATATTCTGGAGGTGACGGACTCGACCGTGGGGGAACTGGGGGTGGCGACGCAGACAGGAAGCTCTGGTGTGGGCTGGTCCATGAAGTCACAAAAAGTCGGAAGCGACTGAACGAATAAACAACAAAACAAGGTTGTTACATTTATGCTGATTTTTCTTCATCTCTTCTCCTCTTAGAAACAGAATCATAGAATTGGACGGGGACCTTAGAGGCCTTATGGTCTGACCTCCAGCTCATCACTTTATCGTTCTCACAAAGCAGCAACAGCCTGCGGATGACGTTGACATACCCAGCACAAACAGTGAGTAGGGTCAGCGAAATTCTAGAGATTGATGTTACCCTGTGTTATGATATCCCATAATAGATAGGTATAACTAGTCAGTGTACCAGTGCTGGCCTGTTATTATAATATGCATCTCATGACTTGCACCATTGCTTTTGAGAGGAGAGGAGGTACCAAGAACTCTGCACATGTAGGAGTTCTTGGGATGAGCACAGAAAATATTTCACAAAGTTTTGCACGCACCTAAGTGTATGGGATGGCAAAATAAAAATAGAGGATCAAGTGCCAACACCCTTAAACCAATTCTATAAACTGTACCCTGAATGTAACAGGGTATCATTGGTGGGCATTAGGGAGTGGTGAGATCTGACTGGTTGCCTGGATATGCTTGGCAAAATTTCTGAGAAGTTCTTAGTTTACATCTAATCTCAGGCATGAATTACTCTAGAAAGGTATTCTAGAATAATAATGGGCGCGGTAGCTCAGCGGCTTAAACCGCTGAGCTGTTAGTCTGCCGACCATAAGGTCGGCAGTTCGAATCCGCGTGGCGAGGTGAGCTCTCGTCACTAGCCCCAGCTTCTGCCAACCCAGCAATTCGAAAGCTAAGGCAAGTAGATAAATGGGTACCACTCACGTGGGGCAATATGCTGGCGTCCTGTCGGGGAGTCACCCTTGGAACCGAAGACGAAGATCTGGATAAGCCCGTGGATGGCGGCTGAACGGTGGCAGAGGACGACGGATCCCAAATTAACAACTTCCGGGACGTCAGCAGCCGGCTCTGAAAGCGAAGCATTCTGGGGCTTGTAGTTCCGATGCCTGAAAAAGAAGAGTCGGTTCCCTCACCCCCTCCCTAATCGCGCAGTGCACTGTAATATATATATATATATGGATGTATAATTAAATATGTAATGATGTTGTAAGCCGCCTAGAGTCCTCCATTAGGGAGGGGATAGGCGGGGTATAAATAAGATAAATAAATAAATGAATAAATAAATAAATAAATAAATAAATAAATAAATAAATAAGTGGCTGGTGCTGGAGAAAGAGAGGCTTCCAACAGCCTTGGGGTATATGGTCCACTAGCTGTAGCATAGCTTTCTAAAGTGTGTGTCGCGACACACTACTGTCTCGCCTGCAGTGTCCTGCTGTGTCACACAAAAACCCAGAAGTGCTGATGGGGGAACCGAAAGAAGCGGCACCCCTGCCAATCAGAGCCGCCACCGCTGCTGGCACGGCGGCAGCAGCAACGGCACTGATTGGCAGGGGTGCCGCTTCTTTCGGTTCCCCCCATCAGCGCTTCCAGGTTTTTTGCGTGACAGACCAGGACACCGCGGGCCACGCTGCCACCACCGCCACCGCCGTTGGTGTGTGTCGCCAACGTTAAAAGTTTGGAAAGCTCTGAGCTGTAGATTTAACCAGTTGAAGTAGAACTGTCCCAAATGACATTCTATCACATGGCTCACTTTGCGACCTTGGGCTGGTCACAACGTCCTAGCCGAATCTCTCGCACAGGGAAATGGTGAGGATAGAATGACACAAAAAGAATCAATTGTTCATGCTATTCTTAAGTGCTTAGATAAGGATAAATATGTAATAAATGCAAGTTAGATAGTGGGGAAGAACATAACACCTGGCATTTATAATTGACCCCTTTAAAAAAACAAAGAAGACTTTTCAGCTAAAATTCTTAGCTTCAGCCCATCTATACTGGACTTTATAACAGGTCTGTTATAATTGGTGCCATGCTGCCACGTAATGTAAAGTGCTACGTACATTTAAAACCTGCAAATAGTACTTGAATTCCATATTCACACTAATAAGAGTTCATCCTCCTGGTGGTGAAAATGAGTTTCAGAATGACAGCCAAAGACCATGAATGGTTGACATGGTGTTTTCTGTCCTGGTCAGAGCCTACAGCCACTAGGGGAAAGAAGCCTAGATTGAACCCCTGAGTAACTATAGTTATTGTTCTGTTTTTATTTTGTATAATATGTTTTCAGTTATTCTGTAGTGGTTATTTGACAGCTCATAAGTAAAATAAAACAAAGTAGAGTATAGAACTTTCAAATATATTTGCATTGTCTTCCAATAAAATATTACCTTGTTTTATGAGCCAAATTAAAATAATGCTCAATGAATTTAGCAGCAATTATAAAACAACAACAAAAAGACAAAAGTGTGCAAAGAAACAGGAGGATTAATCAGATTCAGGAAAGGCTCTCTTTTTAGCTGATTCTACAGAAAAGAAGAGTGGGAGGTTTAAAATGGCAAAATCCTGCTGAACTGGACAGGCCAGAAGTGATAAGCATCGGTGGGAGCAATTTCACTCTTCTTCTGAGCAATTCTTTGAATTTTTCATTCCTTCCCATTAATTCCAAAGGAGAGAAATTAGTTGTGCCAGCTGCAGGCTGTCATAGGAAGCAGAAAGCTCATGGGACCTCTCTGATTAAAAAAATAAAAAGAACTTCTTCCTTTGTCCACAGGATGTATGGGATTTGGGATGCTAGAAGATGCCCTGGGAAGTTACGGATTGAGAATTTGCTTCCTTGCCTAGCTTACTCAGAACACTTACTATTTCCTTCTCCCATCCTTTGTCTCTTCTATTATTTTCCGTAATGCCATAATTTGTTTAAATCTCACCGGGGGGAGGGGGAGGGGGCCCAAGTTTTCTAGGATTCCACAGAGACTTGAACAACTGAAATATAATCTGATTATTGAGGCTTCTGCTTAGCTTTGTATTATATGGTCAGCTGGCTGTACAAAATCCTTCATTTTTTTTGTTCTAATTTTAGATGTAACCCTTCTCTTTCATTTCTGTTATTTCTCATTTACTCTTGTATACAACATTAAAAAAATAAATAAATTCCTAAGGTTGATAACACTGCTCCCCTCACCCCCATACCCACCCACCCACCCACACAAAAAAGACTTCTCCCAAATATCTCTGATTTTCTAAGGTGAGAAATGTTAACAAAATGGCTGTCTTCATTAGCTTTCCCCTCATCCCTCCCCTCCTTAGAGTTTCAATTTCACAAATGAGATATAACAAAATGTTGCGGTGCTAATACTGCACGCAACTCCACCTTCAACTGAACACCCTGATTAGTCAGTTCTGAGGCCTTGGGCCTCCATGACCCCCACTTGATGTCATCTTTGTTCTTCTGCAGACCTTGGGCCTTCCCCAAGCTTGCTATAACTTCCTTCTTCAGCCTCAGAGAAGTTAAATAACAGTATCTACAACCTCAGCACTGGAAATGGAAGGAATAAATATGGCCCTGTATAACCATACAGGTAGTCCTCACTTAACAACCATTCGTTTAGTGATTGTTCAGACTTTTGAGGGTGCTGGAAAAACTGACTTATGACCTGTCCTTAGGCTTACAACCGTCGCAGCACCCCCTACGGTCACATGATCATGATTTCGGCACTTGGCAACCGGTTCACATTTATGACCGTCACGCTGTCCCACAGTCATGTGATCTCCATTTTCAACCTTCCCGGCAGTTTCTGCCAAGCAAAATCAATGGGGGACCACGTGATTCACTTAACAACTGCGTGGTTTGCTTAACAACCACCGCAAAAAAGGTCGTAAAATCGGGTTGGATTTGCTTAATGACTGCTTCGCTTAGCAGCCAAAATTCTGGTCCCAATTGTGGTTGTTAAGTGAGGATTACCTGTATACAAGAACTAGTCACAGGTTGCTTTAGAAAATATTCTTTCTTTGCCTTTCAAAACCTTCATGCCATATTAACACAGCTTGAATCTTTTAATGACAATAATGATGCACCGTGAAACACATTCTGCATTGATATTAGCAATGTAAAATGTACTGTGCAGCAGGGATATATGAAGAAAACCCTACTGTTTAGGTCATCTGCAAAGAAAACACATCATTTTTTTCAGCACAGAAGGAAAAACTTATGTATACATCAGGGAAGGCTATATATTTTTCTGCCTATTTATCCATCCGTCCATTTATCTGAGAGACGAAAAGACAAATACCCTTGTGAATAACTTCAGTAAAGTTATCTTGAAAATATGATCATCCGTTGTCACCACATACCAGAAAGCTGCATCCATTCTAGGCAAATGCAAAGAGGAGAAAGTAGAATACTATAATTAATTTGTGAAATAGCTCTTGATTCTGATAAATTGCTTGTTCTCATCTATGAGGATATAGTTACCTAATCTTGTTTTTCTTCAGTTTCTCCCCCTTACTCTGGTCTATGATCTGTCATTTTAAAAGGCTCCCTCGTGAAAATAAAAATAACACAGAGCACAATAAACATCCTGTCACTATTTTGTCACAAGAAGGCAATAGTAAGGTTCTTGTGACAACTATACATGAATTTTCTCTCTTGTTTCTGAGATTGCTCTTAAATCTGTACAATTAACATAAATATAATTAAATTAGTTATGATAACGCTAATGTTAGAAGACATGCATTGTGAGAAGGGAATTCTGTGTTACTTGTAACCCAAGTGGAAAAATTGGAGTATATTTATTAAAATCCATTATTCTCTTGATGCAGTAAAATGGCCTTAGGTATGGGCTTCAGGTAGAAGTAGGTAAGTAGGTACCACTTCGGTGGGAAGGTAACAGCGTTCCGTGTGCGTCATGAACGCGGAAGCGTCTTCGGGCAACGCTGGCTCTTCGGCTAACAAACGGAGATGAACACCGGCCCCTAGAGTCGGACACGACTGCACAAATGGGCTTCAGGACTCAAATTCATATGCTTTGAGGAATGATGATCATATAGGGCAAATATTTAGTAATAATCAGGAATGCCAGTAATGATATGATGAGATGACAAAAAGGCAGGAAAAAAAAGTCTCAGCATATGTATGTATAATGACAGGTCTAAACCTGACCTATAGATATAAGTGAAAATGAAGTGGTAAAGATCTAAGATGGTGGAATAAATGGTATCACCTCTAACTGCAACCGGAAGATTCGTATTTCAATGTTTCCCTGCATTGGAGGAGGAGATGGGGATAACACAAGACTATAGAACTATGCCAAGCCTAAAATGAGCTGTAGTGAATATTTTCTTAATCAGTTAGTAAGGAGGAGAAGGAAGAAACAGCATCTTATAAAGCGAGGAAAAATCTCAGAAAGAACAAACGCAGGAGCTAGATGGAGGGAGAGGTTTTCTACTAGCAAAAACAAAGCAAGGACTGTGAGCAATGGATGTGTCTATGAAGGTTCTCAGTCATCCAGGTGGAATTGTCTGTAGCTTGAATCATGTCAATTGGATTTCTATTTTCTCAGTGGAAACGTTTCGCTCCTTATCCAAGGAGATTCTTCAGTCTGAGCAAAGTTGGTAAGGGAATCCTAAATATGTTTCTATGTAGCTGTGTGACCTTACACCTGGGGCTAGGTCATGGTTATATTGAGATGTTATTTTTAAGTCCTTTTATCATCTAAAGGAGGATCGTTAAGATCACCATGCTGCTGTTGAGCTTGCGAAATGGTCTTAATCTTCCTAGGCACAGAAGACAAAGCAGGGAGGAAGATGGGGGAGAGATTGTGCCTGAGGCCCCCACCTCTATTCAAGGAAGGATTTTCCAAGTTGGCATAAATGGATTCCTTGACCCCTCTCTCAAACCACCTATCTTCTCTGTCTAAAATGTGAACATTAATGTCCTCAAATGAGTGTCCTTTTTCCTTTAGATGAAGATAAACTGTGAGCAATGGATGTGTATTATTCCGTGAATAAACGAAATTGTTGTTTGACAGAAAGTCTCAGGAAAGGTGGGATATAAATTAACAAATAAATGCATCTTAATACATGCAGTGCTTTTTTTTAACAGATATGGTGAGCCTTTTTCTTAAAACAGATGAGTGCTTGAGGAATAGCAACAACATAATTCAGAAAAGAAAAACTCACTGGGTATTTTAAAGCATTTGCAGAGGTTATTCTCGTATTCTATATTGCACCTGCATATCAGACAGAAAAGGATGGTTGGGAATTGTGGTCACCTGAGTAAGAGAGGGACACAGCTGTAACTCTAATAGATTCTGTCTTTCCAGTAATAGTCTCCCCCCCCGCCCAAATCTGCCTTAAAAGAACTGTGATACCGTCATTCAGGCATATGGTACAGATACAGAAGCTGCTGCGTTTAGTGGGAAGTTAGCTGGGGACAATGCAAGAGCCCACGGACACATGACAGATCATGTTTTTGTACTGATCCTGGGAGATCTTTGCACAAAATCCCCTACGTAGTGTGGAGTCATCGTTCAAATGTAGTCAGGGGACATGAATTAGGTAAGGTTAATAAATCTGGACACAAATGAATGGAACCCCAATTGGACAAAGCAGCTTGTTCTCACTGGTGTTTCATTTCTGCTTAATATTCAGAAGGGAAATAATAAAGGCAAACTTTGGTAATCAGCTTCAAGGGATCCGGATAGTTTATGTCAGTCTTAAAAGATAAATTAGGGAGTGTGTTTGGTATTGTTGATAATCTAGTTTAATCATACTGTATATTCCTGTCAACCTGAGTGCAATTGTTGAGCAAAGTTCAGCTTTAATAAGACAAGAAATGGCACAATTATCAATGAAATACTGACCTGGTCATCTATTTGGCCTGGATCTAGATAATGTTAGAAAGAAATAATTTGGAATTTGACAAGTTTTCTGAAGAGTGTTTTTAGAAAAACATTAGGATAAGATTGTCCTAATTACTTGCATTGCCGATATAATATTCTTTCAGCACAAATAAAATACTTATACAGAAAATAACACAAAACCATGATTGCAAAAATAGAGGCTGTTAGGTCTGCTAATTATGCCACGAAGTTGCCAACAAACTGGCTTAGCAAAGATTTCAGAAATTCCTGGTTTCTGTTCAATTGCAATTTTATCATCTCTAATTCATGTTTCATGCCTTGATTGAACTTTACATTTTTTCCTTGTCAAGGTTTAGTGCAGAATGGACCAACTGGCTGCTGCCCAGTGTTGTTTATATAGTGCACATCTTGAAACTAGTCTTCACATTTTTTTTCTATAGGTTGAAATACTTCTACACCTGGAACAGTTTTTAATGCACTGGTTTCCTCTGTTAAAAGATGAGGAGTGGCAATGATTAGAAATATGGAAGACCTGTGGAGCCTTGGTGCTCTCTGAGCCTTGTTGTTTTCTTGCAGATGTTTCATCGCCAGACTAGGCAACATCTTCAGTGTGAAAAGGGAGTGGGACTTCCTCTCTGTTTATGTACCGTGGCTTGTCCTGCTTTTGTTGGTGGGGGTGTTGTTCTCTCCTTAGGAGTTCCTTGATTGGGCTCTTGTTTGCTGCTTGGCTGACTGAGTTAATAGTTCCTTGATTAGGGTATATTGTGCTGTTTGATTGTTCCTCTGGTGCTAATCCTGGTGTTAATCTTTGCATATCTGGGTGATGATTGCTGGCAAGGAGGTGTTCTGGTCTTCTGGCTTTTCTATTGTCTCTTATGAATGGCATGTAAATGTTGTTTACCTCTATGTGTCTGTTGATGGCTGCTTTGTCTGAGTGCCAAGCTTCCAGGAATTCTCTAGTGTTTTTGGATTTGGCTTGGTTTAAGATGCACACAGTTTCCCAGTTGAAAGTATGGTTGAGTCTGTCCATGTGTTGTGAGATTAAGGGGTTTTCATTGTGTCTTCTGACTGCTAGTTGGTGTTCATGGATGCGCTCTGCTAGTCTTCTGCCCGTCTGTCCTACATAGTGTCTGCTACAGTCCTTACACTGTATGTTGTAGATAACTCCTGTTTTTTCTTCTTGGGCTACTGGGTCTTTTGGGTTACTTAAGATGTTCTGAAGGGTTTTGGTTGGTTTATGTGCTACGGTGATGCCATGTGGTTGTAACAGTCTATTAGTAGTTTCTGAGATGTTTCTGATGTATGGCAGTGTAATCCTTTTCATAGCTTCTGTTGGTTTTGCTGTGGTTGGTTGAGTGGTCAGGCACTTTTTGAAAAAGTTGCATGGGTATCCATTTTCCATTTTATGGAAGACCCTCCCAAATAAAATGGCACAGCGGAATGCAGGTTTAGCAGGACATTCTGCTCTCAGGGGCCTCCATTATATCAAAGACTCAGTCACAAATAATAGGATTAATTCAATTTGCAGGAGGGTATCATTTATTGAGGGTGGGACATGGTAAGCAAATGGAATGAGTCAGGAACAGGAAGCCAGGGTCAAAAAGCAGTCTGGACCCAAGAGAAGGCAGATCAGAAGACAGGACTGGAACCCAAAAGCAGAAATTTAAGATCTGTTAGGTAGACATTCCTACTCAGGCATTCCTTCTTACTCAGGAAGAGTCAATAGCCTTTCTGGGCAGAGCCAATCTCTAAACTTCTTCATGGTATGGGGCCAGAATACCTGAGGGACCGTCTTATCCCCATATTATCGACCCGCCCCACCCGATCATTCAGGGAGGGCCTGCTACGAGCCCCATCAATTAAAGAGTGTCACCTGATGGGGTCTAGGAGACGGGCCTTCTCTGTAGTTGCTCCTACGCTGTGGAACATCCTGCCCCCGGAGTTGAGACAGATCTCCTCCCTCCCGACCTTTAGGAAAGACCTGAAGACCTGGTTCTGCCGCCTGGCATGGGAAGGAGGAAGGGATAGTTCCTCATGGGGGTGGCTTGTCCCTTAATCCTAAAAAGTCCTCCCTTTATCATTCTTTCGTCCATCTGGATTTTATTTTTTATAATTATTTATTATTAATTGTATGAGTTGATGTTTTATATTGTATGCTCTATTTTAATTCTTTTTTATTGTGAACCGCCCAGAGTTCCCCGTTGGGGGGAGATGGGCGGTCATATAAATTAATTAATTAATTAATTAATTAAATAATAATAATAATGGAGAAGTTGCAGCAATAACACTCACCTGGGCAGTTCTTGGCACTACTAGAGACTACTTTCTGCATGTTCCTGCAGCCTCTTCTACTTCATTTAACCAGACCTAAGTATGGCCAACTTTCCCTGGGTTGGGGCCATCTGTTTTAAGGTGATGTAAAGTGATATGAAAAATTTGCCATCTGTGGTATGTGATTTAATAACCCATTTGGATTCAAATGTACAAATAATCCTACAACAAGCATGCCTGTCCTCATCAGCAGGCATTATTAAAGAAAGGCTGCTATAAAGGATCTCTGGTTAGCTTTAAAGGTGAGATTGAGTTCAGGACTGAAAAATGGGCCGAGAGCATGCAAAACAATGATATCACACTAGGTGAGTGGAGAAACTCTACTGTCAGAAGGTGAAAAGAAGACATAATCCTGACACTTTCTATTTGAAAAATGAAACATTACCTTCAATCTCCACAGTATTTAATAAAACAAAAGGACTGTGGAGCTTAAATCCAGCTTTTCCCAAATTCCAGTACTAACCTAAGTGAAGTGTGGATGTGACCCATTTATTCCCAAACTGAAATTGAAACAACGTGAAATTGAATGCAATTTTTAGATGCAAGCTCTATGGCAAGATCAATGAAACCTTGCATAAGATATGCATTCCTCCCTGCCCTATTTCATTTGCTCAAATTCCCAGTAAGGTTAGGCTGAATGGCTGTTCAGTGTCACCTAATGAATATCCTAGCTGAGCGAAGATTTGAACTCTAGTTTCTCTACTCCTACTCCGGCATTGTAATCATTCAAACCACATGGTGTGCTTTTGATTACAGGTAGTCCTCGGTCAACAATGGCAATTGGGACCAGAATTGCTGTTGCGAAGCAATGCGGTCATAAGGCATGACATCATGTGACCATGCCGCTTACCGATGGCATTCTGACACTCCCAGTTGCCATCATTAAGCAAATCACCGTGGGTCGTTAAGCAAGGATGTCACATGGTCGCCATTTGCGACCTCCTGCTAGCTTCCCCTTTGACTTTGCTTGTTGCAAGCCGGCAAAGGAGGCTGCAAATGGCGACCACGGGATACTGTGACAACCAGAACTGCAAGGACCAGTCGTAAGTACCACTCGTTCAGTGCTGTCACAAGTTTGAATGGTCGCTGAATGAGTGATCGTTAACTGAAGACCACCTGTATTTTACATAGACAGCTTGGCTAATAACTACTGATAGCCCTCTGTAATATGAGTTTGTTTAATTCCCTAAACAAATCCATCTGTCTAATGGACAAGGGAATCTCATGAGTTATTTCTCCACTCACAAAGTCTGATCCTACCCAGTTTCTTTTTGTAAATTACTGTACTTAGTTCAGTTGCACCTATTGTGCAGATGTTGAGCCTCAATGTCTTGTGTGACTTTTCTTTTAGGGCAGTGACATCATCAGAATGAGCAGAGCTGGACTCCTCCCACCTCTGTCATTTCTTTGGGGAGAAGGGTTGCAAAAAACAAATGGCAAATTGGACCATTTTTAGCAGTGTGCCATTTGGAGGCTGCATTTGTGGAGATTCCAAGGGACTCAAAAAACAGTCTCAGGGTCCCCTTGCCATCCCAGGGCCCACATGCTGCCCATCCCTGATGTACTGTAGACTATGTGGTCAAATGATTTAAGAAGGACTCTTTTCCACCCAGTGTGCAATTTCAAAAGCTTGCCTTCTTTGGGGCAGTAGGGCCACCTTGCCAAAGTGAAGCTTATTCCGAGGTGTGTGCAAAATGTCAGCATTTCCACTGCAGCTTGTTAGTGCACATTTTGGGCCATGTTAACAGGATTTCAAATATTCAGGACAAGGCAGGTACCTGCTTTAAGTCCTTAGGAGAAGCTAAAAAGACTATTAACAAGCTGAGTCCATAAAAAACATCTGTTCCAGTCATGCTGCTGGTTTTTTTTATTAGTCCTTCAAATATGTAGCAGACATCTCCAGAGCAAGAAAAATGCTCTAGTGTGGAGTGCAATTTCCAATTTCTAACCTGATTTTGTTGATTCATACATATGCATGCCTGGAGTGCTCTTCCTGAATACAAAGACCAACCTCTCCCCCCTCCCCCTTCCTTCCTGGGGTTCTACTTTGTTTATTTTCCTTGAAATGCCCTTGAAATTTCATTTGCTCAGTGAAACCAAACAAATAATTGCATACTAAAAAGGAACGGAAAACTAGGAAGCCAAGTCATTTGCAGCATCAAATATTCCCCTTCTGCGGTTAACATTCACAACGAGGAGGACATGGCAATAAACAGCCTCCTGTATCTTAAATGCAATAACTAATGCCAATGTCAAATGCGTGAAGTGAAAATATCTTAGGATATGCCTTCACAGCTCAGCTCTAGCACTGTTAAATGGAATAGGCTCTATAATATAATAGGAGTCAGACTTGTCATATTTTCCCTGATCTCTGAAGAAGAATACCAATGTAATCCTAATGCAGTTTATATCTTTTTCTAGTCAAAGTCGGCTCATTTCACAGGGCTTCACAGTGGAGTTTTGAAAAATGTTAGGCTGGGTAAAAGAAAACTGTCAGTGTTGCTAAAGTTTAAGGGAATTTGCCCCTTCTAATTCTGGGCAATGAGAATCTATAATTGCTCTGCTCCATCCATTGTTCCTAACGGAGCATTATGTGCACAAAGGAGTTAACATTTAGAACTTTGACCATGCCCATCAGTGCAACCAATAATGCAGTTGGACGCTGAACTTCTAACCTGCCATAGCAGTACAACAGGCCAAAGCTGTGACTTTATTTGACAACCAGAGAGGCCCATGGAGGTACAGCAATGATGAATTTGGTCTTTGCTAAATTCAGCTACACCTGTTTCCCTTAGCATAACAACCTCAGCTTTCATACAGTGAGGAACAGTTTTCACTATGTACTAAGTGTGAAATGTTGTTGAAAAAAAACCATGAAAAAGTTTACAATTAAAATGGGCATTTCTGAGCTGATGGCTGCCAGTGATGGCCTTGCTGGGAAATGGCATTGTTTGTTCCATAGTGGTAGCACGGAGAAAGAACATGTTATAAAGAGTGTGTTTGTTTGGGGAACACAAGAGAATTCTTGTGTTAATGGTGATATTAACAGCGTTGGTACATGAAGTACTTTGGGACAGTGAAACCTATTCTCACAACTTTAAGGCCTAATGCCCCTTTTCCTCTCCCATCAGCTATTATTTCAATCTGTGCTGCTTAATAGGGGAAGGGTAGTACTAGATACATTATATATATATCAATGCCTTAGTCAGGATATTCATCTAGGCAAACATAGGCACGTTAACAATATCATCATCAAGCTTTAGGCTGATAGAAGCTAGAATGCATGAACTTTCTTTTCTTGTATGGTATCATCTGGATATAAAGGCAAGTCACATGGACAGATGACCTTCTCTTCTATGTCTCATGCTAAGGATTCTTAGCTGGAGCTAGTGCGGGAGCTCACTCCGCACGCAGGGCTAGGGATTCGAACCTCCGAACTTGTGATCTTCTGATCAACAAGCCTGGCGTCTTACCCGCTGAGCCACCACGCCCCTACTGTTATGTACAGCTTGCTCCAAACAGCTCCACCTAATGAGGTACGGTGGACTACTACTAGTTGTTGTTGTGGCAATGTTGGGGAATGGTTTATCAAAAGGCGTGCCAATTTCAAATATTTTCTTAAGGTTTTTTTTTATACTTTATTGTTTTTCAAAGTATAGTTAAAATACAAAAATAGAAAGTATAGAAAAGATAGAGAATAGAACTAAAGAAAAAAGAAAAAAAACTATAAAAATGTCAATAGACAGAAAATAGAAACAGAAAGTGACTTCCGACTTTCTCCAATACAGATATAGATAAATTTACAAATATAATCTCTTACCATTAATTAAACCATAGTAACATTATTTCTATTAAAATAAACAATTTAATCACTAAAACCCAAGAAGAAAGTTTCATTTTTTTCTACCACAAGCAAGTACTCCAGAAGTGGTTGCCAAATAGATATAAATCCAGAAGTAGAATGTTCTCTTATTAGTGTTGTTAGTTTAGCCATTTGAGCCAAATCCATTAATTTAACAAACCAATCCTCAACCGTAGGTATCTGTGGATCTTTCCATCGTTGTGCATATAAAAGTCTTGCAGCTGTAATCATGTATAATAGCAAAACTCCATGTTGCTTCTCTAACTCCTTCTCCATCAAGCCAGAAGAAACAGTTCTGTTTTTTTGTGTGTATTAACTTTAAGAATCTTTTGAATAGCAATACATATTTGATCCCAGAACTTTTTAGCTTTCTCACAAGTCCACCAGAGATGATAAAAGGTTCCTTCACCCTGTAAACATTTCCAACAAACATTAGTTACACCATTATACTTTTTGACAACTTATCAGGGGTTAAATACCAACAATACATCATCTTGTAAAATTTTTCTTTCAGATTGTAATTCAGCGTAAATTTCAGACCTTTAGTCCACATATTTTCCCATTGGTCCAGCATAATATTGTATCCAAAATTCTTAGCCCATTTAATCATGCAGTCCTTGACATATTTATCTTCCATATTCATCTGTAACAACATCTTACACATTTTAGTAATAACATGGTCATCATTTATACAAAGTTCCATTTCAAACGGAGTTATTTCATTCACAAATTTATAATCTTTTTATCTACTTTAAAACATTCTACCAATTGTACATATGTGAACCAGTGGCATATAAAACCTTCCAACTCTAACTTTTCCCTTGTTTTAATTTTTGGTTCACCATCAGTGAAATTTAGCAAATCTAAATTTGCTAGATCCAACTTATTCCTGCCACATTTTATCTTCTAACAAATGCTTCTTGAGGTGATAACCATAATTGTATATTGGGAGACAATCTTACCTTATATTTATTCCAGATTCTCAGTATGGCATTCCTAACAAAATGATTTTTAAAATCCTTATTAACTTTAACTTTATCATACCATAAATAGGAGTGCCACCCAAATCTTAATTCATGTCCTTCAAGCTGTAGTCTTATTTCTTATTCTCCAGTGTAATCCATTCCTTCATCCAAAGCAAACAACAGGCATCAAAATACAATTTCAAATTTGGCAGACCCAAACCTCCTCGTTCTTTGGCATCTTGTAGCAATTTATATTTAATTCTTGGTTTCTTGCCTTGCCAAATAAATTTTGAAATATCTCTCTGCCATTCTTTAAATGATAAATCTGTTGACAAAATTGGTAAAGTCTGAAAAAGAAACAATATCCTAGGCAAAACATTCATCTTAATCATGAGACAATTGTAATTCCCCCCATTAAATCTTTTTTCACATCATTCCAAATTGTAACATAGTTATTCTGAAATAACATACAATTGTTAGTTGACAGAATTACCACCAGACACCTACCCTTTTTTTCAATCTTAAAACCCATCTTACCCATCAGTAGTTCTTGGTCAGACATGGTCATATTTTTAATTAACATTTTTTTTTTGTTTATTTACTTTCAGACCTGCCAATGACCCAAACTCTTTCAATTTCTTCATCAGATGTTCTGCAGTATCCAAGGGATCCTGTAATATAAAAATTAAATCATCAGCAAAAGCCCTTAATTTAAACTGCTCTTGTTTAATCTTTAAGCCCTTTATTTGTTCATTTCTTCTAATGTCTCTATTAAAAACTTCCAATACCAAAATAAAAAGCAGAGGTGATAAAGGGCATCCTTGTCTTGTTCCTTTTTGTATATGACATGGTTCGGTTAGTTCATCATTCACAATAATGTTTGCCTTTTGTGTTGTATAAATTGTCTTAATTCCTTGAATAAGATGTTCTCCAAAGTCCATAAGTTCCAAAACTCTAAACATAAAACTCCAGTTCAAATTGTCAAAAGCTTTTTCTGCATCCAAAAAGATAAGAGCCGCTTGACATTCGTTATGATATTGTAAATATTCTAAGATATCCAAAACCACTCTTACATTATCTTTTAACTGTGTTTTTGGTAAAAACCACATTGATCACGGTGTATAAATTCTTGTAAGATTTTTTCATTCTTTCTGCCAATACTGATGCAAATATTTTATAATCATTGTTCAACAGTGAAATTGGTCTATAATTTTTAACTAAACAGGAATCTTGCCCTTCCTTTGGTATTAAAGCAATATTGGCTTCTTTCCATGAATATGGCATTGAAGACCCCAACAAAATAGAATTCATAAATCTTTTAAAAGGTAATAAAATCTGATCTTCAAAACATCTATAATATAATACAGATAAACCATCAGGTCCTGGTGCTTTTCCCAATTTTGTTCTTTTTATAACTTCAACTATTTCAAAGGTAGTTATGGGGTTATTCAATATTGATTTCTGTGACTGTGTAAGTTTAGGTAAATCTTGTCTATTCAAATACTCATTTATCTTTTCCAAAGAAACTTCTTGCTTTTTATACAAATTAGAAAAAAATCTGTGAAATGCTTTTTTAATCTTTTCATTATCCAAAAGTTCCACATCTCCTTCTTGAATCTTTAATATCATTTTCTTTTCTCTTTCTTTCCTTAATTTATATGCTAACCATCTTCCTGGTTTATTAGCAAATTCAAAGTATCTCTGTTTAGCATATTTCAACTTTGTTTCAATTTCTTTCACAGTCAACATTGACACTTGTTGATGTAGTAATCTAAGTTGATATCATTGGCGATCACTCGTAGCCGAGTAAGATTGTCTTCCAAAGGTAAAATTTTAACAGTGGATCCGTAAGTGGCTATAAAGGCCAATTCTGGATCCGCACAACCTCCCACAGTGAGGGCATAGGTTTCCGGGTGGGAGACGGTCTTGATGAGGGTTTGCCTGACGTGCCTTCCTTTTCGCTCTTTTCTCCCTTTCGCCCTGTACTCGTGCTTCTTCAAAGTCCATAGCACCATTAATAAAGGCTGTCCTCCAATTGAAACACTCATGAGTTAGGGCTTCCCAGTTCTCAATGCTGATATTACATTTTTTAAAATTAGCTTTGAGAGTGTCTTTGAATCTCTTTTGCTGTCCACCAATATTCCGTTTTCCATTCTTAAGTTGGGAGTAAAGTAGCTGCTTTGGAAGACGATGGTCAGGCATTCGAACAATATGGCCGGTCCAGCAAAGTTGATGTTGGATGATCATTGTTTCAACGCTGGTGGTTTTCGCTTCTTCTAATACGCTAACATTAGTCCGCCTATCTTCCCAAGTAATTTGCAGAATTTTTCGGAGGCAGCGTTGATGGAATCTTTCAAGAAGTTGGAGGTGGCGTTTGTAGAGGGTCCATGTTTCACAGGCGTACAGAAGGGTTGGTAGTACAATGGCTTTGTAAACAAGCATTTTGGTCTCCCTGCGAATGTCCCGATCCTCAAACACTCTACGCTTCATTCGGGAGAAAGCTACACTCGCAGAGCTCAGGCGATGCTGAATTTCAGCGTCGATGTCGGCTTTTGTAGATAGATGGCTGCCGAGATAAGAAAAGTGGTCGACATTTTCTAGTGACACACCTTTAAGCTGGATTGATGGCGCTGCAGTGGGATTGGTTCGAACTTGCTGGTAAAGCACTTTGGTTTTTTTAATGTTAATCGAGAGGCCGAGCTTTTCATATGCTTCTGCAAAGATGTTTAGGATAGTTTGAAGATCTTCCTCGGAGTGTGCACAGACTACGTTATCATCAGCATATTGAAGTTCTATAACAGAAGTTGTAATTACCTTATTTTTTGCTTTCAGCCTACTAAGATTAAAAAGCTTTCCATCTGTTCGATATATAATTTCTACACCAGTAGGAAGTTTCTCTTCAACAAGGTGTATAATCATAGCGATGAAGATAGCGAATAAGGTTGGAGCAATAACACATCCCTGTTTAACGCCAGATTCCACTTTAAATGGATCACTTTGAGAGCCATTGTTATCCAGGATTGTTGCCATCATGTCGTCATGGAGTAGCCGCAAGATGTTCACAAATTTATCAGGGCATCTGATTTTCAGAAGGATGGTCCAGAGAGCAGGACGATTTACAGTATCAAAAGCTTTAGTCAGATCAATAAACGCCATGTACAGAGGGCGGTTTTGCTCCTTGCATTTTTCTTGAAGCTGTCGTGCAGTGAAGATCATATCCACGGTTCCCCTGGAAGGGTGGAAGCCATTTTGCGTTTCAGGGAGGATGTCTTCTGAT
Source organism: Charina bottae (assembly GCA_023362775.1). Taxonomy (NCBI): domain Eukaryota; kingdom Metazoa; phylum Chordata; class Lepidosauria; order Squamata; family Charinaidae; genus Charina; species Charina bottae. The sequence continues at coordinate 32,567,968 of JALMGJ010000003.1, read as the reverse complement.
ACAGATAGGAGACGGTTTGCAATGATCTTTGCCAGGATTTTGCCTGCTGTGGCTAGAAGGGAGATGCCTCGATAGTTTCCACAGTCTGTTCTATCACCCTTTTTAAAGAGAGTGATAATTATGGCATCCCTAAAGTCTGCTGGAATCTCCTCCCTCATCCAGATTTTTTCGATGAGCTTATGAAGTTGTTGTGTAAGTTCAGGCCCGGCTTCTTTAAAGACTTCAGCAGGAATCCCATCAGGTCCACTAGCTTTGTTATTTTTCATTTGTTTAGTGGCTTTACTGACTTCCTCCAAACTAGGGGGTACTGCAAGCTCATCTCTTATTTGTTTTTGCGGGATTTGCAAGAAGACTTCATCAGCCACAGTAGAGTGACGATTAAGGAGATTGTAGTAATGCTCTTTCCAGCGCAGTGCAATAGACTCTTTGTCCTTTAGAAGGTTAGCACCATCTAATGAGCGTAAGGGATTTGTACCATGGTTTGTTGTTCCATAGATGGCCTTTATGGCATTAAAAAAGCCCCGTGCATCATGAGCATCTGCAAAATGTTGGGTTTCTTGGGCTTTTTTTATCCACCATATTTTCTTAAGTTCTCTAGTTCTTCTTTGGACTTCTGCCTTTGCACTGGCGTAGATTTTTTTCTTAACGGCACAGTTAATATCTTTTTGCCATATCCGGAAGGCTTTCCTTTTCTTGTCAATAATATGTTCAATCTCACTATCGTTCTCATCAAACCAGTCCTGATGTCCCGCTAGATGGTGACCCCACTGGTCGCGGTAATCCAGTCAGGGAGAAAAATGAGGCAGACTATGTTTAGGGCACCTTTTCTAGCCCCCTCCCCATATGGGGTGAGCAGAGTGGATCCTAAATAGGGCTGCTCAGTCGTGGATACAACTGCCGAACTACTCAACTGCCTCGATCCTTGAGTCAGGGCGACTGAATCCGTATCCACCGCCCATGTGCTGGTCCATGACTAGGAGCTTCCAGATTTCACAGTCCTGCCCCCGTTGCCATTCGTCAGTCGCCATGGGACTTTTGGTTGTTTTGGGTCTGGTGTGGTTGGAAGACGCCTGTGCGTGAATTTGTTTTATGTGTGGAGATTGGTGCACAACGATCAGCACACAACCTTCACAGAAAAAGGCTCTAATCCAATGGCATGGATACCATGACGATTGGTGACCTTTTGTCTGCTGCAGCCTTCATCCGCCTTCGCAGCTGTTGTAACAATACACCTTGTTATCTTCCACCTGTTCTGCCGTTGAGGACTTTCTTGGATCGTTCTTTGTCTGGTTCCTCCCCCTGGACCTTACCGCCATGGGTGACCCTACCAGGAGTACATGACTCCCAACGGCTTCGCTCACAGGGTTCATTGGGAACACACAAGCCCACTCACCACAACAAGGTGATGATCCAGCGAGTGAGATAAGTTGATATAAAATATTGTTGATATAAAATATTGTAATTCTAAGTTGATATAAAATATTGTTGTCTGATGGTTTTTTCTGTAATTCAGTTTATTTCAATTTAATCTGGTCCAAGACCATCTGTAACTTTTGTTGAAATTTTTTCTTAAGATTAGAATTATGATAGATAAAATGTCCCCTCATAACTGCTTTACTGGTATCTCATACTGTCCTTAAGTCTATTTCATTATCCAGGTTGATTTCAAAAAAGTCCTTTAGTTTCTTCTTACAATCTTCCACAACCGTTTCTTTTTGTAGAATAGATTCATTCAGCCTCCATCTGTATGATCTAGAAGTTCTTTTTATGTCAGAGGGAGCGCGCGGAGATGGAGCGGCCTGCCTCTCTCCTAGGCACCAGTGATCCACGTACTATGCAGTAAATAGACTCCAAACAGAAGTTATATCAAATATCCTATTTACTTTATATACATACGTATTTACAGATCACTTCCACAAGTAACAAATGATACACCATCAACGATACAGCTTTCACAAGGTAAAATGGGAATAATGGGAACTGAGAATGTCCCTGTATATATAGTGAACCTGACCAATCACATTATAGGTCACTCTCGTTATTCACCACACCCAACCTAACTCTAAGCACCTGTTGAATGAGTCACACATGACACATCATTCCTACAACAATGGCTGCTAATTGGGTGACTGTGCAGAATATTTCACCTTTTACCTAGAAATCAAGCCTCTCTGTATAATTTATATCTAGAAGTAAATTCCTGGGTTTATCAAACCCCAACATTTTATTATCATCCTAACAGGATTATGATCAGAAAAAGTCCTTGGTAAAATATCCACTTTAGAAATTTTATTCACCAAATCTTTTGAAACCCAAATCATATCAATTCTGGAAAAAGATTTATGTCTCTCTGACTAGAAGGTATATTCTTTTGCTAAACCATTTTTATATCTCCATGAGTCCACTAATGACAAATTATCCATCAGATCAAAAAACGATTTTGGTAGTCTCCCTTGTTTAATTTTAATTTGTTTTTCAGATGTTCTGTCAATTAATGGAAAAGTAACTCCATTCCAATCTCCCATTAAACACCAACTTCGATATGAAAAAGCTGACAAATCATTCAAAAGTTGTATAAAAAACTTACTCTTATCTTCATTTGGTGCATATATTCCCACAATAATAGCTTTCAGTCCATGAAGTTCAATTTCAACTGCTACATATCTACCATGTACATCAGTTAATATATTCCACGTAAGACAATTAAAAGCCATTTTTATGAATATACAGTATCTCACCACAGTCTTTAGATGTAGCAGCCATTTCTTCATCTTGTACTGTTGAATCCATATGTTGCAATTCAAGTGCATCCTGATCTAAGTGGTTCAATGTTTAGTCAGAAACTCCTTCGCCTTGAGAATATAAGTTAATCTAAACCTTTGTTGTTGAAAAGTAAATCTCACCCCTTCCAATTTCTCCCAACGAAAAGGGATCTTATTCTTTTTCAGAACATCTGTCAAAAAAGTATATTCTTTTCTCTTTCTTAGTATTCTTACAGGAATTTCATTCAACACTATTATGTCTACATTCTCAATATTCAGTCTAGAATCAAAATGAGCTTGAAGAATCAAATATCTTGTTTTTCTCCTAGCAAATTGAACCAGTGTGATGATCCCAGTGCCAGTATCTAACTTAAGAAATTCTCCAGACAGTTCATCAGAATGCTAAAATAATTCATTTATTAGAATACAGCTACAGTACATGGGACGGCTGCAAAGCTCTGAATACCAGTTTTGGCGCCAAGCATTCAAACTTAAAAACATCCCTCTGACTTCATCCCTTGTTAGTTTCAAAACAACTGTTTTCCCTCTCCTGATTGTCCCCCCTCCCAACTTGTTAAGTTTAAGGAGAGTCCAGGTGTCTTATCAGAGTCCTCAGTTTGTCTCAGTCAGCGAAGGAATGCGAGGGAGGCGGTTCTCTTCGATGCAAAGTAGCAGCTACAGAGCAGGCTGACACGAGTCGGCTTCTATACGGCTTGACACGTGTTGGTTCAAATACACGGCAGGCAAGCAAAGCGAGTCTGACAACCAGTACATCTCTTGGCTTCTTGTTAATTTCTGCATATCTTGAATTAATCTGAAAAACTTTTTCTATTTCCTCCATCATTTTTATTTCCTCCCAATCAATCAAAGTTGCCAAAGCCTGTATAATCTTACCTTTAAGATTTTCTTCTTTTGCTTCAGGGATCCCCCTGAACCTTAAACAAAACTCCTTATCTCTTAATTCCAATAATGCTATCCTATCCAAATAATTTTCTCTTCCCCATTCCAATGCATCCACTCTATTGTCAACTTTTTAAACTCCTCCTTCCAATTTCATTTCCATTTTTTCCAATTTCTGATCAAATCTTTTTTCAAATTCCGCAAATCTTTTATCCTCCTTTTTTCCCATTTTTTCCAATTCTTCAAAAGATTGGGCAATAGATTGTGTAGTTTTTAATGTAAACATAACTTTTATAAAGTCCAATTCAGTAGAACCACGCCTTGTTTGTTTCCTCGTAGTCATCGTTTCTCTTCTTTTCTCCTTTTCTTATATATATATAAAATTAAAGAAATTATACAGTTTCAATGTTCCGATATTTTTAAAAAATTTCTAATGTTTAAACTTTAATCTAGTGTCCAAATGCAGTAATTACAAAGGAATTGCAAAGGAGGGAAAAAAACCCCTCCAATATACGTAATAGAGAGGGGAAATTATCCAAGTTATCCAATCACAAGCCTTGGATTAAAAACGTAAACTTTCAGTATCAGTATTTTGAAGCAGTATCCAATCACAGCTTAAAAAACTAGCCACAACAAAACTTTCTCACACAATCTAAAAATAGTTCCAATCTGAAGTCCAACAAAATCTCTTATTTAACTAAAAATCTTTTCTCTAAAAAAATAAAAAATAGAGAACACTTATTTTATTCCCCCTTACCAAAAAAAAAAGAAATTTCAATAAAACAATGTCCCTTTTAGATTTCTTGCTCAACTTATAATCTGTTAAAATAAACAAAACATGTTTAAAATATAACCCCCCCCCCAAAAAAAAATGAGAAAATCAACCAAGAGAAACTAGTCTTTCTGTATTGGAGATAGCCTCTTAAAATCCAATAGTTAAAGTAAAAGAAGTGATTTAAGAAATGGGGTGGCCGGAATTACTGTCCCTTTAAGGGCTTTCAGATGCGGCTTGGAAGCTGCAACTGTCCAGAAGACTTGAGGAGTGATTCCTTGAATTCTCCTTCCCGGAGAATATTTCGGGGCTTGGAATCTCACCTGAGCCACCAATTAAACGCCGCACTGTCAATCCTAGCCACGGAGCCGGCTAAGATCGAGATTCCGCCATTGAAATCCCCACCGGAAGTCCCCACAAAGGGTTATTACAAAGTTACTACTACAAAGGGTGGGATTTCTTATTGCTTTCATCTTCCTGGTTATTTGAACCTTTTTTTGTACAGAATTGGACTGTACTGGATATTCTGAAAGTTGAAGTCCACACATCTTAAAGTTGCCAAAGTTGACAAACACTGATTTAGAACAATAAAAAAAATAGGAAGACTTATTATTTTTATTGTTCTAAATCAGTGTTTCTCAACCTTGGCAACTTTAAGATGTGTGGACTTCAACTTCCAGAATTGCTCAGCCAGCATGGGGAATTCTGGGCATTGAAGTCCACACATCTCAAAGTAAACAAGTTTGAAAAACACTGTTCTAAATGTTTGCTAGCATGACTTGTTTAGGAAAGGGGCAGCATGTATTAAAAAAAAAAATTAAAGTCCATTTTCATAACAAGGAATCCTTCTCATTGGTTGCAACATAAGCCTGCCTGATTTTGAACCTCAATGAAACTATAAAGAGGGCAACCCCAAAACACAGTAGAGGAAAAAGAAGAAAGCCTCAAAGTGGTATTAAAATGCATAAAGTGCTTTGCTTAGATAAATATTAGATCAATCTTTAAAATATTTAAATAAAACTGTTTTTAAAAAATCTGTCCTGATTCTGATTAAAAATGGTTAGATTAATAATTTATAATTAGGATTTTTCCTTCTTCTGTTTCTCCAATTGACTGCATACTATATAATTCTCTGATGAAGGGTTTCATATTTTATCAGAAAAACTCTGGTTTGTTTTCTTTTCGGATCCATAAGGAAGACTTGCACAGAAACTCTTTGAAACTCTCTGCCGTGGCCCCCGCCCTGTGGAACACATTACCCCCAGAGGTGAGGCAGGCCCCTACTCTCCCGGCCTTCCGAAAGGGAGTGAAAATCTGGCTTTGCCATCTCGCTTGGGGTGGGAGGGGGGATAGTCAATCATGGGGGTGGTTGGCGCCATGATGTGGCCCCGAGGAATGTATTTTTTATATAAATTTTAAATATTTTATATATTTTATATCTTATATTTATATTTTTATGATGTACTTGTTTTTATGATTTTAATCTCTTGTTATTTTAATTGAATTGTAAACCGCCCAGAGTCGCTTGCGAGATGGGCGGTGCAGAAATGTGAGAAATAAAATAAATAAATAAATAAATAATAGCTATCCTTTTAAAGCCAGACTGCTCACTTGAGGGAATGATATTAAAGGCAAAACTGAAGTACTTTGGCCACATAATGAGAAGACAGGATACCCTGGAGAAGAAGCTGATGCTAGGGAAAGTGGAAGGCAAAAGGAAGAGGGGCCGACCAAGGGCAAGATGGATGGATGATATTCTGGAGGTGACGGAGTCGACCGTGGGGGAGCTGAGGATGGTGACGGCCGACAGGAAGCTCTGGCGTGGGCTGGTCCATGAAGTCACGAAGAGTCGGAAGCGACTGAACGAATAAACAACAAATCCTTTTAAAGTTCTCCTATATTTTGAATCTGGCCTCCTACGTTCTCAAACTGTGTGGAGGATTGCCTCTTTTGCTCTTGAACCCCCAACCTGAAGACTTCCTTTTTCTTTTCTTCAATCTTATTAAATAAATATTTAGGGGGAAAAAATCAGGGAGCTGGATCTTGAGTGGTACTAAGTGGAGTTTTGCTTGACCTGGAAACACGGCAGGCCAGGAGCAGAACTGACAGCCAGTTGTCTGAAATGATTGCAACTAGATTCCATTCAATCTACCAGGAAAGCTTTTTACCAGTGCAACCTTTGGCCACAGCACTTCCATTGGTGGAGGAGGCTTTGCAATGCAAAACCTGTGTGTGTGTGGTGGTGGTGGTGGTGGTGGTGGTGGTGGTGGTGGGCAACTTTATTGAGGGGAAGGAAGGGGGGAGTCAGTCTTCTGTTGTTCATTCTCTGACCCCATGAAGCCATCCACAGGATTGGAGAACTGACACCAAACGATTCATTCTCCCCTCAGCACGTCTCTTCTCCTTTTTCCTACCATCCATTTCAAGAGAAGCAGGAAGATGAGAGAATGGGCTCTTTTTGGTGTCAGACCCAGTTCCCCCCTTGTGTTACTGTGGCATGTGTGTGTGTATGTGTTAAGAGCTGGGCATCAACTTCCATTTCCACTCTCATCCTCTTTATCCACCACTCCCTGGGATAAAGTTACTCCCCCGTGAATTGCCCTAATGTATTTTTGAAGTGTGTCCAAACTGCTGGACATGTCTCAAACACACGATCCCAACCCATGGATGAGACGCAGCACCTAATCTGCAGAATGGTCAGCAGTGTTACCATGAAAGATGGCGGCTAAAGAGCCACTTCCACCCCATTTCCCTTAGCCCATGGAAAGGGAAGTGTGGGGAAGCAGTTCTTCTGTAGTCTCTTACCCCACCCCTGATTTCCTTGCTGTGAGTGGCAGGAAAATAAAGGGGGAAAATCAAAAGAATGAGAATGGCTCCTAGGGTGCCAGTTTCCTAATCCTCTGGAGTGACAACCCTCTAAAATTGGAGGATTGATAGCAAAAGAGTCTTGAATTCCCAGTAACTGGCACCAAAGGAGGTGTTTCCCACCCCATCTCTCCCCTCCCCTGTTTCTTCTATGGACAGAATAGGAGTTAAAAGTGCAGATCGTGCATTTTAAGCCAGGATCCTTCTCTCCTGGATCATAAACTTCAGAAAAGGAGTCTAGAGGTATTCTTGGTCACAAAATAGCCAGATAAGGTAAAACCAAATTATAACATTCCTAAATAAATGCAATATTAAAATATACTGCTATTAGACAATATTAATAGCAACTAATTAAGGTATCTTTCTGTGTACATAATCAACTTTTCAAAATTATTTTTAACTAACAATAAACAGAAAACACAACAGTCCGATCACATTTACAAAATGGATTTCCAGCTGCTTTAAACTTAAAAAAAAATACTAAAACCTGAATAGCCAGATAAGGTAAAACCAAATTATAACATTCCTAAATAAATGCAATATTAAAATATATCATACTGCTATTAGACAATATTAATAGCAACTAATTAAGGTATCTCTCTGTGTACATAATCAACTTTTCAAAGTTATTTTTAACTAACAATAAACAGAAAACACAGCAGCCCGATCACATTTACAAAATAGATTTCCAGCTGCTTTAAACTTAAAAAAAAATACTAAAACCTGAATATTTTCTGGAAGTGATTGCAAGGCAGAGTAAGTGAATTCAACTCCCCTCTCTCATTTAAGAGGTGCCAGATGTTTGACCAAGTTGTTTGTGTTAGTAGAGTATACAAGCAATCATCTTTGCATCAGCAGAGAAGAGAATCCTTCCTGTTCCTAAACCTTATCATTTCTACCAAATCCAGAACTTTTCAATTTAAGGAATCCACATTTATGACACCATTATAGCAGAGATCATCTGGCTTCATTCCAGTTTGACTATGATCCATAACTACCAGCACAAATATCATCATCTTTCTTTCAAGGTTCCTGTAACTCAGTAGGTGGGTTAGAAATGTCAGCTTTAATTAGGGAGCTTTATTTTTCTAAACATGTTTCACAACCCTGATTTCTCACCAAAGATCATGCCAGGAACCTGGGCTTCAACAAGTTTAATGCAGTATTTGTAAGATAAAAATAACACGAGCTAAGGGCACTCTGTCTTTCCTCAATATACAACGCATCACATAAAAACAGAGGAGGATTTCTGAACAACAAAAATAGAACTGCAAGAATATTTCTTTCTGCCTCTTCAACAATTATAATTATAGCCTGCCTCAAGGAATTCACTGGTTTATTCAGTCAGTATGTCAAATTCAAGTCTCTTCCTTCTCCCTTGTCCATTTCCCAGACTTCTTCTTCTTGACTGTCTCTTTCGGCCTGGTCCAGTGGCATTATGAGGGGTTATACACATTGTGGTTTGGTTGGCTTACTGTGGGAATCCAGCCATTGTACAGAATATAATCTGGAAACAGTTATTTTATGACACGGGATCTTACTGGAATCTAGCATGGAACCTTACTGGGAGATATTCACAAAATGCAAATACGGCTCCCTCATGTTCCACACTATCATGTCCTCTGAGATTACATTACCTTTTGTTCTTCCTTCAGTTCTTGTTCCTTGCCAACACACTTGGCTTCCGGAAGACAGTTTGAAATACATCTGTGTTAAATTGTATGAAGCTGCTCCGCACCCAAGCAGCTTCGGGGACCTTCTGTGGCTCAAACATGCAGCACGATTCCTGCTTCTTCCAAGAAAAAGATGCTCACGAGGGAGTGGTTGGCTGATTTTTTTACATGAAGCATGGAAAAATGTGTGAAGAAAAGGCGGTGGAGATACAGAGCCCTTAGCAGTGTGGTTGAAGAAGGAGGGACAGAAAAGAAGAATATTACCTGTACCCCAAAGGTGTACTACTTTCTGAGAAACCAAGTTGCATGTAGCCCCAAAATGCTTTCTGTGCAGCTCCCAGGTCCCTTTCAAAAATTGCCTTCTATTAATCCAATAGAAAGAGGCATTATAAAATACATGGGAAGTAATCACATTCTCTGTTTAATTTAAGCTAATTTTTAGCTAGTTTTTGCAGAGCAGCAGAGCCAGTCCAAAAGGGAGTCCCTGCCTCCGTTTGCAGCCATTAGAAACCCTGCTTCCTGCTGGAGAAGGGAGCAGGTGTGCGCTTTTAAATTGGGAAATTGAAGTGATGATCCTGGGTGGATAAGGGTTTTGTATTCTCAACTACTTCATTATGGTAATTGTGTCATCCTTGAATTTTTCTGTATTCTGAATGAAATTAGCTGAAAAGGGCCATTGAACATGCTAGGAAATTGATTGTAATTTTTAAAAACATTGCAACTAACGGAAATGTTAACAAAAACAATAACTGAGCTTTTATGTGGTAGAAATATGTCCAAAGGATCTGATGTTTTCTAAGTTTTAATGGTGCTCCACCTATTATGGAATTTCTCTTTCTGTCTTTCAGTAAATGTGTCTGTTTTATTTCTGATGAGGTGCTTTTTTTCTTTCGTTTGTTGGAATATATTCACCCTCAGTGCCTTTAAGCTGCTTTGTAAACCCTTTTTTAAATGCCACCCATTTAAACTGCCAGTTACTTTATTTGATAATAACTGTGGCAGGGGTGTGTGCAGGGTATGGTAAAAAAAAATCAAGCTGATGGTCAGGACAATGAAATCGAAGATCCACCTGTAAAAATGGGCAGAACTTCAATTACACCATCATGGCCACCATCTTGACATTTTTGACCATATCCTGAACTATGGGGTTATTACATTTTTTAAATAAAGTATGTGTGTACATATATGTGGGTGTACATACTGTAGATATAGATATAGATATAGATATAGATATAGATATAGATAGATAGATAGATAGATATAGATATAGATATAGATATAGATATAGATATAGATATAGATATAGATATAGATATAGATATAGATATAGACAGTGACTGCAGCCATGAAATTAAAAGACGCTTGCTCCTTGGGAGGAAAGCTATGGCAAACCTAGACATAGGCTGACCATACGTCCCGTTTTGAACGGGACAGTCCCGTTATTTAAGCATTTTTCAACCGTCCCGTCGTTTTGATCAAATCTCAATTTTGTCCCTTTTTTAAACCCGGCGGGAAGGAGGACAGGAAGACAGGAAGGAGGACTGGAGCTGGACTTGCCATTGGAGGCAGCCCGGAAGAGGCCCTATCAGCGCGGCAACTGGAAACCCAGTTGCCACGTGTGAGCCCAGCAGCAGACACAGCACCACAGTCCACCCGGTTCCTGCCTCCTTACCTGATCCTACCCGTGAGCAGACAAGGCGGAGAGGCGAAGGGAAGACCAGGGAAGAGGCCACCCCCGTGCGTGCCAAAAGGAGGAGGGGGAGGGGGGCGGACCAGGTCTCCCCGCTCCCCCTCGCGGTTGGAGCATCTCCATGGCAGGCACTAGCCATGCCTGAGTGGGACCCGCACCCGGACTGAGGGACGCACATTGGGCACTTCCCACCACCTGCGTTATTGTTCTGGACTGCCTTCTTTTTCCTTTGCTTTTTTCAATCCCCCTCATCGCCCGCCCTCCCTCCGCCCCCTCCCCTCCTTCCCAACTTAAAGTGAGCGGTTGGGTGGTTTTGGCGAGAAAGAGGCGCCCGTTTCCTTCCTCGCTGAGGAAGTGGTGGTGGCAGCGGCGGCAGCGGCAAGTTTGGCGAAAGCGAATGGTGGGGAGAGGCGAAGGAGAAGAAAGGCAGTGATCCTTGGAAGCCCCCAAGCAGGGCCGGGGGGAGCCTTGGAGAGGGGAGGGGAGGGGGAGGAGTGTGGTGGAGGACAGTGTGTTTGTTTTCGGAAGGCGTACGGAGTGTAAGGAAGAAGCGGCCACTCTCGCTCGCCCACGCGTGTGCGCACATCACTTTCCTCCCTGTGTACGTGCGCGTGCGCTCAGAGTAATCGCCCTTCAAGGCCAAATGCAATCTGGTCAACCACATCTGCGTACACATCCGCGTTGGGGCGGCGGTGAGCCTCCGTCCTCTGCAGGAGCCAGCCGCGCTGGGGGGCTTCAGCCGCACCACGCCACCCCTTGCCCCCCGCCGGGCTGAGGGAGCTCCTGGCGGGCGGCAAGGGGCAGAGTGGTGTGGCTGAAGCCCAACAGCTCGCCCAGCTCCTGCTTTTCCTGTGCGGCGGCGGCAGCAGTAGCAACTCTCCTCCCTCCCTCGGCCAAGTCTGAGGAGGCTGGGGCAGTGGTGGGCTTGCGTCCTCGGCAGGAGCCGGCCGCGCTGGGGGGCTTCAGCCGCACCATGCCGCCCCTTGTCGCCCGCCGGGCTGCGGGAGCTCCCGCAGCCTGGCAGGCGGCAAGGGGCGGAGTGGTGTGGCTGAAGTCCCCTAGCTCGGCCAGCTCCTGTTTTTACTGTGCGGTGGCGGCGGCGGCAGCAGCAGCGACTCTCCTTCCTCCCTTGGCCAAGCCTCTCCTTCCTCCCTCGGCCAAGCCCAAGGGGGATGGGGTAGTGGTGGGCCTCCATCCCCTCCATCCCCACCCCTTGTCCCCCGGCTGATGACAGTGCTGTGTGCACAGTGTGTGTGCTCCGGCCTTCCCCAAACACATCAGCTCTGCCGCACCATTTACTGCTAGAAGGAAAACAAAACCTTTAAAAATCGAAAAAATATTAAAATCCGAGCCAATCGCGCTGATGGGGGCGGGGTTTGCAGGCGGGAGCCAATTGTGTGGGGCGGGGTTTGCAGGTGGGAGCCAATTGCGTGGACTGGGGGGCGGGGTTTGGAGGCCAGCATGGTGGCATAAGACCCTGTCCCGTTTTGCCATCCCCAAAGTCCCGTTTTCGTCTGAAGGAAATATGGTCAGCCTACCTAGACAGCATATTAAAAAGCAGAGACATCACCTTGCCGACAAAGGTCCGTATAGTTAAAGCTATGGTTTTCCCAGTAGTAATGTATGGCTGTGAGAGTTGGACCATAAGGAAGGCTGAGCGCCGAAGAATTGATCCTTTCGAGCTGTGGTGCTGGAGAAGACTCTTGAGAGTCCCTTGGACTGCAAGGAGGTCAAATCAGTCAATCCTAAAGGAAATCAACCCTGACTGCTCATTGGAAGGACAGATACTGAAGCTGAAGCTCAAATACTTTGGCCACCTAATGCAAAGAGAGGACTCACTGGAAAAGACCCTGATGCTGGGAAAGACTGAAGGCAAAAGGAGAAGGGGACGGCAGAGGATGAGATGGTTAGATAGCATCACCGATGTAACAAACATGAATTTGAGTAAACTCCGGGAGACAGTGGAGGACAGGAAGGCCTGGTGTGCTATGGTCCATGAGGTCACGAAGAGTCGGACACGACTAAACGACTGAACAACAACAAAAATAGATATAGATTATAGATATAGATATAGATATAGATATAGATATATAGATATGATCTTATTGCCATCTTGAATTTTATATTTTATATTTCATATTTTGTATTTTTATATTCTAATCTGTATTTTTATGTATTTATACTTATATTTATATTTATATTATATTATTTTTAGTGTTTTGTCATTTTATTATCTGTAAGCTGCCCAGAGTCGTTGCATGAGAGATGGGCGGTAGACAAATATGACAAACAAACAAATAAATAAATAAATAAATTGCTTAATTACTAGCAAGCAAAAAGTAAATAAAATACTGGATTCTGGTCAGTGCTGGACCATCCAAGCTTAATCTGAGCCAGGATTCTATTTTATATATATGTATTTCAGATCTAGCATAGCTGTATCAATGAAGGATAAGTTCTCTCAGCACACGGAGAGTAAATTTATGAATTCCATAAAGATGCAGTGATGGCTTTTATCTTAAGCTTGATTTTGGATGAATGAATGAACGAACGAATGAATGTGTCTTCCAGCAGATAGCAGGGAAGCAGCTCTTTAGACAGACAAAACTTTGCTTTCCAAGCAGTTCCGATGTCAACTAACGTTTGGCTTGAAGTTACTCATAGGTGTCCTCAGAGGAGGCGAGGAGAGACCAGGGATGACAGGTTCACCTTGATGTCATGACCCAAACCCCTTCCATACTTGGGTTCAATGTCAGGACATAAATACAACACGATGGGGCTCATGTTGTGATGCCACAACACATATTTTGTAATTGCTCTATCATTGTGGACTCCTGTGCTGCCACCATATGCACATTATGTCATCCAGCAGCAGCAGCAGCAAGTACAGTATGCTTGTTGGGGTGAATGGCCTGAATTGCTGTCTCAAGAGCAGGGTGCTACGCAGGGGGTGGGGTGGGGATGGGGAGGCTCTGAAAAGCGATAATGGCGGGCTGGGCACGATTGCACAATTGAAGCCCCACCATTTTACTCTCTGTGTGACACTTGAAATTCCTGTTTAAAAGGGGAGAGGCTCATCCAGGCTGGGGTTTCTGCTTCTTGTTAGGAAAACATGACCGAGGGTACTTCTGCATGGCCCAATTCCTGAAAAGCAGTTTGAAATTTGGGATTACTTTGTGGCAATAGGGGTGGTGAAGCATCAGTATTTCTCTACCCTTATTGCATCTGCTGATGGTCAGTGGCCCTCTCTAGGGTGACCTGGTCCCTGCTGGGCAGGGACGGGCCGCCAGATCAGTGCAGGCCACTGTGAAGAATATTTGGGCTATTTGGCAGATGAAGTCACCCAGATTGCTCCAAACTGGACTCTGACTAAGCAGGTCTGGCTGAGGAGCATGCGGCTCAGTTTTGTGGTGTGATATGGGATGAGTTTGAGTTGGTGACACCTGAAGAAGTTGCAGGATTCTCTGCTCTATTAGTTTGGTCACCTATTTATTGGACCCAGGTCCCTCCTGGTTGTTAAGGCGGCCAGGTGACCTGTAGTTGGGTCCACACTGTGGTGCCAGCCTTGTTGAGAAAGGTAGTATTGCCTTTGGTCTTGAAGGAGGTGGTGGTTCACCCTCTCCTCAAGTGGCTGGCCTTGGACCTGATGATTTCAGACAACTACTGTCTGGTCTCCAACCTTTCCTTTTTGAGGAAGGTTGTTGAGAAAGTGGTCAGTCTGCAGTTGCAGAGAACATTGGAGGAAGCAGATTATCTAGACCCATTACAGTTGGGTTTCATGCTGGGAATCACTACTGAGACAGCCTTATTCAAAACCTCTTGATGACCTGTGGTGGAACTAGGATGGAGATGGTGCATCCATCCTAGTGCTCCTTGATCTGTCAGCAGCCTTTGATACTGTCGACTATGGTATCTTTCTCATCTGTCTATGGGGGCTGGAAATTGGGGGCACTGTTTTACGGTGGTTCTTATCTTTCCTTCATGAATGGCCCAGTCAGTGTTGGCAGGTAGAGGGAGGTTGTCCTCTGGGCTCCTCCTATGTGGGGTGCTGCAGGATTCAATGCTCTCTCCCCTCCTGTTTAATATCTACATGAAGCTACTGGGTAAGGTCATCTGCCAGTTTGGGGGTCAGTATCATCAATATGCTGATGATACCTAATTATATCTTTTGATCCTAGGCTGGCCAAGTGTGGCTCTTGAGGTCCTGTCCCAAAGCCTGGAGGCTGTGCAAGCCTGGACAGGGAGAAACCAACTCCAACTGATTTGAAATCGAATGGCTGTGGATAATACCCCCCGCTGCCCTGATCCAAGGACTTTCCATCTGTATTCTTGGATGGAGTAACACTTCCCCACTCAAGAGTGGTGCACAATCTGGGGGTCCTCTTGGACTCATAGCTCCTACTCAAAGGTTGTTGCACAGCTCCATCTGGTGCATCAGGCACATCCCTTCCAGAATAGGGAGGCCCTTCAGATGGTCACTCATGCCCTAGTCACCTCAAGGCTCAACTACTGCAATGTGCTCTACATGGGGTTGCCCTTGAAAACCACTTGGAAGTTTCAAGTGGTCCAGAATGGAGGGGAACAGGCATGCCCACATGATACCCCTGCTCCACGAGCTGCACTGGTGGCCAGTCTGCTTCTGAGTGCAATTCAAGGTGTTGGTTATTACTTACAAAACCCTACATGGCATGACATAGGGCAAGGTAATTTCAGGGACCGCCTATCTCCCATGGTTTCTGCCTGACTGATACATACCGGCAGAATTGGCACACTTCTGGTCCCTTTAATTAAATAGTGTCATCTATCGGGACCCAGGAAGTGTGCCTTCTCTGTCATGGCACCTGCCCTTTGGAATGAGAACTCCTCTGAAATCCATATGGCTCCCACCCTGTTGGTGTTCTGTAAAGCCTTGAAGACCTTGGGTTGAGATACACGGGGCCTCTTGTTGGATGTGTCTTTGTTATTTTTGTTTTTATCTGTATATAGTGCCCGGATCATGTCTTGATTTGGGTTTTTCTAATGGTATATTGTGAGCCAGCCAGAATCAGTTGAAAGTTGACTGGTGAGTAATTGAATTCATTCATTCATTCATTCATTCATTCATTCATTCATTCATTCATTCATTCATTCATTCATTCATTCAGCTACCACTCCCAGAATTCTCAGTCAGCAAGTACGTGCATCCTATCTGAAGGGCAGCAAGTTAAGAACAGTTGTTCTGAGGTCCTATCAGACTGACTGCACTGACTGCAATTTTGGGACAGCAAAACATTTAGCTGCTCCCATGCAGGTTAATTCTTCCGTAGGAAAAGGGTCATCAAACAATATCTCCTCATAATAAAAGCTACATCAACTCTAAATTCAAATACTTGTCTTTTTCTTTAAAAGTAGCCCCAAAGAGCTTGAGAAAATAAATACTTTTGCCGCATGGCAACAATTGGGAAGTAAATATGTCCCGCTGCTCTGATCTTACATCCTGTCACATTAATGTTTCAGAGCACTCAATATAAATATTAAAACTAATAGCTTCTCTCTGCAGCGATTACTCCATCATTCCCTGAAATCATCATAAAACATTCAAAGCCTTTTAGAACATTTACACACTTGAATCTTATGGTGGGGAAAGGAAACCAACGGGGCACAGTTCGCGAGCTTAAATAATAGTGAAAATCTGTTTATGGAACATGCTTTACTTATTCATCATTGGGAGTAAAGTTTCAGTTTTGATGGTGGTGGAGGGAGTCAAAGTATAGCTAGCAGGGAAGAAAGGCTGAAGTATTGCTTTTCTGAATTCTGAGGACTTGTTTAAAAAAGGGAGAATAAAATAAGTCCATGAGACTTTCAGCCTGAGGTCAATCAATTTTAGGACTGTAGATACGCAAACAGCTAATGGATTGTAAAGACACATCCTGGTGTTATGAATTTTTAACAAGCAATTCTTTGGGACAGACCCCTATAAATCAGTGATGACTTATTGGCTGGATCAATTATGCCAGCTTTAAAAGATTTAATGACAGGTAATGAACAAGTCTCGAGGGTCTGCCACTCAACACTGTTTTGCAGTTGTAGTTACAATTACTTAAGTGTAAAATCTAGGTAGGAAGCCATTACCCAGAATAATGGAAACCTCAGAGAATCTTGAAATGATGCTTTGTTATTATTCCACATTTCTGTCTCCATATGGTTTTCCCAAAAGCATGAGAAATGACCTATTTTATGAGCTTACAGTATATATTGAACTGCTGTTAATATTAAAAAATAGAAGCACTGGGCAATGGTTTGCACTGGTGAAATGCTTTACTGGCCACTGCTTAAAGTTCAAACAGAATCCACCTGCAGTCATTCAGGAGGAGACTTTCAATTGCACGATTGGACTGATTGATTCATAGACTTTTTGCAGGTTCTAAAGACTTACTGTATGTCTTCTCAGTGTTTACTCACCATTTACTCCATTTTTGTTCCTTTCCCCAGAAACATCATTTAAGAAAGAGTATCTGTAATTGCTCCACGATATGTTTTGACTGATAGCATTAGGACCTGTCCTTTCCATTATATTAATGTTGTTCGAGGAGGGAAACTCATCCATTTTCATTGATAGGAAACTTTTCGCACCATGAGTGACCACTCCTTTATTCACCCAAATGAAAGAAAAAACAGAACAGGAGTTTTAAATTTAAATTTTAAATTACGCTCAAGTGACAGGAGATTACATTTTCAGATTTCATCTTTTTATCTAGATTGACATTACTTACCACTCATAATTGCCTGAGTCAAAAGTTAGGTCCGCTATCTATTGCTATCTTATGGATGAAAGTTCCCCAACTTTTACCTGTCATGATTATCTCTTTGTAGCACTAGTAGCTACACTCAAAATATTATCTGAATGGTTGCTAGGAGGCAAATATTAAAAATTGATCCACAGTTACTATCAAGGAAGCTCATAACATATTAAAAAGACTAGTATGCCAAGAAATATTCCTTACAATATATTGCTACTTAATTGGATTTCTGTCACTTTGAAATAAAACACACACACAGAGTTAAATATAGCTGTATACATTTCTGGTATATATTTTGTTTTTAAGCAGGTCTTTGGAGAATACAAAACAACAAAAATAGGATTTGTAAAAAAAAGAAGAATCTCTTAAAGGGGGAAAAATCAAGAAAACGTATTTCAACATGTTTCAGATTCAAATAATCTTTCATCAGGGATATCTAAAAATGAATATACAAGCATTGTATGCTGTATATCAGAAATGCTCTATAAATAATTTAACATTGTTATCTTTGGCACAGAAACATTGTATGGCATTGGAAATTACATCCTGTAAACTGAACCTTGTAAAGCAGGTTCTGAATTTTGACTGAAACCTAGATTTATATTTGATTCCTAAGTATTTAGTTTTAAAATTTTCTGGCAATGCAAACAGCTCAAATGTTATGTGCTGCTGATGTTTAAAAACATATATACACAGAACAGTATCTTTTAAGCAACCGGTCATGAATAAACATTTGCCTAGCTATTGAGAAAAGTGGAATAAGCTAAGAGGCAGATGTTGTGAACCAAAGTTTAGCCAAATTTGAGTTTTCAGATTTTAGCTTATCAGAATTGTTGTGGTTGTTATTGTTGTTGTTCATTACTGAAGTCTATAATTTAATAAAGCCCACTAATGTCTACTTATTTGACATTAATCTCAGGGCTATACTTGAGTGTTTCTCAACCTTGGGAACTTTAAGACAGGTGGACTTCAACTCCCAGAATTCCCCAGACAACATGCTTGTTTGTTTTCTTTTTTCTCCCCCCTCCCTCTTGTTTAAGCAATCTCTCCATTCTGGAGGGGAGAAAAAAGAAAAGACAAAACAAAACAAGTGATCTCTGTAGGTAATCTCTCCTGTGCCTTACCTGTCCCCCCACCCCCGGTTGCAGAATGGAGAGATTGGAGAGGAAGGGATTACAAGAGACACACATTGGGGAATACACTGAGCTGTTTGTGTAGCATGCTTGCAGATTCCAGCCCTGAGCATGCTTGGGGCTGCTGGCACCATTGCATTCCTTTTGATGTGTATTCCCCATTATGTGCTTGCTTACTCTCTTGTAATCCCTTCCTCTCCAATCTCTCTGCTTTGCAAGGGAAAAAAAAGAAAAACAACAGATCAGGCACAGGACAACGCATACTGACTGTAATGGTGATCACATGAGTGAGGGACACTGCGAAGGTCATAAATGCAGGCATTGGTCATAAAGTTAGTTTTTTCAGTACTGTCATAACTTCGAACAGTCACTAAATGAGGCAGTTGGTAAGTGAGGTCTACCTGTATAATGCCTGATTTTGGCACCTCCTTTTCCTTTCAGCAATATCCACAGTAACTTGTTCTAATACTGGTTCATCTGATTCTTGATAGTATATATGTATTTTCTGTCTCATCTCTTTCCAGTTTCAAAAGTATTTTGAATCTCATCAGCTGGTTCTATCAATGGATTAGTACAAGAGCACTAATTTGTCTGGAGAAGGATCTAATGCTAGGAAAGGTGGAAGGAAAGAGAATGACCAGCAGCAAGGTGGATGGACTCAGTTACAGTGGTGATGAGTGCACTGTTAGAAGAACTGAAGACCAGGTTAGGGACAGATCATCATGGAGAAAATCTATCTATGTGGTCACTAAGTGTCAACAACAATTTGCTGGCACATAATCAATCAATGACAACTTGTTGTACTAGTGCAATTCTATCAAACCCCAGAACAAAAATCTCCCTTTTTGATGGCTGTAGATGCAGAAAAGATGAAATGCTGCCAAGCATCTTTCTTGTGATACAAAAGGAAGCTTAACAGTAGTATAGTTTTATAAGGACAAAGACAAGAACTCCCCAAAATTAGCATGCAGTGTAAAACGTCTGATTTCATACCAAGCAAGGGAAGTGAGTATTTGACAAGAATCACGTGGAGATGGATGTGGACTGTGATTGCCTGCTGAAAAATATCTAGTAGCAAATAGCAATCAAATAACTGGCAATCATTCTAAAGGTGATTGCATAGAATATCCTTGTTATAATACGTTAGATCAAACAATAACAAACGGCTGATTTTATGCCAGAAATTTATTGTCAGGTTGAGTATGCAAAACATGCTCTTATTTTACAGGATAAATAACATCCCTCACTCCTCAAATCTTGTTTAAAGCTCTTCAGAATATTTTCTTCAAGGACTGATGGACAAAGAAATTTGACTGACACCATGCTTGATGTTTGTGAGACAGAACACTTGACAATATCTGTCTCCTATAATTTGAACTTGAAGTAGATATATCCACTATATATTTATTTCTGGCATACTGAATAAGAAGAGCTTACTTTGCTTCTTCTTAAACTGTTTACAAATCAACATCTCCTCTGCCACCATCAAATTTAGGGCTACCACCAGATTTGGGTTGCAAAAATCCAGACAAACACTAGATAACCACAAAGCAACCATTTAGTGGACCTCCAGATTTTTGCATCTTAGATCTCATAACTCTAATGAAGTTGGTATTTTCTACCCACTTGGATTCAGCCATCTGAATATTGACTTTATCATTGAGAGTAGCCACTGTAGGAATGAAATACTCTTAAAATGACACTGTTGGGTAAACACAAGTGATCAAAAAGAGAAAAAAGTGTGTGTTCGCTCCATTGTTGGAACTGGAAGAAAGCCCTAAGACAGAGAGAAGCAAAACTGAAGGGAGACCAGGGTAGCTTGTAATTTCTGGAAGTTGTGGGAATAAAACTAACCATCTAACCCAGGATTCTGACTTACAGTAGCTTCCCAGAGTTTCAGGCAGATTTTTCCTAGCCTTACTTAGGAATACCATGAACAAAACATGGGGCCATCTGCATTCTAAGCAAATGTTCTACAAGTGTGCTACAATCAAGCTAAAAATAGCACCAAGCCCACTACCAATAAGAATAATCCCATAGCAATTCTGGATTTGATGTATTGTCGAAGGCTTTCACGGCCGGAGTTCAATGGCTGTTGTGGGTCTTGCGGGCTGTGTGGCCGTGTTCTGGAAGTTGTGGTTCCTAACGTTTCGCCAGCATCTGTGGCCAGCATCTTCAGAGGGCAGGAGCACAGATAGAAGCAAAATCTCT
Organism: Charina bottae; assembly: GCA_023362775.1. Classification (NCBI taxonomy): domain Eukaryota; kingdom Metazoa; phylum Chordata; class Lepidosauria; order Squamata; family Charinaidae; genus Charina; species Charina bottae. The sequence goes on along the minus strand of JALMGJ010000003.1, from coordinate 32,547,183 downwards.
GTGCCCAGGTAGAGTGGGAATGTTCTATTTATAGAGCTAAATTATAGGAGATTAGGTGGGGTTTTTTGTTGTGTTGAAATGTTAACGAGTGGCTGATGAGCATGATTAGCATGTTCATTGTGAGAAGTATTCCCATGTCCTGGTGGTTGGACTGAGTTCGTTGACCTTTTGCAGGCTGTGTTTTTCAGGACTGGTAGCCAGGTTTTGCTAATTTTTAAACTTTCTTCTTTTTTATTGTAACTGTGCTGGTGTTTGTGAATTTCAATGGCTTCTCTGTATAATCTGGTGTAGTGGCTTTTGGTGTTGTCCAGTATTTCTGTGTTTTCAAATAGGATTTTGTGTCCCGTTTGCTTGAGAGCATGTTCAGCTACTGAAGATTTTTCTGGTTGCTGTAGTCTGCAGTGTCTTTCATGTTCTTTTATCCTGGTGTGAATGCTTCGTTTTGTGGTTCCGATGTATACTTGTCCACAGCTGCATGGTATGCGGTATACTCCTGCAGCGGTGCGGGGGTCCCTTTTGTCTTTTGCTGATTTTAGCATTTGTTGTATTTTTCTGGTGGGTCTGAAGACTGTTTGAAAGTTGTGTTTTTCCATCAGTTTTCCCATGCGGTCAGTGACTCCTTTGATGTAGGGCAGGAATACTTTGTTTGTGGGGGGCTGTTTTTCTTCAAGTTGGATGTTGTTTTCTTGGTTTGATGGCTCTTTTTATTTCATTCTTGGAATAGCCATTTGCCTGTAGGACCCAATTCAGAAGGTTAAGTTCATTGTTGAGAAACTGTGAAACACACACACATACATACATACATACCTCACTCGCTGGATCGTCACCTTGTTGTGGTGAGTGGGCTTGTGTGTTCCCAATGAACCGTGTGAGCGAAGCCGTCGGGAGTCATGTACTCCTGGCAGGGTCACCCATGGCGGTAAGGTCCAGGGGGAGGAACCAGACAAAGAACGATCCAAGAAAGTCCTCAACGGCAGAACAGGTGGAAGATAACAAGGTGTATTGTTACAACAGCTGCGAAGGCGGATGAAGGCTGCAGCAGACAAAAGGTCACCAATCGTCATGGTATCCATGCCATTGGATTAGAGCCTTTTTCTGTGAAGGTTGTCTGCTGATCGTTGTGCACCGATCTCCACACATAAAACAAATTCACGCACAGGAGTCTTCCAACCACACCAAACCCAAAACAACCAAAAGTCCTATGGCGATTGATGAATGGCAACGGGGGCAGGACTGTGAAATCCGTAAGCTCCTAGTCATGGACCAGCACATGGGCGGTGGATACGGATTCAGTCGCCCTGACTCAAGGATCGAGGCAGTTGAGTAGTTCAGCAGCTGTATCCACGACTGAGCAGCCCTATTTAGGATCCACTCTGCTCACCCCATATGGGGAGGGGGCTAGAAAAGGTGCCCTAAACATAGTCTGCCTCATTTTCTCCCTGACTGGATTACCGCGACCAGTGGGGTCACCATCTAGCGGTTGTAAAAAACACATGAATTTTGGAACATGGAATATACGGACACTGCAAGACAATATGGATAGTGAACGACCTGAACGTAGGACTGCCATTATTGCAAGGGAGCTGAGACGTTTTAATATTGATATAGCAGCACTCCAAGAAACTCGAAGAGCAGGAGAAGGACAGTTGAAGGAAGAAAAAGGAGGTTATACCTTCTTTTGGAAAGGACTGCCTGAACAAGAACGACGAATACATGGGGTAGGCTTTGCTATCAAAAACGACATTGTGAAGCTCTTGTCAGAAGTTCCCACTGGGATTAACGAACGACTCTCAACTCTCCGAATAAAACTCACCAAAAACCAACAGGCAACTATCCTAAGTGCTTATGCACCAACACTAGATGCAGATGAGGATATCAAGGAAAAATTTTATACCCAGCTGGACACCATCTTATCAGAGATACCAAAGGAGGATAAAATTATCCTCCTGGGCGATTTCAATGCAAGAGTTGGGCATGATTTTGATTTGTGGCCAGGGATCATTGGGAAAGAAGGAGTTGACAACAGCAACACGAATGGAATCTTACTTCTGACTAAATGTGCAGAGCATAACCTTGTCATTACTAACACACTCTTTCGCCAGAAAAATAAATTTAAAACATAATGGAAGCACCCACGGTCGAAGCACTGGCATCTTTTAGATTATGTAATTTTCCGTGCTAGAGATCTCCGTGATGTACTTCTCACCAGAGCCATGACGAGCGCCGATGACTGCTGGACAGACCATCGATTAATTCGATCCACGATGGCCATAAAGATTGTCCCTCATCGTAGGCTCCAAGGAAGAAAACCAAGGCGTAAAATGAATACACTGGCCCTTCAAGATCCTATTAAACGAGCTTGCTTTCAATCAACTCTCAAGGAACATCTGCCTATGGAACGTCCTGAAAATGTTGAGGAACACTGGATTAAATTGAAGACTTCTATTATTTCAGCCTGTGAACAAACTATTGGATACCAGACTAAGAGACATCAGGACTGGTTTGATGAGAACGATAGTGAGATTGAACATATTATTGACAAGAAAAGGAAAGCCTTCCGGATATGGCAAAAAGATATTAACTGTGCCGTTAAGAAAAAAATCTACGCCAGTGCAAAGGCAGAAGTCCAAAGAAGAACTAGAGAACTTAAGAACATATGGTGGATAAAAAAAGCCCAAGAAACCCAACATTTTGCAGATGCTCATGATGCACGGGGCTTTTTTAATGCCATAAAGGCCATCTATGGACCAACAAACCATGGTACAAATCCCTTACGCTCAGTAGATGGTGCTAAACTTCTAAAGGACAAAGAGTCTATTGCACTGCACTGGAAAGAGCATTACTACAATCTCCTTAATCGTCACTCTACTGTGGCTGATGAAGTCTTCTTGCAAATCCCGCAAAAACAAATAAGAAATGAGCTTGCAGTAGCCCCTAGTTTGGAGGAAGTCAGTAAAGCCACTAAACAAATGAAAAATAACAAAGCTAGTGGACCTGATGGGATTCCTGCTGAAGTCTTTAAAGAAGGCGGGCCTGAACTTACACAACAACTTCATAAGCTCATCGAAATAATCTGGATGAGGGAGGAGATTCCAGCAGACTTTAGGGATGTTACTCCATGACGACATGATGGCAACAATCCTGAATAACAATGGCTCTCAAAGCGATCCATTTAAAGTGGAATCCGGCATTAAACAGGGATGTGTTATTGCTCCAACCTTATTCTCTATCTTCATCGCTATGATTATGCACCTTGTTGAAGAGAAACTTCCTACTGGTGTAGAAATTATATATCGAACAGATGGAAAGCTTTTTAATCTTAGTAGGCTGAAAGCAAAAAATAAGGTAATTGCAACTTCTGTTATAGAACTTCAATATGCTGATGATAACGTAGTCTGTGCACACTCCGAGGAAGATCTTCAAACTATCCTAAACATCTTTGCAGAAGCATATGAAAAGCTCGGCCTCTCGATTAACATTAAAAAAACCAAAGTGCTTTACCAGCAAGTTCGAACCAATCCCTCTGCAGCGCCATCAATCCAGCTTAAAGGTGTGTCACTAGAAAATGTCGATCACTTTTCTTATCTCGGCAGCCATCTATCTACAAAAGCCGACATCGACGCTGAAATTCAGCATCGCCTGAGCTCTGCGAGTGTAGCTTTCTCCCGAATGAAGCGTAGAGTGTTTGAGGATCGGGACATTCGCAGGGAGACCAAAATGCTTGTTTACAAAGCCATTGTACTACCAACCCTTCTGTACGCCTGTGAAACATGGACCCTCTAGAAACGCCACCTCCAACTTCTTGAAAGATTCCATCAACGCTGCCTCCAAAAAATTCTGCAAATTACTTGGGAAGATAGGCGGACTAATGTTAGCGTATTAGAAGAAGCGAAAACCACCAGCATTGAAACAATGATCATCCAACATCAACTTCGCTGGACCGGTCATGTTGTTCGAATGCCTGACCATCGTCTTCCAAAGCAGCTACTTTACTCCCAACTTAAGAATGGAAAACGGAATATTGGTGGACAGCAAAAGAGATTCAAAGATACTCTCAAAGCTAATTTAAAAAAAATGTAATATCAGCATTGAGAACTGGGGAGCCCTAACTCATGAGCGTTTCAATTGGAGGTCATCCTTTATTAATGGTGCTATGGACTTTGAAGAAGCACGAGTACAGGGCGAAAAGGAGAAAAGAGATAAAAGGAAGGCACGTCAGGCAAACCCTCATCATGACCGTCTCCCACCCGGAAACCTATGCCCTCATTGTGGGAGGCTGTGCGGATCCAGAATTGTCCTTTATAGCCACTTACGGATCCACCGTTAAAATTTTACCTTTGGAAGACAATCTTACTCGGCTACGTGTGATTGCCAATGTACATACATACATACACGCCTTAACATTGTTCTTAAACTAAAAATAAAGAATGAAACTTACCCTTTTTAATGTGAAGTTGCCCGAATTTGAAATAATTTTTTTAATAAATCGTGCTCTCCCAGGGAACCCCTAGTGAACTCTCGTGGAACCCTAAGGTTCCATGGAACCCTGGTTGAGAAACCCTGGTCTAATTACTGCATATCTCTGTCCTTGGATGGTGGGAAGTATCTACTACTTTTAAAGTAGAGGAGATTGAATTCCACAGTATGTTTAGAAATATGAATTTGTTCCCAACATTTGTTTTACAAATGCAGTGATAGAAACACAAGGTAAAACCAAATATTAGGTTGTGATAAGAAAATATTATCTCATATGCTCTTTATCTTACTGAAGATTGCCATCCCAAGATATTCCTGTGTACAAGGTAAAAGGTATGATAATCATAAGACAGATTCTCTCACTCTCTCTCTCTGTCTCTTGTCTGACAGACATTGTAGGAGGAGAACCATGTTAATCTATGGTGGCAAAAAATGAAAGGAATCTGGTAGCACCTTTTCTGACTAAAAAAAAAAGGTAAAGGTTCCCCCCGCACATTTGTGCAGTTGTGTCCGACTCTAGGGGCCGGTGCTCATCTCCGTTTGTTATCCGAAGAGCCAGCGTTGTCTGAAGACGCTTCCGCGGTCATGTGGCCGGCATGACGCGCACGGAATGCTAACACATGTAATAAAAGGCATACACTTTTGTGAGCTTTGCTGATGAAGTGAGCTGCAACTCACAAAAGGTTATGTCTTTTAATAAAATTTGTTAGTTGAAAAAGGTGCCACCAGACTCTTTTTAATTTTCTGGTCCAACAGCTCTGTGACATTTCTATGGAAAACTCAGATATACAACTGAACAACCAAAGAAAGAACAGCAGCCACTCATAATGGATTAAAACCCACACTATTAAATCTGTTGCATTCACATATGACATACTGTAGATAATACCTGTTTAAAATTTACCAGCAGAAGGCCTGTCAGGCATGCAATCAATGCAAACAGAAGAATATTTCAACTATTTACCTTTATGAAGGATCACTGATAAACCCTTTGATCCCATTAAGGATATAAATTCTTCACATTCAGTCCATGACAAGTATGGTGAGTGAGTGGAGCTTCCCCTGGCTGTCTGCTCTTAGCAAACGTTCAGCCAAAAAACGGATGAAACTGAGTCAACAGTTGTAGGATTCTGCAAAAATTACCACGGTGAGGTGACCCAGTTTCTTTTAATGGTTATTATGATTAGTGTCAAAAGAAGACAGATCTCACGGGAAAGTAAACAAGCTAATGTCACCCATGTGCATAAGTTTCTCTTGCCATTACACGCATTCATTTCCAAATTGGTTTGTCATTTTATCACAAACGGTATCACTTAACTTTCATCTGCAAAAATCAAAGAAGGACAGAAAAGATATCCTTTGACTAGCAACCGAATCACTGACTGTAAAAGCACGAAGGATACTTCAGGGGGATTTGGTATGAAGTTTCCCAGTTACTTCCTGAGACAACATTGCAGTTTGATTTGAATCCCACAAAGCCCTTGAAATAAAGAATACCGATGTGTTTTGAGCATTACAGTCAGTTTTCAAAATTGCTATTATATTATTTACAGTCAATCAAGGCCGGCAATTGATAATGACCAATTATTTCATATATGATCTTAGTGTTATAAAAGAGTTCAGTGGTAGTTCTGCCTAATGTATATACATCTAGTTGTATCCAGTTGCATCCTGCTCCCATGTTTGTGATCCCTGACAGAGTTGCTATACCATATTTTGGTATTTGCTGAGGTCAGGACTACATAGTATGGAGAAAATGGGGCTGGTTGCCCCCCCCCCCCCAACCAGCAGAGAACCATCTCCCTCTTTTTTGTATAAGCTGTAATCCAACAAATAGTTTGAGGCAAAAGCTTCTGTTCCATTTCATTGATTGCTGCTTGCAGGATTAAGGAAGAATGGGAAGCATGACTATAGCTTGAATCATGTCAACTGGATTTCTATTTTCTCAGTGGAAACGTTTCGCTCCTTATCCAAGGAGCTTCTTCAGTCTGAGCAAAGTTAGTATTTATTAATCATTTAGGATTCCCTTACTAACTTTGCTCAGACTGAAGAAGCTCCTTGGATAAGGAGCGAAACGTTTCCACTGAGAAAATAGAAATCCAGTTGACATGATTCAAGCTACAGACAATTCCACCTGGATGACTGAGAACCTTCATAGACATAAGCATGACTATGTGTTATCTTACATCATCTTGGAGTAAACATGAGAACATAAGCAAAACCATCCGAGATCAGATCAAAGTCCAATCTAGTTCAGTTGACAATGGAAAGTTGTCAAACAGAACAGTAATGAAAGACGGGGATCTTCCCCATTTCCTACCAAACAATGTTGGAGATTTAACTCCCTTCCCTATTAAATGATCATCATGATCATCAAACTCTCAGTTGAATTGATTTAATCTTATTTGAAAATGGTCCAAATTCCTGACTATCACTTCATCTTGCAATAGCATATGCCAGAAGCTCTCTGCTGTGGAAGAGATACTGACTTTGATCTGTTCTGAATCTTCCATTATTCACATAGATGTCCCCTGTCTTCAGACTTTGAGAAAAGGAGAAACAGTCCTCTTTAACAACTTGCTCTTCGGGGCTATACGTTTTGTAATCCATTTCATGTTCCCAGTGCCGTCCTTGTTCTTCTCTAAGCTAAAAAGCCATTAATGTTGCAATTTGTCTTCACTGGGGAGTTTTGGGTTACCTTTCTCTGTATCTTCTCTGGTTCTACAGTAGGCACATTGTTTTAATTATGATCAACTTCTAAATATGTATAAGGTAATTAGATTATTGACAGCTTTGTTTTTGATCCTTAAGGTGGATTTTGGCTTCTTCCAAAGTATCTATATGGTAGTCAACATTTTCATTGAGCTCTCAATGCCATGCCTCAGGTCCCCTTTCTGGTCATTGTTGCTGCCTTACGCTGCCTCACAGCCAAACTCCAAGGCCTTTATCTTAAGAAGCTCCTTATGGGGACTTCCAGGGGAGGTGGGTGAACTGAAGACGGTTCCGTGAAAGCGGAGCCAATGATCGTAGCAAAGACCAAGGACCTGGTGAATAAACTGGTTCCTTGGAACCTCTCCAGATAAGGAGAGGACAGGAGATCACCCACATGTGCTCCGGATGGCTGCTTCTCACGAGGAAACTACAGGACAGTGGTTTTCTGCAGTTTTGAGTACTGGGAGATGAAGGGATCAGCCATCTTGCTTGCAACACAGCGGAGCCTTTTAAAGGACACTAAGTTCACAAACCTCACTTTCTAATCACTTTCAGAAATTGTCTATTAACTATTCCAAAGCTATGAGAGATGACAAGCTTGAAAAGTCATCAGGCGAGTTTTATCTTCAACTCTGAACAAAAGAAAAATTAATTATAAGTTTAAAAACTTAAAGAATTTTGAATAAACAGCAAAAAGCTAAATAAGATTTCGATCTAAGAAAGTTATACATGGGTTTATGATTTTAGAAACTGGACATTAGAGTGGGCTGAAGATTCTAAGCAGAAGGGAAAAAAAATACAAGCTTGTTCTTGATGTCAATTAATACTGGGACTTACAAAATGACACAAAATGTTATAACGTCAGAGACATTAAAGGAGATCTTTGAAGAATGGAGTCACAAATTAGTTAACTACAATATCAACACTGTCAGTAATAGTGTCTGCTTCTATGGATAGACTATGTCCAAAATATGTTAATGAAGGAATGACAGATGTGGAACAAATTTTATCTGACAAGACAGAGAAAGTACCTAAAGTGGAACTACAAATGACAGGCCAAGATAATGATTTGGAAAAGGATGATATACAAAAGAAACTGGCTGAAGTTTTAAAAATTAAAAGAGAAATGCAAATGATAAACCAAGAGAATGACCTGGAAAATGTTTTTTATTGGATTTACAAAAGAGGCTTGTTAAGAATTGAAGAGAAATCAAATCCTATGACAATATTTGATTGAATTAAAGATTAAGACTGTTAGAAGGAATATAAAGTTTGTTTATTTGATCAAGGTTAGAATAAGACTTTTTTTGCAATGTTCTGGCAACCTTTTATGGACTTTTTGCTGACACCAGGATTGAAAAGTTGATGTTTTATGAATTTGCTTATAGATAAGGGATTAGATATGGGATGAAGAGATTTGTGTTTGTAACCTTATAAGAGGTGAAGAGTTAATAAATTTGTATATACTTGTTGTGATGAAGGTTGGAAGTCACTTCTTTATATATTTCCTTTCTTTTTATTATATTATATTCTTTCTTTCTTTTACTTCTTCATTTCTTTTTCTTTTTTCCTGTACTTCTTATTCTTTTTTTCTATTCTCTTCTCTTTCTCTAATTTTAGTTTGTAGTAGTTTTTACTATTGTAATCAAAATTCTTAATAAAAATTATATTAAAAAAAGAAGAAGCTCCATATGGGAAAGGGGTCTATATCTTTTAGCTGTTGAAAAGGTTATAATCCACATGTGTCTGACAATTCTACTATTTTAGTTCTGAGCAGCTTTTTGAAACAGTATATGAACCTTTGGGAAATGAAGAGGGCTAATGGACTTTATATTTCTAAATATGAAGGTAACCTAACCTGATTTAAATAAAAGATTATAAATAAATTAAAGTACTGTATGATTGCAACAAAAATATCTATAATAGAATAATCATAGTCCTTATTTATGTACATAAAATGCCTAATTATCTAATTTTATTTGTTTATTCCATATGTGTTTTCTACATACCTTCTATGTACTTTGTACTTTATTTTGTAATATATTTTAAAAATTGTAATTTATATGTGCTTTGCTCTCTGTTGATGAATATTTCTGAATCTGGAAAATTCTTCTGCATTAGTTTCTGAATTATGCTGGATCATCATCATTCAGTAGTTTGATTCAGCCATTGAATCTTCAATGCATGAATCAAAGTTTCTCATTCATTATTTTGCATATGGACTTGTTTCTTTAACAAATTCAGTGTATCTCACACAAGACAAGTAATCCATGTATATAGCTGAGTGTCAGCAGAACTCATAGCCTTTGCTTAAGTTAAAAGTACAATTAATCCAACAAATGTAAAGAAGGAGATGTAAAACTACAGCTCAATTCAATCTTCATTGTAAATAACCTTGATTAGGGATTTGAAAGCACTGATGAGCAGGGATTAAATTAGCCAGTCTCCTTCTCTGCCTCTCCTGATCACAATCAGTTGTGCTTATTAATATCAAGTGATGGAGCAGGTAGAGAAATGACCAATAATGCCATGTTTTACACATGCTATCTATTCAACTATAGATCCAACTTACATGGGCAAAACTTTGTACTATTTGAGTGGTAAACAAGCTGTAACCCCTCCCCCTGAAGCTTTTAAAGCTCCTTCAAAAGTTCCCACTAAATAGTAATTTTTATGCATGATTAAATACATGGGAATTAAGTATATTTAATTTCAATTGACCATCTATTTAATCAAAATTCAATTTATCCTGGTCCCATCTACTTGTTTGACCTGGTCAAATCACTTTCTGGAGTCTCTCCCTCAGTCCCTCCAAAGTTGCCCAACCTTGGATTATTTGGAAGGGGGTGATCAATTTTGACTTAGGATATGTTTGGTTCATGCTGAGTAACTTTATTTATTTATTTACTATCCCGCCTTTATTATTTTTATAAATAACTCAAGGCAGCGAACATACCCAATACTCCTTCCTCCTCCTATTTTCCCCACAACAACCCTGTGAGGTGAGTCAGTCTGAAAATAAAACACCTGTTTTGAGAAATAAAATATGCAACAGACTGGATGAAATATTCCCCTCTTCCTGCCTTTGCCTTCACCTTTCTATTCACTCTTTTTTTCTTCGCAATTAACTTGTCATGATCATTTATTAGCTTATCTCATTCCCCACTTATTCCCCCCTCATATTGCACATATAATTATATATTTTAAAATTGGTATTGATGAAACCATAAACCTTAATTAACAAATTTACCAGTAAGTATCTATATTTAAATAACTTCTAATTTTGGGAATTGTTCTATTTACTTTATTTTAAACTGTATAAGTATATATTTAATGCTGCCTTCCACCGGGAGATGCATAACACGATGAGCAGTATAAAAATGCTTTAAATAAATAATATGGGAGTGAGCAAATAATAATAGGAGTGAATGAACACATATGAAGTAAAGGGGAAGAATAAAATAATAATAGTGTTCCTATTCCCTGTGGCTGTGGGGTATCCCACCGATGCTGGGCCCTTGAACACTGTGGAGTCCTTGGTGCTCTCTGAGCCTTGTTGTTTTCTTGCAGATGTTTCAGTGCCAGACTAGGCAACAACTTCAGTGCGAAAACATCTTTTTGCACTGAAGATGTTGCCTAGTCTGGCAATGAAACATCTGCAAGAAAACAACAAGGCTCAGAGAGCACCAAGGACTCCACAGTTCAACCTTGAGCTACAAATATTCTCTTCGATTGGTACCTTGAACGCTGGCGGTGAAAATTAAGTCCTCCATTCAGCTTCAGAAACTGATTGCATCAAAAAGATGATGCCTTCAATCTGCTAGGACTAAAGCTGTGTATTAAATGCTGAAGGGCTGCAGCATCTGGGAATAGATGAATAAAATGGGACGCGGTGGCTCAGCGGGTTAAACTGCTGAAGCTGTAGGACTGCCGGTCGGAAGGTCGGCAGTTCGAATCCCCGCGCAACGAGGTGAGCTCTCGTTGCTAGTCCCAGCTCCTGTCGACCCAACAGTTTGAAAGCTTAGCAAGTAGATAAATTGGGTACCACCTTAAAGTGGGAAAATATGCTGGCTCCTGTCCTGTCTGGGGTCAGGTTTCATCGGACGGAAGATCTTTCGAATGGCTGCAGATCCCGGAAGCAACAAGTCAGCAGCCGGCTCCAACGCAAGGCACCTTGGGACATGTAGTCCGGAAAGCCAGGAAGAGCCGGTTCCCTTACCCCCTCCCCTTGCGCGTGGATTGTATAATGAAAAGAACACTGTATAACTTGATGTATAACGATGTATGTAAGCCGCCCAGAGTCCTCCGTTAGGGAGGGGATGGGCGGGGTATAAATACAAATATAAATAAATAAATAAATAAATAAATAAATAAATAAATAGCATTTCCTTTTCTTCGCCCACCCCGTATCAGCATATGCAACCATGACAGTCTTTGTTAAATAAATAGCCTTCAATTTTGCAGCCCTCTGGTCTCTTTGACCTATATTAGCAGCACCTGGTGAGTGGCTATGGTAGCCAACACGGTGAGGGGAAATTGGGTGCCACGCAAGAGGGAAACAGATGAACAAGTGTGGGTTAAAAGAAAAAGTTAGAACTGGATTCCTTACCCATTGGCACCAGCCCTGCCATTCCTTTGCCATACTTGTCAGGAACGGATCTTAACCATTGCTGTTACCTTCTGTTTTGCCCTCCACCTCTCCTCTATGCTTGCTACCTGCCAGACTATTTTTTTTCATTAATTAAATTAATTAAAACAAGAAAAGAAAAAACAAAGAAAAAAATAAATAAAAGAATACATATACATACATAAAATGAAGTTTACACTAGAGCAGTGTTTCTCAACCTTGGCAACTTTATGTTATGTGGACTTCAACTCCCAGAATTCCCCAGCCAGCATGCTGGGGTGGAGGTGGGGGTCACTCTGGGAGTTGAAGTCCACATATCTTAAAGTTGCCAAGGTTGAGAAACACTGCACTAGAGTGAAGGTTGAAATGAAAATGTGAAGTTTTTTTTCAAAAAAAAGGGCAAAACAAGCGAAAAGGATAAAGAAAAACATTATAGGAAAAAGCATTGTAGTAGCCCCCTTCTCTTCTCCCCCCACCTTATTCTAGCCAGACTATTTTTGAAAATGGCTATAGCGCTACATGATGATTGTGCTGAGCAGCAAGATGAAGGGAGCTCCTTCCCGCTTCGAAGTAGTCCAGACAAGAAGCACAACCGTGAGGACTAACTTCTATCTTATTGTATAGGTTACAGTCACAGAAACTTGCCAGACTGAAATTATTTTCCCTCTCCTCTCTTTTCACTCTCTGGAAAACTACGGCGGGTCCCTTCTGAAACGCTGCCCAGGCCCTCCCTCCTTCTGTGGGCTGAGACATCTTTTACATGCCGGTTGTCCAGTCTGTGGCTTCTCCTCCTGCCTCCCAAGGTCACTCCCACATACCATTATACTGCTTCACTCCATGTAACCCTGTAACCTGACTGTCCAGATACATGACAGGCAGCTACATCTGCCATTCTAAGCACAGCCTCCTCGTACCAAACCCTGTCCCACTTCTTCTTAATGGAGAGGGCTTGGGAGCTGTTTTCCTGCAGCAGGCTGGAGGGAATGGAACTGGGGGAATCCCGCACCCCCTTTCCTTAATTTAGCCTGCAAAAAGAGGTGGCATTTGAGATTGCTTTGCCAAGGTCCCTCTCATATTTGTATCTATCTCACAGAGGAATGAAAAGAAAGCTTAAGATGAAGAAAAGTCAAGATTTTACTACGTTCTCTATGCATGCTCAGTAACAAGACCAAATGACTCCTTGACTCCTTCACATATTTACCCCTTCCTCTGCGTTCCACTTGCAGAAATTGTTGAGACACAGTTGCAGTATCTTTCCCCTCTTATTTACATTACATGGATATATATTTTAAAAACCCAAATGAGCCCTATGGTAACATCCACAAACTATTTCAGTGTTTGGAGGAGGGCAAAAGGGACTGAAAGAAGAAGCTAAAAGAAACGAGAGGCCCATTCATAATTAAACCCTTGAACACAAAGGAACTGTCAAATATTTCCATAGGTTAGACAGCATACATATTTTTAGAAGTAAATAGCTAAATAAACAAGGAGGGGGGGGGGGAGAGATTCCCTTCAGTTCTTTGAAAAACATCCAAATCTTTTGCCGGAGTTTCTTAGAAAATTTCCATTTTCTGTTCCCTGCAGTGGATCTTACTCACTCGCTATGGACTAATAAACATTTAGAAAACTTAAATAACTTAAAGAGAGTCAAGCATTTTACAAATATGGGCGTAGCATCAAAATACTTACCCTGCATAAAGAATATTTCACAAAAACATGTTGTCTCCCTGGCTACCATCCTGCTTCCTAATTTCTTCCCCCACTTTTTCTTTCAACATTTCAACTTCCAGATGGAACATCAGCTGCCTAAGATCAAAAGAAGAAAAAGGAATTGCCTAAGACCAAAATGGTTTAATAAAAGTGAATATCATGCATCTCAAGTGGGTCTTCCATGACATGCCTTTAAGTGCATTATTATTTTATGAAGTTATCTGTCTTCTCAAAGGCTTAAAGACTTTTAGTCGATTAGCTACCTAACTTTCATCCCATCAATCAGCTAACAGTCCGATTAAAATACATGCTGCAAAGAAGCCAAAGTATCTGTAAAGTCCCATTAATTTATTGCAGCACAGACTTTTGCAAGCCAGGGCCTAGAACTTCAGATGTTTCAGTATTCAGGTGTTACCCATAGAAAATGTAATCACGTGGACCCCAAATCTGCCAGCCACCTAATGTGAATACAGTGATCCCAAGTAATGTTTGTTGAGTTGTTAGGGTTTATGCTCATTTAGTAGAGATATTTTAGGGGGTGTGGTGGCTCAGCAGGTAAGACGCCAGGCTTGTCGATCGCAAGTTCGGAGGTTCGAATCCCTAGCCCTGCGTGCGGAGTGAGCTCCCGCACTAGCTTCAGCTCTTGCCAACCTAGCAATTTGAAAGCATGCAAATGCAAGTAGATTAATAGGTACCACTTCGGTGGGTAGGTAACAGCGTTCCGCGCGCGTCGTGCGGCCACATGACCGCGGAAGCATCTTCGGACAACGCTGGCTCTTCGGCTAACAAACGGAGATGAGCACCGGCCCCTAGAGTCGGACACGACTGCACAAATGTGCGGGGGGAACCTTTACCTTTTTAGTAGAGATATTTGCAAAGTTTTGCCAAGTATTTTTTAGAAAGAAGAAACTACAGGAAAAAAAAACAGCAACAGAAACTGAAAACGCCTTTTGTTTTTGTTTGTTTTTTTAACCATTGGGATAACTTTGAATTTGCAAAGTCTTCTACTAGGATCCTTAACAAACTGGTTTCAAAGGAGCAAAAGTGATTTAGAGCATCCTTGAGCATTCCCATCTTATCTATTGGCACCTCCTTCAATTAAATGTTATTTCCTGAGATTACTGTGTGAGTTCAAGAGATGATACAAGTCCTTAAAGGAGATATTAACTGATGTGACATCTTTGCTCTCTTTCCCTTCATATAACTTCTTCCTCTTCATTGTATTGATCTGGTAAAGGTTTGTGCTGATCCAATGTGCTGCTCTAGAAAATACAATTTGATTTCCTCTATTCCATATTTTTTTTTGCCATCATAATAACAGGTAAAGCAACAATAAGGGTAAGCAACATTTTGGCTGTGGAGTCTTTGAGGATTTTGAGAATGTCCCTTGAAAGTTCTCACAAGATGCCAACTTGGGGGATTTCTCTGATGATCCAGGTGGGTAACAAGATTTGTTTTTTTAAAGTTTAAATATCTTAAAACAAAATAATTCAAAACTAACTCAAGGGGAAAAGATATGACTGAAGATGAAGGTCTTGATTTCTTTATTGAAAGCTGAAAGAGCAGAGGCTGAACATGGCCATTAAAGAGCAAAATAGGAGAAGGACCATACTTATTTCCTTATTTATTTATTTATTAGATTTAGCACAGCCCATCTCCCCTGAGGGGGGACTCTGGGTGGTTCAACAGACCTCAGAATGTGAGAGCATCTTTGAAAGGGCTTTTCCTACTAGTCTTAGCATTCAGAGAGATTCATATCAAGATAGTTAGGCTCTACATTTTAAATCATGCCCTGAAACAATTGGGAAATGGTGCAGATATTTTTAACATGAGGATAATATGCTACCAGTAACATTATCAATTAGTATTCTAAATGCCACATTTTATGCCAACTAGAAACTTCCAGACACTCTGGAAGGATAGACCCACTTAAGAGTACATTGCAGGAGTCATGCTGGCATGTAACCAAGCATGGGTAAATGTTGCCAGATCTGACCAGCTCAAGGAATGTCATAGCTGGCAAATGAGATATAACTATCCAGACAAAATTTTTGCCTCTGCTACCTGGGAAACAAGAGAGAGCTGAGAATTAAGGCCGAACCTCAATCCTACACTTGGTTTGGGGCCTCTGGTAGGGCACAAAAGCATTATTGTAACTATAGATGCAAGAGACTGACATCATGCTTTGCAGTATGTCAGCTTCCCATTTATGTATTTATTTTTCAAAGAAACTTTATTTAAAACAAGTGAGGTGGTGCAATGTGCCAAAGGAAGTTTCAGCAAGCACATGCCTATTTGCAATCCCGTTATTATTTATTTAAAGTGTGTGTGTGTATTTGAATCTGTGTTTGCTTCAAAAAATGATTCAGAAGTGCTTTAGCCTGTCAGTAGGTTCTTTAAAGCAGCAACATCTTTTTCCCCCAGGATTGCGTGGAAGCTTGAAAGAAAAGACATAGCTGCTTTAATGAGCAGCAGATAATTGCTGCACTCTTGCAAATTCGAAAACATTCCTCAATCATTTCCAGTGTGTGCCCTATTTATTCCTTTTTTAAAAACAAAAAAGCACTTGATGCACCTAATAAAATAATTAAATGATATTGTTCATCATAGTTCTCTTGGATTTCTTTTGCATCAATATGCTAGTCTGTCCCTAGCAGGGACAGCAGGAATAAATGAGTCTTCCATTAAGTTGTTTTCAGCCTGAAAAATCTGTACAAAGAAGGATACTTTGGAGAAAGTTGCTCAAGGTATGTTAAAAATTATATTTAGGCTAAGAGACACTTAATTACAGCATATTAAAGGACATTATCTCTCCATTAGAGACAAAAAAGACAAAAATATCACAAAATATTGAATCTGTATGACAGTGACTGCAGATTTATCAAGTATTATTTTAAAATGATCTGCTGAGACTGAATATATTCGAGCACAAATGATCTTTGGAAATTCTCCATCAAAGCTGTGGGCAGGAAAATCAAGTGGATGATTTTTTTTCAAATTCTCCAGAGAGGAAAGGAAATTTTCCAACAAATTTTGAAGAACAGGATCTCCCTTTAATGATTATAGTAGCACTGGTACTGAAAAAGCCCAGTGGAAGGAGTTTCATCGTATATGTTCTTAAGATTTAATGGAAGTGCAGGAAGCCAGGAAGACTGCTGGAGAGATGCTTGTGCAATGAGAGGCAGGACATTTACACCCTTGGCCATCTCATAGCTACATAACTGAAAAAGCACCTTGCTTCACCCATGACAATGTCCCTGGAGTTCTTTTCTCTTCTGAAATGATTTCTAATGTAAATGATCTCCCATGAAATTGAATGAGAACTTGGGGGAAAGTGCAGGAGAATTTCTGTGTCTGGCACAAAAAATGTATTTGAGTACACAGCACAAAGCAGACTCTATCGATCCACTTATTCCTACATGGAATGGGATAGGAAAAGTATTGTCCTTTAATTCAGAAATGTCTTGGATCTACTGGGATTTCTTCCTTCCCTTATCTCATACAAGAGTATGTTGTCAAACTGCAAAGTCACTTGGACATCTCATTGTAGAAGAAATGCATGATTCAGGAATTAAGATGTACATATGTAGAAAAGGAAACAGAAGTGGCATTTACTTCCTGTTTTGAACCATCCATTGCTCTCAGCAATCTCTATGCATTTTGAACTTTTTTTTAAAACAACAACAACACAAAAAGTAGTTCCTGACCGTCAGTCTAAGAATAGGCAGCAATGGAATGGCATGTTTGGTTCCCCTTCATATTCTCTTGAAGTAGCAGATGACCCACATCATTAAACAGTGGGGTGGTACTTAAAGCCACCGAGGTACCTCTCTAAACATGTAATGGACTGTACTGAAAGCCTAACTTTATCTAATAGGAGGTTTGGGACTTTATCCAGGTAAGAATTCATGCAGCAACAGGCACGAATAAGGCAGATGACCCAGAGAAGGGCCAAACTGTTTACCAGCAGATGTGTTTTTTAAAAATCTTCTTTGACTGGTCATGGCAGTGGAAAATACCCTGCTGTTAAATATATCTGCAATCTACTGTTCTCCCAATCCACCTACAAAAATCCTGACCTTTAAAAAAATGATGGAGAAGCTCCCCCCCCGCCCCCCCGCTTCCCCAATACATGGCATGGAAGCTAAGTCTATTTCAGGCTCCAAGGCAATTGTAGCCCTTTTTGCTCCCTATTTCACATCACTTTGAAGTCTTGTTCTGGCCACTGTGAACCCTTCAGCACTTCTCCTTGTGCAATCATTCGAGTCAAGATCTATGATTTGTGATTTTCAGATGCTTGGCTGAAGGCTGTTCAAGCAGTTTGCAAACCTAAGGCAATCAACAGCAAGGAGGGAGCTGAAACATCCCATGGTGGCACGTTCAGTTGCTATTCCCATGCAAATGAGTGTTTTCTTATTGCATTCAAGGAAAGGATCTGTTGCATATTTACAAGATTATGAAGTAGTTTAAAGTAAAGAGGTACATTTACTTTTTCTTTGTATCCCAACCCAGAACAAAATTACTTGAAGGAAATTCCATTGGTTTTAACAGAATATAATTCTAGTAGTTGTATTTAGGATTTCTTCCCTACATCATCTGATAGAGTGAAAGTCTCAATTTAGGTCACTTCCTCACTAGCAAGTTGATACCTTCTGGAATGATCAACCATTGCTGTGCCAAAATAACCATAATGAGAACAGACTGCTATGACGATGCTGTAAGTTATTAGTGGGGAAATGGCCTTCGACTTCACACTATAGAAGCATAGTTTGCTTATTTAGAATGCATTCCCACTGAATTCAGTTAGACTCACTTCTGATCAGACATGCTTAGAATTGCTTTCATATCTAACGGATTCCTATCCGAAAAGAATCAAAACACTTAATCAGATTTCAGTGATCTACTGACCGTCTCTCCCAATGCAGATGCTTCTTCTATTGAGCTGAATCAGGAAGGAGTTCACCTGTCATAGTACTTGCCTGATTGTGAGTGAGCTATTAAAAGATTCTCTGGCCAGAGCACACTTGCCAATGTGGGCTCTCTCTCTCTCTTTCTCTGTCTCTCTGTCTGTTTCCCTCTGTGTCTCTCTTTCTCGCACACAGACACACACAAACACATTTTCGGATATCAAACTTGGCATCTGTTGGCCTCTTAAATGAAAATAGTTCCAAAGGAAGAAATAAGGGACCAAGATGCCTTCTTTACGTAGTTCCCTCATGTGTACTTGGTGTAGGGTAACGTTACACACACACACACAGAGAAACTGCATCTCATAGAGTTAAGAATGGGACATTGGGAAGGTAGTTGTCTTTACGAAATGTCACGGTTTTACAAAAGGCGAAGCTGAATTCACATCACCTCATGTCTTTACCGAGAAAGCTGCTCTGAACACTCTGCAAAGCAGAAGAAGGAAGACACAACATTGGTGCCTTTCTTCTTCGCTTTTGTTTTTAAATTGCCTCCCGTTGCACGCAATAACATGGAATAAATTCAGCCCTGCTCTTGAGCAGGTCTTCTCTCTGCAGCTTACCCTCTCCCCCACCCTTTTTTGCAGCTTCCCGAAGCCACCCTTGGAAAGAGTCAGTCTTAAAGGCTAGCAGGGAGTTGGGAAAGAGAATCTGGTATCAAATCTCCTGTTCTGATCTCTTTGGTTTTAGAAAATGAACTGTAATGCTATGGCTGGCTAGAATACTGCATCGAGGAACAAAAGGATTACTCCCTAAGTATAAATTCCTTCATTGTCTCCCAGTGGAAATCTTTTACAGGTGCATCAGTTCATAATGCATTAAACACAATTATTTGTGTAGTTTCCGCCAAAATATTTATTAAAAATATAGAGACAAGATTGCATATTTTGGAAGCAATGGTCAGTGTTGGAATACTGACTTATTTCTTAATAAAACCTGCTGCATAGCTTTTTTTTTTCTTTTACTGTAGCACCATAAATATACAAAGCTAATCTTCAACTAACATGATCACCATAAGTAGGATTACTGTGATTTAGATTTCAGAGCAGCAGAAACACGAATGAGAGATATTTCTAATAATGTGTTAAGTTTGAGGGAGGGGGAAAGTACCAAATGAAGCTTCTCAATTTTATGGTGCACTTCTAAGCGGATGTATCCTTCGAATTCCAATTCTAACCTTGACAAAATGCAAGTCTCACGATTAAGGGAATGTATAATAAATGTCCCTCTGTCATTACATGTCAAAATAGCATTGTTAAATCAAGTGTATCTTTCACAAATCCCGACTTAGGGAGATATGTGCTTTTGTTGCTATAGAAAAATGTATGATTGACTAAAACACATTCTTCATTTCTCTGGTTTAAATTGGATTTCCTGATCAAAAAAAGCATTGGATGTGTTTTCCCTCTCCCTCCCTCCCTCCCTCCCTCCCTCCCTCCCTCCCTCCCTCTCTCTCTCTCTCTCATCTATCCATCCATCCATCCATCCATCCATCCATCCATCCATCCATCCATCCATCCATCCCTTAATATTTATTGGGATTTCATGTCCATTTAATTATTAATAACAGCTGTGTTACAGCATTTCTACAAGGTTGCTGCGGTTGACCTTTTACCTGTTGCTGTTTTTCCCACAAACTATTTTCTCTGCAAGCATGAAAGCCCACACTTACCATTTATTTTGTGTGACAGAGTGTTGAAAAGACTTGTGGTTTAGCTATCAACTATAAGGACTCTGATGACTGACATTTGATGAACTTCTCTTTTAAGTGTACAGTCCTACAGCTACCAAATGTTGCATACTGGTGCAAGAATTTTGTTGAGGGAATGGGAAGTGCTTAAGAGAAGGAAAGGGATAGAGAAAAGGCACTGGCTTCACAGTTAGATTTAAAGATGGAGTCGAAGAAGACAATTAGGGTCTCAAGTAATACACTGCCAAAATCTGTCTTCCAATTTCCTGAAAATTTTTACTCTTCTGAGGAGGAGGCTTCTGTGTTTCTATTTTTCTCGAGGTGTTTTTTCCCCTCTTTCCTTCCATTTCTTTTGGTGCTGTTTTGAGTTTACTTTATGGTTATAAGATGGTCAAACATGCTGGAATTAGTACTTTTTAAAAATTCCCCATGGTTCCTAGTTGCTCTTGCATTCCGATCTATAAAAGCCCCATGATCTCTTCATGATCTCTTCATGGATAGTCAACAAACCACTGCAGAGATGGATTATACAATTGAGGACAGGACATTTATGTACACATATCCTTTGATCACCAGAGTCCAATATCTCATCCATAACCATTAGAAGAAACTTTTCTTCTGCTTAAAAAATATTGAAGACAATTTCTTCCCTATCAAACTGAATAAGAAAGGTTGGGGTGGGGGGAATGCAGAAGAAATGCTCAGCAGAGAGAACTCTCTCTCAGTGGCTAAAATGTTCCTTCAAGATGACTATAGAAATCCATCAGAAAAGCAACATCTTACTTACCACAAAACCACTGAAACCCCTAACAACCCTAGAATATGGTAGACTAGTCTTTCTCTCAGCAGTTGTTTGACTTACATAGTTGTGGTGGAGGATCAATCACTCATTTATTTGTTCTAAATATGTGAGTGTGATTTATGTACTTATGTGTCTAGGCTGTTAGGGTGATACGTCCTTTATTGTTTTCCAGGGTGTTAACCTGCTCCCACCTTTATGTGGAAATGTAAAGCATAGTACTTGGGAATAATAACTTAGATGCATTGCTTCCCATTCATACCAACAGAAGACTTGAGTGGACATTTAAGTCATTCCCATTGAAGCTGAGACTGTAAAGCACTTAAGCTAGCATAGATTTAGTATAATTATGGAAGCCATCTTTCAAAAAAGCCTTAGTGACTAGATCTACTCCCCACTTGCCAGGCACATATATTGACCTAACTTGCTCATGACACCCACTGAGCATAGTTGAACATCATATATCTGATAGGATCAGGCAAATCCTGCTCCATTTTCCTAACCTTTTTAAAAACAATTTGTGTTCTTGTGTCTGTGTGAGTGAAACAAGGTGCAGTTTGTTTTGTGTTACTCTAGGGCCATCGCTGCTGCTTGCCTTCTTCAGATGGGGTCTATTTAATCTCCTGTAGTGTGAGAAATTACGTTCAAAGTCTCTGTGATCCTGTGTCCACAGTAAGTTATGCAAGTAGTGACAAGTACATGCCATAAGGTCTTGAAATTATACCTGCAATGTGTTATTGCAGGCGGCTGTTCAAGAGAGTATGAAAGAGAAACATTATTTTCAGGCGTGAAAAACCATCACCTTTATCAAATCATTTATTTTGCATTTCTCCCCAGACATTTCATTTTTAAAAAAGAAAAGATTAAGAATTTAAAGTTTGAGTATTCAATGAGCACTGATATGTGGGGTCTGATATGCCATTATTATTATAGTTATTATATTTTGGATTAACCTTGCATTTTTACATTTTTGGTTACATTGACTATAAACTGCCAAGAGTTGTTTCAATCGCAGCAGGGCAGAAGTACATAGTTGTATGTACATGGTACATAAATAAATATTTAGATCATGCAAATCATGTTCCTTAGCAAGTGCATAGAAAATAATGACATTACAGGGATCCTTTCTAAATTTTTTATAAGTTTATGCTATCTTTGTTCCTTTTTTTAAAAAAAAATCCCAATTCTTCATGTAAACACTAGCATTGCCAGCTTTCAATTTATTATGGGATTGTTATTATTATTCAAAATAATTTAAATTATAAACTCAATACTCCAATAGAATATTAGTGATCATGAATCATATGAGTAATATTAGGAACAGAATTGTAGCATCACTTTTGGTCTTGTAGTTATACTGGACAAAAATTGTATATAAACATGGCAAGCTGTATTTTTTCTAGCTTGCATCTCAGTTTATTAAACATATTAATGACAACTTGCAACTAAAATAATGGCATACATTATGAAACAATGCAAATAATTACCAAACATTTTAAAATCCCTTAAAAGCCAATGAATTGTCAGAACAAGAGCATAAGGAACAGAACAGTATGATATCAGAGAAAGAGCTCCATCAAAATTTAAGACTGACTACAATGGCAAACCAATTCTGAAAAACCTTGCCAAGAAAATTGCAGGGACTTGTCCAGGCACTCTCTGCGAATTGGACATGATTGAAAGGACAAAAAAAAAAGAACTATAATATACTGTATATGGAGATGCCTGATATAAATTATATATAAATTATTCCCACTTTCTGTCTGGTGGAAAGGAACCTTTCTTCATTATCTATGTGGTTGACAAAAGCAAATTCAGAGTACGTTCTATTGCATTTGTTGGGCCAGCGATCTCTTCTGATGTTTGTAGTGATCAAGAAGTGAAACACTCCTAGTGTTCTGTTTGGAGTATGACCACCAGAACTTTAAGAAAATAGTTTTATTATATAAAAAGTATTTACAAATATCAGTCCATCAACACAAACTGAAGATTGCTTGGTTCAACTGGATCTTCACAACTGGATGCACTTGGAGGTAGGCAGCTATGCAGTGGCACAAGCTAGAGTTCATAACAACAAGTAGAACAACAATTCTGGATCAAGATGCTAGGTTGGTTACTTGACAAGGCTGATTGAAGTCTGAAACAAGAAGACTATAAGGAAGCTGGATAAGATGGCTGTTGTAGGTCTTCCGGGCTCTGTGGCCGTGTTCTGGAAGTTGTGGTTCCTAACTTTTCGCCAGCATCTGTGGCCAGTATCTTCAGAGGGCAGGAGCACAGACAGAAGCGAAATCTCTGTGCCCAGGTAGAGTGGCAATGTTTTGTTTGTTTTCTATTTATAGAGCTAAGTTACAGGAGATTAGGTGGGGCAGAGCTTTCCAAACTGTGTGTCGTGACACAAAAGTGTGTCGCCACACACAGTCTGGTGTGTCGCCACACAACCTGGAAGCGCTGATCATCATCAGCGCTTCCGGGTTTTCCCGCGGTGACACACCAACTGCAGCGTGCAAAACTCTAAAGCGGCAGCAGCGCTTCCGGGTTTTTGCGCGCTGCCGCAAGGACGGCACTTCCGGGTTTTCCCGTGGCGACACACCAACGGCGGTTGGTGTGTCGCTGCGGGAAAATTTTTGGAAAGCCCTGAGGTGCGGTTTTTTGTTGTGTTGAAATGTTAACGAGTGGCTGATGAGCATGATTAGCATGTTCATTGTGAGAAGTATTCCCATGTCCTGGTGGTTGGACTGAGTTTGTTGACCTTTTGCAGGCTGTGTTTTTCAGGACTGGTAGCCAGGTTTTGCTAATTTTTAGACTTTCTTCTTTTTATTGTAACTGTGCTGGTGTTTGTGAATTTCAATGGCTTCTCTGTATAATCTGGTGTAGTGGCTTTTGGTGTTGTCCAGTATTTCTGTGTTTTCAAATAGGATTTTGTGTCCCATTTGCTTGAGAGCATGTTCAGCTACTGAAGATTTTTCGGTTGCTGTAGTCTGCAGTGTCTTTCGTGTTCTTTTATCCTGGTGTGAATGCTTCGTTTTGTGGTTCTGATGTATACTTGTCTGCAGCTGCATGGTATGCGGTATACTCCTGCAGCGGTGTGGGGGTCCCTTTTGTCTTTTGCTGATTTTAGCATTTGTTGTATTTTCCTGGTGGGTCTGAAGAGTGTTTGAAAGTTGTGTTTTTCCATCAGTTTTCCCATGCGGTCAGTGACTCCTTTGATGTAGGGCAGGAATACTTTGTTTGTGGGGGGCTGTTTTTCTTCAGTTGGATGTTGTTTTCTTGGTTTGATGGCTCTTTTTATTTCATTCTTGGAATAGCCATTCGCCTGTAGGACCCAATTCAGATGGTTAAGTTCATTGTTGAGAAATTGGGTTTCACAGTTTCGATTAGCACCAAGGTTTTGATCATGCCTCTCTTTTGTCGTGGGTGGTGATTGGAATTTTTGTGCAGATACCGGTCTGTATGGGTGAGTTTACTGTATACTTTGTGTCCTAGTTTGAGGATGACACCTTCGCAGTTTGGAGTCATACCGAAGAAGAACTGGAGAAATTTCTGGACCACCTAAACGGCATCCACCCCAATATACAATTCACTATGGAAAAAGAAACTGACGGCAAACTTCCATTTTTAGATATGCTGATCATACACAAACCAGACCTCAAACTAGGACACAAAGTATACAGAAAACCCACCCATACAGACTGGTATCTGCACAAAAATTCCAATCACCACCCATAAAGTACCCTTTATGTCACTTTTAAGGGGCGTGGTGGCTCAGTGGGTAAGACGCCAGGCTTGTCGATTGGAAGATCGCAAGTTCGGAGGTTCAAATCCCTAGCCCTGCGTGCGGAGTGAGCTCCCGCACTAGCCCCAGCTCTTGCCAACCTAGCAATTCGGAAGCATGCAAATGCAAGTAGATAAATAGGTACTACTTCGGTGGGTAGGTAACAGCGTTCAGCGCGCGTCATGTGGCCACATGACCGTGGAAGCGTCTTCGGACAACGCTGGCTCTTCGGCTAACAAACGGAGATGAGCACTGGCCCCTAGAGTCAGACACGACTATGTGGGGGAACCTTTACCTTTACCTTTACATATATGGCTGCTATTGGTGTTTTTCTTTGTTTTTATTGAAGAAGCAAGACAAGACAAGACAAGACAAGACACGGAATCAGCTATTTCGACCTGATTACACATACTGCGCATGCGCAGTACCTGTATGATCCCTCGACTGTGGTGTGCATACACGGATACGATGGAAGGGGAATATACTAGTGCACCATACTAATCAGCACCTTGGTATTGTTAGTTGGTATTGCTTATTTCACATAGACTCAGAGGTTTCTTGTTATGTTTGCGTGACACACCTACACACTGCAGCCGACACACTAACATGTCGCGACACACAGTTTGGAAAGCTCTGGTTTAGAGACTTGCCAACATGATCTAAATCAGCATTCCTTTAACTATGTTCCATGGAACACTGTAGACCCTGGACCTGGAAAGGGTTGCAGGAGGTTTTGGTCCATTCAGCTTCACTGGCCAAATGAGTATTGTAACTATGAATGAAGAGTAGACAAAGCAAAACAAAACCCTGGTCTTGAAAAGTTACAAGACATTGATCAGACTGAAGAAGCTCCTTGGATAAGGAGTGAAACGTTTCCACTGAGAAAATAGAAATCCAGTTGACATGATTCAAGCTACAGACAATTCCACCTGGATGACTGAGAACCTTCATAGACATAAGACATTGATCTAAGCAGATTACAAACTATAAAAAATAATTATGGTGTGATAAAAATTAAATAAATAAAAATATATATAGTATAATAGTATAATTTTAGTTTGAACTGTGGTGTTGGAGGAAAATTCTGAGAGCGCCTTGGACTGCAAGAAGAGCAAACCAGTCCATACTCCAGGAGATAAAGCCAGACTGCTCACTTGAGGGAATGATATTAAAGGCAAAACTGAAGTACTTTGGCCACATAATGAGAAGACAGGATACCCTGGAGAAGATGCTGATGCTAGGGAAAGTGGAAGGCAAAAGGAAGAGGGGCCGACCAAGGGCAAGATGGATGGATGATATTCTGGAGGTGACGGACTCGACCTTGGGGGAGCTGGGGGTGGCGACAGCCGACAGGAAGCTCTGGCGTGGGCTGGTCCATGAAGTCACGAAGAGTCGGAAGCGACTGAACAAATAAACAACAAAAAATTGCCGTCCATGGATTATCTTCATGATCAATTCTTGATGAATGACTGAAATAGATTTATAAGGAATTATATGTCACAAAGGCTCCTATGAGATTCATTTTCAAATCCCAAGTCGTCATCCTAGAGTGTTTCAAGCCTTTCAAGAAAACCTGCTTTGCTTAATATAAGATTTTTTATAAAGTAATACTGATAAAATTGCTCGTTTCTAAATGAAGGATTAGAATTCTTCAAATCCTGTTAATGATCCTCACTGATGAAAGTTAGATGGTTATGAAGAAATGATTGAACTTGATTGATAGGAAATCAAGTTGAAACTTTTGACCAATCATTTTACTGTTTATTTCTGAGGAATTATTGCATTGGTGTCTATGAGTTTATTCTGTCCAATAAATCTATTGGACAGAATAAAGAATATATGGAATAATGATTATAAAGAATATAGGGATAACTATTATATAGGTAGGACTTTACCATGAAAATAATCCCTGAAGCAACATTTTGGGGACCATATTCCAGAGGGGACCCCACATTTCCATGTGTAATGTTGGATAGTTTGCAAATGTGAAAAATGTGTCCCTTATTTTATAATTTAATTCTAGTGTCCAGTGACTTAAGGCTTCCAGAATATACAATGACTTGCAGAAAGTACTTAACCACCACCCCCACACACAAATATATTGATAGCTGTGAGTTGTCAATGAGCCTTCTGTTCTTGGTGACTAGAAATTGATGAGTGGACAGTAAGAAATAAGGATGATTTAGCCATAGATAACAGGCAAGAAAGTGAAAGGGATTGAAATATGGCAATGGTGGCTTACCATTTACTGCCAACAAGAGGAAGCTACAAGAAAGGAATCTAAAGTAGGTTCTGCAGTGCCCACGAAATGCATAAAGTCTCACAATGTCCAATTTATTATTTTTACCCTGTTCTGTGACATGGAAAAGTTCATTGGGGAACCACCAGCCTCATTTCTGTATACAGCCTGGCTGCAACAAAAATAATTGAGCTGACTAGAATTTACAGCACTAGTTGGATTTTCTTTTCTTTTCTTTTCTTTTCTTTTCTTTTTTCTTTTCTTTTCTTTTCTTTTCTTTTCTTTTCTTTTCTTTTCTTTTCTTTTTTCTTTTCTTTTCTTTTTTCTTTTCTTTTGATGAAATGCAGGTAAGAAAGATACCATTAATAGTATGAGACTATTCAAACTTTCTCATTATTTTTTTAAAAGTATATTTAATTTTCTTGCTCTGATTATAGCAATTTATAACTTAATCTAGAATTACTTTTTGGCACATTAATGTAGTGGGATGGTGTCCTGAAAAGTAAAAAACACAGATCAAGCTCATTCTTCCTTGCTTTTTTTCATCCTAGTTTTTCCATTATTTAGTCCAAGCTCATTTCAGCTAGGCCTATCTTGTAGAGTGGGGTGGCACTTTCTTTTCCTTAATTATTTATGCATATATTATTCAAATTAGCTGCACTTGACTTGATAAGGAAAAGTTGCCATGCTGAGTGTTCCTCTCTCAAGAACCATTCCTCATTAGGGTTAAGGAGCACTGTCCTGGATTAGTAAAAAAAGTAACTTACACATTGGTGTTACTGATTCATCTACTTATGAACATTGACTGTAGTTACAATAAGCCTGGCTATCACTGGTTTCTTCCTGGATTTCAGATCTTGACCATTGATGATGCATCTGTTGGCCAGTGCAGCCTTCAGTGGTATTTTGTTTCACCATCTTGGATTTTATATTTTATATTGATATTTTTATAATGAATCTGTTTTTATGATATTTTAATCTTTTATTATCTTAATTTGATTGTAAACCACCCAGAGTCGCTTGCCGAGATGGGCAGTGAAGAAATGTGATAAATCAATCAATAAATCAATAAATTTTTCTGCAGGCTTATTTTTGCCCAATATGCATATCAGAAAGATTGACCACCTAGATATACTCCTTTTCAGACATCAGATGGAGGACAATATATTTTATGGTTCCCTCCCACCCACCCCACCCCCAAATCTTCCTTCAAAGCAACTAAAGAATTCAAGCCTAGCGTTCTTCCTGATGCATGAGTTCAATTCATATAGTGTCTTTTTTATAATTGGAGATTATCTAGACATACAACTTCTACTTCCTCTCAGAGATGGCATAATCTATAAAGAGAAGAAGTCAACTCATACTCTGACCTTCATTACTTATTTCTCAAAATATTTCTTGAATTCCAAAATGCAGTAGCCTGTACTCTGACCTAAAATGTATGCTTCTCCCTTGGAAATGGACTTGATAAACCATGTTTCTTTCACTGACAAATTCCCTGCCCCCCCCCCCAACTTCTTCTTTTATCTGTACTTGCCCAAATGACAGAAGAGACAGGTTGCAGCCCAGCTGCTGGTTAAATATTTCAATATTCACTGA
Source organism: Charina bottae (assembly GCA_023362775.1). Lineage (NCBI taxonomy): Eukaryota > Metazoa > Chordata > Lepidosauria > Squamata > Charinaidae > Charina > Charina bottae. The sequence goes on along the minus strand of JALMGJ010000003.1, from coordinate 32,518,592 downwards.
TGGGCAAAGTAGCACGAAGAAATTTAATATATCCTCAAACATAACAGCATTAATGTCTTCATAAAAGGTAAATGAATTCTTAATTATCTTAAGTTGCTGCACACACTAGTAGCTCTTTTTTCAAGAAACACATCTTACCTATAATGAGCCTATAAAGAAATGGGTGAAGGTAGATTTTTTTTCTTTCCTTTCTGGGACATCATTATCATTTTCTTAATTTAGTCCAGTCCTTTCTTCTTGTACCCCAGTTGGGGATCATTTTTCCTGAAAATAGGTATTGTCAGAATTAGGATCTTATGGATTTCATTCACATAATACTGTTAACCTGGCTCATAAATTAAAGCCTTTTCTGGGTTCATGCAACATACCAAATCATAAATTTATCAAATGTACTAGCTTCACCCAACACACAAAGCCATAAAACAAAATCAAAACAACAAAAACCCACCAAGGTTAACACTAACCAAGCTTGTGTAAACGCATCTGCTAAGTTTTTACTTGACTTGGTTGAGCATGTTGTGTCAACAGAGCAATTAGAGATGGGTTTTGCATACCTTTCCTTGGTTTGCACTAGGGACACCTTGCTGCCAAGGAGACCATAGCAAGCAGTTGCAACATATTTCTGTGGTGTCCCACATTTGCAATATTTGCAAATTATGCAGCTCTGTTGGCCCATCTGGCCTATAGATGGGGAGTATTAGACACATCTCTGCTTTCTCCACTGAATCAGGACCTCAGAAAGAGCCTTTCCATGAATTTAAGCTGAATTTACCATAGGAACACAGGGACCTTCTTTCCATTAATCCATACACATCTTACTCAAAATAGTCTGCCTTAGAGATGTGCAGTATTCAGATCTGAAATGGCCAGTTACTTTGGATCCAGTACAGTTACCCTCACTGTACCTGTCAGTAGCTCCTTAAAGGAGTACCGTATTTTCCGGCGTATAAGACAACTGGGCGTATAAGACGACCCCCAACTTTTCCAGTTAAAATATAGAGTTTGGGATATACGCCGGAAAATACGGTACTCGCCGTATAAGACCTCTCCTGGCCAAGTGCAGCCGCTCGCCGGAACGCAGCCCCCAGGGAAGAGCAGGAGGACGAGCGCGGGGCGGCGTACTGCATTGGGTCCCGTCGCTCGAAGGAGAAACGCGGGGAGGGGGGAGCGAGCTCCGTTCCCTTGGAGCAGCCTTGGGAAGGGAGGGGGCAAAACGCAGTGGCTCCACGACGGGCTCCAAACTCGTCCTCCTGCTCTTCCCTGGGGGCAGTGTTCCGGCGAGCGGCTGCACTTGGCCAGGAGAGGTCTTATACGGTGAGTACGTATTTTCCGGCGTATAAGACGACACCCGGCGTATAAGACGACCCCCGACTTTTGAGAAGATTTTCCTGGGTTAAAAAGTCGTCTTATACGCCGGAAAATACGGTATGTCTTTTCCTGGGTTGCTTGGGCTCTGGGGACCACTCATTTATTATTTTTATTTATTTATTATTTAAATTTGTATTACCGCCCATCTCCCCCAAACCGGGGGACTCTGGGTGGTTCACAATAAAACAAATTAAAAACATAAATATAAAATTAGAACATCTATAAAAATAAATATAAAATCCAAGTGGACCAGATGTTAATAATAGGGCAGGCTTCATGGCACCAGCCACCCCCAGGAGGAACTAGTAGTATTCCCATCCCACGCAAGGTGGCAGAACCAGGTCTTCAAGTCTTTCCAGAAGGTCGGGAGTGAAGAAACCAGCCTCAGCTCCGGGGGCAAGATATTCCAAAGGGCGGGCGCTACTGCAGAGAAGGCCCGCCTCCTGGACCCCGCTATATACCCTACAAATACAGCCATCTCAAACTCTGTCTGGTCAGGCTAGGGTGGAGTTCCAGAAGAAATGAGGCAGGAGATCCACTGTGCAGATCACCTCATTTTATGTGATGGTTCCAAAGTATTACAGTTCCCCCATATACTTTTATTATGTATTTCTACTCAGTTCTAGCTTGGTACTCTTCTGATGCCTCCTGGTACTTTTCCATCTGAATTGGCAAGTTCCACCTGGATAACTCATCCAATTTACATGGAAACCATCTCTTGTTTTAAGAACCAATTTTTGTTTTGAGGCTCATCCCTTGCTGAATCTTATCTGAAGTCTCAATTCTGATATTTTTCCACGGGCTACATAGTCTGAAATCTTCTGCTTTTGTGACCTGCTTTGAGTGGGTCTCAATTCCTGCACCTTTTGTACAAGTCCATCCATACCTTCACAGAAATACATGGTACAAAGTATAAATGTAGGAATCATATAGCTACAAATCAATGTATGATAATGATACATCTCCTAATACGAGTACCTGTACATCTGTAGCTGTAAATATCAAGACAAAAACAGAATTGTTTCATGCAGATATGGCTTTTGAATAATGTGTGTGCATCTTCTACTTTTGTAGAGGTCTTCAGAAAGTTGTAGTAGGGGTAAAAACTCCTTTGAGTCATGTTTGAATCCTTGGAACTTCATGGACATGTCCCCACAGCTTTCTTAGAAATGATATAGATTTGGTTTGCTATAGCTTTCCTCTGGAATTTTTTAGTCCAGCCTACATTCCTGGTATTGTCAGGAGGTCTCCCATCCAAATCCTAACCAAGCCTAATTCTGTGTAATTTCCATGCTCAAAGTCAGCCAGACTTCACTGCCATCTGCTGAGGCCCTCTAAAGTAGCCTTAAGAAATACTGGAGAGCAGTGATCTAGTAGTTCTTTGATAACATATGGTTGAACAGAATCTCAAACAGGAAGAAATAGAGGAGGCTAAGAATAACAGAAAGAGAAAAGTATCACTGAAGTGCACCTGAGAAAGGAAGAAATGAGAACTGTTTTGGTGCTGAGGAAAAAAAAATGAAATTAAGATACACAGTTAAATGTCACTGATGTGCATTGACATTTTTTGATACTGCTTTATAAATAAACTCTTAGAAATGTATTTCTATATCACTGTCTCTGTGGCACCCTTTGCTTGGCAAATAACAGCATGATTAAGTTAGTAGTAAAGGTAAAGGTTCCCCCCGCACAGTTGTGCAGTCGTGTCCGACTCTAGGGGCCAGTGCTCATCTCCGTTTGTTAGCCGAAGAGCCAGCGTTGTCCGAAGACGCTTCCACGGTCATGTGGCCGCATGACGCGCGCGGAACGCTGTTACCTACCCACCGAAGTGGTACCTATTCATCTACTTGCATTTGCATGCTTTCAAATTGCTAGGTTGGCAAGAGCTGGGGTGAGTGCGGGAGCTCACTCCGTCACACGGGGCTAGGGATTCGAACCTCCGAACTTGCGATCTTCCAATCGACAAGCCTGGCGTCTTACCCGCTGAGCCACCACGCCCCTAAGTTAGATTAAGTTAGTAGGCATACAGTATTTCCTTAACTCTTCCATATGTGTCCTATTAAACTGTCAGTGGGAGTATTATATTCCTTACAACACTGAACTGAGCCCTTTACATTTTCTCTTCCCTGGAATCATCCAGCCAATTTTGCAAGGAATCTCATTTGCAAAACAGGATGCAACTTGACACATGTGGATGTTTTGGGCAATATAACTCCATCTAACTGATCCCAAATTATTAATTAGGTAAAGTCTAGAGTAGTGAAGATTGAAAGAACATGATTCCCTTACCTGTGGTTTGTAAAGGCAACTTAATAGACAATGAGGCTTAGAAATAATTAGCATGGCACCACATTCTACTATGTAGACCTGGAAAGCTGTTGTCCTCCAGTTATTCTGGACTCCAAAATTCCTTATCATTGGCCAGCTATGGCTCCCAACACTCTCCCTGGAATTATGGTAAAGCAGAAAAGCAGCATGCTTTGCTGTGGTACCCAATAAGTTTCCAAGTTTCTCCCTTACCATCTGAAGCTCACTGGAATCACTCATCTGCCTCCCTTAATGGATGGAATTCAGCAAACAGTGATGGAGAGTTGAAATAATAACTACAAAGCAATCCAAAATTCTAAGAACCAAAGCATGGCAAGAATGTAGGACTTACTGATTCCAGTTACTGACTGAGCCTTGCTGAGATCTACTTACTCTGTTACTTAAGTTGATGAAGTCTATCATGAATGTAGAGATTTCATTTTTCAACATGCATCTACTTTTGCTATCCTGGATTTGGGGACATTCCAGATTCTTTGTCCAAGTCGGACATAGGGCTGTCCACATTCTCCTTTGCTCTTCTACATCAAAGAACTGTCCTGAGACTTTTCTTCTTCCAGTTTAGAGGAGTCTTCAAAATTAGTCATCTTTTCCCCTTTGAGTGCTTTATGAAACAACTCTCACTACATGTACCAATGCATGAAACTATATATGAAATTAAAATTAAAAATGGGGTTGCCGAAAATTATTGTACAATATTGGAAGGGTAAATCTACATCTGATTTGCAGTAGTCTGAATAGTCTTTTTTTTTTTTTACAAAGCAGCAAGAAAAAACCTTTCAATTAATCTGGTCATATTTTCTGAAATTATTTCATTTGTGAAATTTCAAAACTGATTCTTGACAGCAGCATGGAAATACAAACTGCTTGCACTGTAGGGTTTTTTTAGAAGAGTTTTTTCCCCCCATAGACTACATTCCCTGGCTATACAGTAACATTTTAACTTACTTTACTCTGCTTGTTGCTTTGAGATAAAAATACCTGTTTTCCAGTATGGAAAGAAAAATGGTGAAGGGAAACTTACCTAATCTACGTGGTAGGATATAAAAAGGGCAGATTTATTTATTTATTTATTTCATTTCATTTCATTTCATTTCATTTCATTTATATCCCGCCCATCTCCCCCACAAGGAGGGACCCTGGGCGGTTCACAACAAAGTTTAAAATCAATTAAAACAATAAATATCAATAATAAACAATATATATATATATATATATATATATATATATATATATATATATACTGTATATGCATATATATATATATATATATATATATATATATACATACATACATACATACATACACACACACATACACACACACACACACACATACATACATACATACATGCATACATAGGTGTGCAAGGATCCTGTCACATTTGTAAAGAAAGCTGAGTGTGATTTAGTTCACAGGCTGATCTATTGCTTGGAACCAGAACAGAGTTACTCATGTATGAAAGACAGTTCCCACTTTAGATAGTGAGTCTGCATTGTAGAACAGAAGATCACACTCAGCTTTCTTTACAAATGTGACAGGATCCTTGCAAAACTATTATGCATTATGTTCCACTCCTGACATCTTGGTACTGGGTCTCTACTCATGTGGAGGGTTCTACTCAACTGAAGGAGAGTAGGGCTTCCCTTCAGAATAGCTGTCTGTTAACCCTGCAAATATTTTTACATTCTTCATAAATTTGTGATCTGCAGTTACTTCCATACAGTAATCTTGTGTCTTCATTCCAAGGTCAATAGAACAGTTGCTGCACAATTCCTAACAAATCATCAGGCAGGATGGGGGGATAAATTGATGGGTCAGTGTTGAAAAAATGTGGGGATGTACAAATGTCAACAATCACTGGAGAACATACTGATGTGAATGAACAAACATTCCACTATTTATACTGCAAAAATTTTATTGAGCTGGCGGTGAAATCGTCCTACTGTATTTCTCAAAAGAGATAACACTTTTAAGTCCTACCCTGAAACTTCCTCTGGCTCAGTATAAAATCCAAGCTGGACAAGATCCTGGAACCAGGGGTAAAATGGCTGCTTTTTTGGGTAATATTAAAAATAATGACGAATCATAAGAAATAGAAGAAATAAATGCAGAGGAAAAGAAGGGAGGAAGAGGCAATTTTTCATCTTTATTTGAATGATTTAGAGCTGTGGCTTTTATGAACATGACCTAAGGCCTAATAAGCTGTGGAAAAGGATTGGTTGCATCCTAGATAGAGAAGATATAAAGAAGACAAAAGTAATTCAAGACTAAGTTATTTCTTCCTGAATGATATGATTGGAGAGGCCCACAGCAGTGCCTAGGTAACATTAGGGACTTGAGAAAGCATAAATAATTAGAAATGACAGCATTTCTAATAGCTTCTTTTAAAGAGTTAAAGAATATTATAAATAGGATATCTAGGACACAATGAGTTTAAAAAGAAGAGATTTCCTCATTAGAGGATTATCCAAATTTGTCTATTGGATTATAGTTTTTAAGCATTAAAAAATATTTTCTTTATACATCTTTTTAAATCACATATTTTCCTCCTTAAATACTCAAGCATACAGTTTGATCCATAGTTTTAATTTCTGTTGTAAGCAGAGAAAATTGATATGCAATATACACATCAATAAACCATACAGAATAATTATCCTCTTGATTTTGGAAGAAACATAAAATTGCTTTTCCAAAGGTCTTACAATAGCTAGAGGGATCATGTTAACAACTACAGTACATCAATAACCTTAAAATAAGATTTTGATTGTTATTCAAATTTGCAACCAGAATTCTTGAGTTTTTGTTGTTTTGGGCAATTTTATAAGGGTGCATTAGCAATAGAATTAGTGTTGCAGGAAAATTCGGTCTGTTGATTTGACTTCATGGTGGACTTTGTACAGTCTGCATCATTTCCACTTCACTTCACTGCTGGTGGAAAAGCTTTTTTCATGGTTTATTTAGCAGAAAGTCATTTTGATTAGGAAGATGAAAAATACTTTACAGCTGTTTGCAAGTACTGCCTCTGTTCTGTTGGTGGGTTCAGTATTGTAATAACAGACATACCAAAACTGAATGGAAATGGAATGGAGAGGATACCTGGATAGTCTTCAGAGACCTTGTCATGACAAGAGAAAGCAATATCATGCTATTTGAAATCTTTGGCACGTTCCCCAAATCTACAACTGAATGCTTCCTTTTATCAAGTCTACCATATCTTCATGAGGGGATTTTCTTAAACGTGGGGAGGCCATAGGCCAGACAAGGTGCAAAAACAGATAATGCACAAGTGCAACCTAGAGGAAAGGTTAGCATCACATGGAATTTGAGATGGACAGAGGAGTCCTGTGGATGGTGTTTGATGTTTCTATATTTCTTGTAAAACTGCTCTTTTTAGCTGGCCAATAAAGTTTCAGCCATGGCTAGGGATGGAAGACAAATTAATGTGGCTCCCCTTTTAATACAAGCCAACCTAATTTGCACTTCCCAAAAGAATATACCAAGCAGAGCTTGATAATCTTTCAGTTTTGCACTTTTCCAATTTTTGTGATGCAGTTCTTCAGTCAAAGAACACATATTAGACATGCAGAAATTGTACACAAAAATGTATTACTCCCCAGAAAGTGTATGCCAAAATGTGTATGTTACGGTATATTGAATTTGAATTTTTTTTCAAAAAAAGCATACATACAATTTCGTTTTAGGATTTTTACAAAAGTATTAACAAACTGATGAAGAAATAGGACAGAATAGACTTGTGCTAGAGAGAGAGAGAGAGAGAGAGAGAGAGAGAGAGAGAGAGAGAGAGAGAGAGATCATTATAGAAAGCAAAACAGAAAAATGTGTCAATCTTTCCTTGGCCTTAGCTACCAAGTTTCTCAACATAAAGGTGTTTGTGGACATGGTACAGATGCCTTTAAGTTTGCTTATGTTTTCTACCTATTCTTTTACATCACTTATCAGGTATGGATAAATATTCTCGGTAGTGTTTTTTTAAATGGTGTCTGTAGCTTGAATCATGTCAACTGGATTTCTATTTTCTTAGTAGAAACGTTTCGCTCCTTATCCAAGGAGCTTCTTCAGTCTGAGCAAAGTTGGTAAGGGAATCCTAAATATGTTCCTAGGTAGCTGTGTGACCTTACACCTGGGGCTAGGTCATGGTTATATTGAGATGTAATTTTTAAGTCCTTTTATCATCTAAAGGAGGGTCGTTAAAATCACCATGCTGCTGTTGAGCTTCTGAAATGGTCTTAATCTTCCTAGGCACAGAAGACAAAATGGGGAGGAAGATGGGGGAGAGTTTGTGCCTGAGGCCCCCACCTCTATTCAAGGAAGGATTTTCCAAGTTGGCATAAATGGATTCCTTGACCCCTCTCTCAAACCACCTATCTTCTCTGTCTAAAATGTGAACATTAATGTCCTCAAATGAGTGTCCTTTTTCTTTTAGATGAAGATAAACTGCTGACTCTGGTCCTGTGGTGTTATTTCTCCTGTGTTGGGCCATCCTCCTGTACATAGGTTGTTTGGTTTCTCCAATGTAGAGTTCAGAGCACTCCTCACTGCACTGGATTGCATAAACTACATTGCTTTTCTTGTGTTTTGGAGTTTGATCTTTGGGGTGTACAAGCCTCTGTCTCAGTGTGTTGGTGGGTTTGAAATATACAGGTATGTGGTGTTTGCCAAATATCCGTTTTATCTTTTCAGACACGCCAGCCATGTAGGGAATGACCAGGTTCTTTCGTTTACTCTGAGTCTCAGCCCTATCTGTCGCTGTTTTAGGTCTGGTAGATTTAGATTTGGTGAAGGCCCAATTTGGATATCCACAGGCCTTCAGGGCTGTTCTCAGGTGCTGATTTTCATTCTTTTTGGAATCCATGGAGGTGGGGATGGTTTCTGCTCTGTGTGACAATGTCCTGATGACTCCTAGTTTGTGCTGCAGTGGATGGTGGGAGTCAAACATCAGATATTGATCTGTGTGTGTGGGTTTCCTGTAGATCCCTATTTCTAGCTTGCCACCAGTCCCAATGAGGACTTCACAGTCTAGGAATGCCAGTCTGTTGTCCTTGGTGTCTTCTCTGGTGAAGCTAATGTTGGCATCTATAGTGTTTATATGGTCCGTGAAGGCCTGTACTTCCTGGGCCTTGATTTTGACCCAGGTGTCATCCACATACCTAAACCAGTGGGTGGGCACCGTTCCCTGGAATGTGTTGAGTGCTTTCTTCTCCACTTCTTCCATGTATAAATTGGCCACAATGGGTGACACAGGAGAACCCATGGCACAGCCGTGTTTTTGTCTGTAAAAGTCACCTCTGTATGTGAAATAAGTGGTGTTAAGACACAGGTCCAGAAGATGGCAGATCTGGTTTGGGTTGAGATGGCTTCTCCTTTCCAGGGTGCTGTCCTCTTCTAGTCTCTTCCTGACAGCGGATAGAGCATGAGTGGTGGGGATGCTGGTGAAAAGGGAGGACACATCAAAGGAGACCATAGTTTCATCTGTATCCAGTTTCAGGATCTTTGCTTTGGAAACAAATTCTTCCGAATTATGGATGTGGTGTTCAGAGTGTCCAACTAGAGGTGCTAGTATGGTAGAGAGGTGTTTGGCAATGTTGTATGTTACCGAATTGATGCTGCTGACTATGGGTCGGAGGGGTGTTCCTTCCTTGTGGATCTTAGGAAGTCCGTAGATGCAGGGGATGGCTTCTCCAGGATACAGACGGTGGTAGGTAATCCTATCGATGGAGCCATCATGTTCCAATTGTTTCAAACTGTCTATTGCCTTTTTCTTGTAATTGTTGGTGGGGTCTCTTTTCAGTTTTTCATATGTATGGTGATCCTCCAAAAGTGAGGTAATTTTATTGTGGTAGTCTGCAGTGTTTAGAACCACTGTACATCTTCCTTTGTCAGCAGGTAAAATGGTGATGGTTTCATCTTTGCTGAGGGCTGTCAGGGCTCTCCTCTCTTGGACGGTAAGGTTGGGGGGAGGAGGTTGAGCACTGGACAGAGCTGCAGATATTTTAAGCCGGAGTTGTTCTGCTTCTTCAAAAGGTAGGTGGTTGTTGTGGATGGCAGATTCTGTGGCTGTAATGAGCTCCACAACCGGAACTTGCTTGGGAGTGATGGCAAAATTAAGACCTTTGGCTAGGACATCTCTCTCTGGTTGGGTAAGTTCTCTGTCTGAGAGATTTTTCACCCACATGTTCTTTTTGTCCTCTGTGGTCCTGTTGTTGTTGTTCCTCCCAGCGGTTTCTCCAGTTCCTTGTTTCTGCTTGCTGCGAGAAAGAAGAATGTCAAATTTCTTAGTTTGCCTCTCCTTTGTCTTGTGATGCTGGGCCAGCTGTACTTTATTGCCAAGCTGAATAACTCTATCCAGGATTGGGTCAGGAAGGGTGGCTGTGAGTTCCTGGTGAAGGTTTTCAAAATTGTATTGCAGGGCATCAATGGTGAAGTGGACTTGAAAAGTCCAGTGAAAGTGAAAGTGAAGTGGACTTGAAAAGTGGACTGGAGAAATAACACCACAGGACCAGAGTCAGCAGTTTATCTTCATCTAAAAGAAACAGGACACTCATTTGAGGACATTAATGTTCACATTTTAGACAGAGAAGATAGGTGGTTTGAGAGAGGGGTCAAGGAATCCATTTATGCCAACTTGGAAAATCCTTCCTTGAATAGAGGTGGGGGCCTCAGGCACAAACTCTCCCCCATCTTCCTCCCCGTTTTGTCTTCTGTGCCTAGGAAGATTAAGACCATTTCAGAAGCTCAACAGCAGCATGGTGATTTTAACGACCCTCCTTTAGATGATAAAAGGACTTAAAAATTACATCTCAATATAACCATGACCTAGCCCCAGGTGTAAGGTCACACAGCTACCTAGGAACATATTTAGGATTCCCTTACCAACTTTGCTCAGACTGAAGAAGCTCCTTGGATAAGGAGCGAAACGTTTCTACTAAGAAAATAGAAATCCAGTTGACATGATTCAAGCTACAGACAATTCCACCTGGATGACTGAGAACCTTCATAGACATTTTTTAAATGGTGTAATTACCCATGAGCATTTATAGAACTTGCAGCCCCAAGGAAGGTCATTGAACAGCTAGCTGGAGTGTGTGTGTGTGTGTGTGTATTTGTGTGTGTGTTGTTCTTTCCTTTAATGTAAAACTAACAATAAACTTACCCCCTAATTTTAACAGTCATATGGAAAAGGGACGTTTCACCTTTCACTACTGAGTTGTGATCACAAAAAATATCCTTCCCACTGTGGTGAGAGAGGGCTTCCACTGGCATGAAAAAATACTCCACTGCACATTGCCAACAAACCTCTGTTGTGGTAGATTAATGCAAACACTGAGGGATGTATACTTGGCCTTCCCTGGAGAAGTTCTCTGGTTTTTAGTTTTTACACTTTCCTTTTTTCTTCTCATAATACAGTATTTAAGAATAATCTTGATAAATACTACAATCTTATTCTTTTTATTAAGCTGCTATTCATAGGTACCTGTTCCTAACAAAGATGTCACCAACTTGATGAAATGTGTCATGACATTGCAACAGAAACTCCACCCTTTTGTATTTGCATCACAGCATAAAGGCCACAGCTTGCATCACAATGTCACAATGAACGTTCTGTCACTTTCCCCCCTTGCCGCTCTTTACGTAAGACATGCAAAACTTTAATTAAATGTCTATCACCCTTCTCAGTCTGGTGTCCTAGATTTGAGGGGAATAGAAGAATTCCCAGCCAGGTCTCCAAATTCAAAACCACCATCTCTCCCCAGGTCTCACCAGGTGCCCACTTGTGATGCATCTTGTGTTAGCTGGGGGCCACAGGATGGCATAGACAAGTGTTGGCTGGTGGGCCCAGGAGAGCCTTTTCTGCCATGGCACCCGCCCTTTGGAACATCATCCCCCCGAGATTAAATTGGCCCCGTCCCTGTTGGCTTTTTGTAAGACCTTGGAAAACTGGCTCTGTGCTCGAGCTTAGGGCCCTGGGCGTGGGTTAGAGCCTGTATGGATGATGGATTACATCATGCCCAGCTGCTATGTGTTTTTATTTTTATTTTTGTTTTATTTTATGTATTTTGTGTTTTTATTTGTTTTATTGTAAGCTGCCCCGAGTCACGTAAAAGTGAGATGGGCGGCTTTATAAATCGAGTAAATAAATAAATAGTAGGTGAAGTTGATTCTCAACTTTTTTTTTTTTTTTTTGCAGATGTGATTGATGATCATAAAAGGAACTTTTGGGCCATAAGCCACATGAGAACCCCAGCTTGCTCTCCATTAGTTTGAAGATCTGGAAGCTCAACAAAGTGAATATACTCACTGTGGTAAGACTGAACTGTAAAAATTACTTTGTAAGCCCTTTGGAGAGGGTAAAATAAATAAACAGCAAAACCAAAACAGGATCAATAATATTCAGGGACTAGGATGAGAACATCACAATGGGACTATTGGAATATATATCAGAATATTTTTGGACTGAGTATAGCGTAGCCAGAAACAGTTGTTTCAAAGTCCTCCCACAGAAAAAGGCCTTCAATTTACAGCATACTGTTAAAATTGTTATTTCAGCTCAGCTTGCTGGACAAGTTGATGCAAGTTGGCCTAAGAAAACATAATTTACTTTCACCAGTGGCAGCATTTTCAGCACTTACATGAAATAGCTGATAATCTGACACAAGAGACTTAACGGATCACTGGATGATATTTTGTTTAGCTAACAAGACAAATGGTTTTAAAATGATATTAGAATCATGCTTAATATATATTGATGGAGCTCCACCTTAATCTATCATACATCATCTACTCTGTAATAATTTCTTTTCTCCTTAATATGCTGCATATAATCACTATAATATGGAACAAAGGGCTATTTAGAAGCATATTCTGGCTCCATTAATGAGGGTAAGACTATATTCCCTATATTTGGTGGTTGGTTAAGGAAGAGGTTCAGTTTTGAGCTTCAGTACACAATTCTTAAAAAACAGAAATTTTAATAATCATTGAAAATTAAAGTAATTTATCTAGTGGAGTAGTATCACTATGGTATGTAACTCTGTGATATATATTAGCCAAGTTGCCATTATTTTATTATTTTATTTATTTGATATCCCACCTTTATTATTTTTTTTATAAATTACTCAAGGTGGCGAACATACCTAATACTCCTTCCTCCTCCTATTTTCCCCACAACAGCAACCCTGTGAGGTGACTTGGGCTGAGAGAGAGAGACTGGCCCAAGGTCACCCAGCTGGCTTTCATGCCTAAGGCGGGACTAGAACTCTCACGCTCCTGGTTTCCTATTGGCTCCTTCCCAGGGCTGAGAGAGAGTGACTGGCCCAAGGTCACCCAGCCGGCTTTCATGCCTAAGACGGGACTAGAACTCTCACGCTCCTGGTTTCTAGCCCGTTGACTTAACCACTAGACCAAACTGGCTCCATTACTTATAAAAGAGGCATGGTACCACTCACTGAATGCTTGACTCCTGAATCCTCAATCCTTGGGCAAAACAGCTATTCTACCTTGTTCTTCCAGAATGTAGGGAGCTCAGGCAAGGCATGAATAAGCTAGGCAAGTCTACTGCCTTCATGATGGATACTAGTTTGGGTTGCTTCCCATTCTCAAGCAAAGGCCTGGCAGCTAATGGGGCAACTAAGCGACAACTATGGTTGAAGAAATAGCATATGGATTCTAGGTTAAAATCAGTCCTCCTATCAGGAACATTCTACTTTCCTTTTGAAAACCCCATGTGCTTAGGCTGCAAAGCCTCACTGACTATGATGTCCAGGTGAATCAAGACATACATCAAAGTAGCCTACAGGAATCAAAACAAGCCTGTTCTCTAAGGAATTGAGGCTCACTTTGCTAGAAGCTTGACCACCTTCAGTCTCCCTAGGAGATATCTATAGGGATGCTACATGATCTTCCTTCATAAAGCAGAACAAGCTGAATTGCAATACAAACAATACAATAGAGAATGCCAGTTCAGTACACATTCCAATGCAATACAATAACTGTGACACTAAATGTAAGAATACTTAATGTTTATTTAAAATCTTTTTAGTGTGCTTTTTCTTTTATTAACTGAACACAAAAAACAAACAATATAGAAAGTTGTAAAAACAAAACTAAATGAAAAAACTAACCCCCCCCCCCGAAAAACAGAAAGAAAAACATACAGGTGCAAAAGTTCTACATAAACGTTTCAATACGCATTTCCTTATAGTTATCCATAACTAACTACACTGATAAGTGATTCATCTTTAAATTGCTAATAGATCAGTTCTACAGACCATTGAGTGGTTCGGACCATATGTTTATCTTTCCAATAGTGAAGAATAACTCTGTTACCTCTAACTACAACACTTTCTTCAACCAGAGATCAACTTCTATGCAACAGGATTATAGTTCCAAAGAATATAAACATCTTAGAATATTAAATGTCTCAGAATTGAGCTAATGCACGTAATAACTTCCTCCCAAAATGGATCAAATATAGGACACTGTACAAATGTGTTTAAATGAATTGATAATCTCACTATAGAATTCTGTTTCTTTTAAGAATTTTTTGGGGATCTGCATGATTTGTGTTTTTTTTAATTGTTTTATGTTTTATTACCTTTTAACTCCAGCAAAGGAGATCGTTACCTTTTTGTGGTGCTGGAGCTTGAGCACCTCAATGAAACCATGAGCTAAACGTGAAGGGACACCCAAGACGGGAAGGTCGTGGCAGAGAGGTCAGACTAAATACGATCCCTGGGGAAGGTAATGGCAACCCACCCCAGTATTCTTGCCGTGAAAACTAAATGGATCAGTACAACCAGAGATATGTCGGTATACCATTGGAAGATGGGACTCCCAGGTCGGAAGATGGTCAAAATGCTACTGGGGAGGAACAGAGGATACGTTCAACTAGCCCCAGATGTGATGACGCAGCTAGCTCAAAGCCGAAAGGACGGCTAGCGGCCAAGGGTGCTGGTGGTGAATGACAAATCCGATGTTCTAAAGATCAACACACCATAGGAACCTGGAATGTAAGATCTATGAGCCAGGGCAAATTGGATGTGGTTATTGGTAAGATGTCAAGATTAAATATAGACATTTTAGGTGTCAGTGAACTGAAATGGACTGGAATGGGCCACTTCACATCAGATGACCACCAGATCTACTACTGTGGACAAGAGGACCACAGAAGAAATGGAGTAGCCTTCATAATTAATAATAAAGTGGCTAAAGCAGTGCTTGGATACAATCCAAAAAACGATAGAATGATCTCAATTCGAATTCAGGGTAAGCCATTTAACATCACAGTGATCCAAATATACGCCCCAACCACAGATGCTGAAGAAGCAGAAGTAGATCAGTTCTATGAGGATCTGCAGCACCTACTGGATAATACACCAAAAAGAGATGTTATTTTCATTACAGGAGACTGGAATGCTAAGGTGGGTAGTCAGACGACACCTGGAATTACAGGCAAGCATGGTATGGGAGAACAAAATGAATCAGGACATAGGCTGATAGAATTTTGCCAAGACAACTCACTGTGCATAACAAACACTCTCTTCCAACATCCTAAAAGATGACTTTATTCATGGACTTCACCAGATGGTCGACACCGAAATCAGATTGACTACATCCTTTGCAGCCAAAGGTGGCAGACAACTATACAGTCGGTAAAAACAAGACCTGGAGCTGACTGTAGTTCAGATCACGAACTTCTTATTGCACAATTTAGAATCAGACTAAAGAGAACAGGGAAGACCCACAGATCAGTTAGATATGAGCTCACTAATATTCCTCAGGAATATGCAGTGGAGGTAAAGAATAGATTTAAGGGACTAGATTTAGTAGATAGGGTCCCGGAAGAACTATGGACAGAAGTTCGCAACATTGTTCAGGAGGCGGCAACAAAAAACGTCCCAAAGAAAAAGAAAACCAAGAAGGCAAGATAGCTGTCTGCTGAGACACTGGAAGTACCCCAAGAAAGAAGGAAAGCAAAAGGCAACAGTGATAGGGGGAGATATGCCCAATTAAATGCAAAATTCCAGAGGTTAGCCAGAAGAGATAAGGAATTATTTTTAAACAAGCAATGTGCGGAAGTGGAAGAAGACAATAGAATAGGAAGGACAAGAGACCTCTTCCAGAAAATTAGAAACATCGGAGGTAAATTCCAGGCAAAAATGGGTATGATCAAAAACAAAGATGGTAAGGACCTAACAGAAGCAGAAGAGATCAAGAAAAGGTGGCAAGAATATACGGAAGATCTGTATTGGAAGGATAATAATATTGGAGATAGCTTTGACGGTGTGGTCAGTGAGTTAGAGCCAGACATCCTGAAGAGTGAGGTTGAATGGGCCTTAAGAAGCATTGCTAATAACAAGGCAGCAGGAGACGACGGTATCCCAGCTGAACTGTTTAAAATCTTGCAAGATGATACTGTCAAGGTGATGCATGCCATATGCCAGCAAATTTGGAAAACACAAGAATGGCCATCAGATTGGAAAAAATCAACTTAGATCCCCATACCAAAAAAGGGAAGCACTAAAGAATGTTCAAACTATCGAACAGTGGCACTTGTTTCACATGCCAGTAAGTTAATGCTCAAGATCTTGCAAGGTAGACTCCAGCAATTCATGGAGCGAGAATTTCCAGATGTACAAGCTGGGTTTAGAAAAGGCAGAGGAACTAGAGACCAAATTGCCAATATCCGCTGGATAATGGAGAAAGCCAGGGAATTTCAGAAACATCTATTTCTGTTTTATTGACTATTCTAAAGCCTTTGACTGTGTGGATCATAACAAATTGTGGCAAGTTCTTGGTGGTATGGGGATACCAAGTCATCTTGTCTGCCTCCTGAGGAATCTGTATAACGACCAAGTAGCAACGGTAAGAACAGAGCACGGAACAACGGACTGGTTTAAGATTGGGAAAGGAGTACGGCAGGGTTGTATACTCTCACCCTACCTATTCAACCTGTACGCAGAACACATCATGCAACGTGCTGGGCTTGAGGAATCCAAGGCTGGAGTTAAAATCACTGGAAGAAACATTAACAATCTCAGATATGCAGATGATACCACTCTGATGGCTGAAAGCGAGGAGGAGTTGAGGAGCCTTATGACGAAGGTGAAAGAAGAAAGTGCAAAAGCTGGGTTGCAGTTAAACCTCAAAAAAACCAAGATTATGGCAACCAGCTTGATTGATAACTGGCGAATAGAGGGAGAAAAAGTGGAGGCAGTGACAGACTTTGTATTTCTAGGCGCAAAGATTACTGCAGACGCTGACTGCAGCCAGGAAATCAGAAGACGTCTGCTTCTTGGGAGGAGAGCAATGGCAAATCTTGATAAAATAGTTAAGAGCAGAGACATCACACTGACGACAAAGGTCCCCATAGTTAAAGCAATGGTATTCCCTGTAGTAACCTATGGCTGCGAGAGCTGGACCATAAGGAAGGCTGAGCGAAGGAAGATAGATGCTTTTGAACTGTGGTGTTGGATGAAAATTCTGAGAGTGCCTTGGACTGCAAGAAGATCAAACCAGTCCATACTCCAGGAAATAAAGCCAGACTGCTCACTTGAGGGAATGATATTAAAGGCAAAACTGAAGTACTTTGGCCACATAATGAGAAGACAGGATACCCTGGAGAAGAAGCTGATGCTGGGGAAAGTGGAAGGCAAAAGGAAGAGGGGCCGACCAAGAGCAAGATGGATGGATGATATTCTGGAGGTGACGGACTCAACCGTGGGGGAGCTGGGGATGGTGACGGCCGACAGGAAGCTCTGGCGTGGACTGGTCCATGAGATCACGAAGAGTCGGAAGCGACTGAACGAATAAACAACAACAACAAAAACCTTTTAACACTGTAAGCTGCCCAGAACCTTGTGGAGTTGGGCAGCCTCTAAATCTAATAACTAAGCAACCAACCAACCAACCAACCAAATATATTTGAGATCTTGATTACCCCAAAGCATCAATTTAGCATGAGAAAAATGATCACAACACCATTTCCTAGAAATAATGTGCCAATGTCTACAATTTGATGTAATAAAAGGAGGAACTATTTGAAATCTATTATATTTTGATTGCAAGACTGTCCAACTAACTTAAGATGTAATGTGTGAATGATCTAGAGGAAGCCAGGGAGGAGTCATCCAAAATTTAGTCCTAACTAATAGATATGAAAAAATGAGATACTTCAAGATTTGTAAAAATTATATCCTCCTTTAGAGATATCTTTGGAATTCAAGGGCCACACAAAAATTTACAAGACATTGTATTAAATCTTTAAAAATATTTTGCAGATATATTTTTCAAAATATCACATGGGGTAAGAACTCCAAGATAGCCAATGTATTCATTCTGAATATAAAAGTGATAACTGCTCAATGAATTAAAGGATATTTACCTATTAGCATTCATTCCACCTTGGACCAGTTAACTGAATATCTTATTTTCCCAAACACATTGTTGTTGTTGTTTATTCGTTCAGTCGTTTCCGACTCCTCGTGACCTCATGGACCAGTCCACGCCAGAGCCCTCTGTCGGCCGTCACCATCCCCAGCTCCCCAATGGTTGAGTCCGTCACCTCCAGAATACTATCCATCCATCTTGCCCTTGGTCGGCCCCTCTTCCTTTTGCCTTCCACTTTCCCTAGCATCAGCTAGGGTATCCAGGGTATCCTGTCTTCTCATTATGTGGCCAAAGTACTTCAGTTTTGCCTTTAATATCATTCCCTCAAGTGAGCAGTCTGGCTTTATTTCCTGGAGTATGGACTGGTTTGATCTTCTTGCAGTCCAAGGCACTCTCAGAATTTTCCTCCAACACCACAGTTCAAAAGCATCTATCTTCCTTCGCTCAGCCTTCCTTATGGTCCAGCTCTCGCAGCCATAGGTTACTACAGGGAATACCATTGCTTTAACTATGCGGACCTTTGTTGTCAGTGTGATGTCTCTGCTCTTAACTATTTTATCAAGATTTGCCATTGCTCTCCTCCCAAGAAGTAGACGTCTTCTGATTTCCTGGCTGCAGTCAGCGTCTGCAGTAATCTTTGCGCCTAGAAATACAAAGTCTGTCACTGCCTCCACTTTTTCTCCCTCTATTTGCCAGTCATCAATCAAGCTCGTTGCCATAATCTTGGTTTTTTTGAGGTTTAACTGCAACCCAGCTTTTGCACTTTCTTCTTTCACCTTTGTCATAAGGCTCCTCAACTCCTCCTCGCTTTCAGCCTCCCAAACACATACAGTATATCAAATGCCTCAAAGCTGGAATCAAGACATGAAGTGTAGACATAAATAATAGTATATCACAGGCACATAGCACTAATTTATATTCTAAAGAACGCAGTTCAAAAGAATATGGACATTCAAGAAGTCATAAAGTTTAGGAACAAATATATCAGAAAATGTTGTATACCATTCCACAGGAAATCCATCATGTCCAGGTGCTTTACTGTTACTCAAAGTTAAGATAATATTCTGATTTTGTCAAGTGTTAAAGGGACTACTAGTTATTCCTGTTATAAAATATCTAATTGTGGCAGATCAATTTTGGCTAAAAAAAAACCTGTATATATTCATTTTTGGCTTTATTTATTTAATAAAACCGGGAAAAGAGAAAAAACAAAATAATGAAAGGGAAAAGAAAAGAAAAGAAAGAAAAGAAAAGAAAAGAAAAGAAAAGAAAAAAAGAAAAGAAAAGAAAAGAAAAGAAAAGAAAAGAAAAGAAAAGAAAAGAAAAGAAAAGAAAGCAATTCAGCAACAAAAATATAGTTTCAAAACAGTTTCAACAAAGAATGGCCATATTTCATTGTAATCATCCATTCATAATCTACATCTCTACGCAACTCATTTGTAAGTCTCAAATAACATAAGGTCTTCAATCCACTGACTAATTGGGGCCATAAATTTATTTTTCCACTGTTGAAGGACTAGTCTCTTGGCAATAAGAAGGGCATGGAGAATCTATTTCCATTGTCTACCCATCAATTTCCATGTAATAGGTATGTAATTTAAAAGTTTAAACCTTGTTTCAGATAGATAGATAGATAGATAGATAGATAGATAGATAGATAGATAGATAGATATTACTTAGGACATTGAAAAATTATGTTTTAATGAAGTGTTATTCTCATTACATTTCTAAAAACACAATGATTTACTCATTCCTTTTCTATTCAAACTCAGTGGGGCCCAATAAGTCCTAAATATTATTTTTGTTGAATAATTCATAATCTAAATTCTATAAAATTTTTGATATTAAGGTTAAAAGAGTTTCACATTGTTTAGACAGAGTGGGAATCTCTAATTCCTCATTCCATTCAGTCTTTAAAATGTGCATGTCAAGTTGATTTATTGATAACAGACAGTAGAGATACAAAGACTAATTGTGAGCTTTTTAGTCTTGCGGGATTTTGTGATCACATCTAATAAATTTGGTGTCTCAGAAACTGAAAGGCATTTTCAGCTTCAAAGGCTCTATTTTTTCATAAGATAGATTCTCAGGTTGACTATATATATGTGAGTAGAATTTAAAAACTTGAAAGTTTATGTCTTCAGAGGAATTCATAATTTATTTTTAATAGCTGCAAGAATTTTTAAAAATCTGTTTTCTTCTTTAAATGATTTGTCAAGATCTGACTAGGTCTTTCACCATTTCCCCAATACATTTGTCATAAACATGTTAAAGCAATTTCAGATCTTTGTGATAAAATATTATGTAGCTCAAATTTAGTTCTTTGTTTCTTATTTTAGAAATTGCTAATATGATCTCTACTCTGCTGTGCCCAAACTGTTTTCCATTTATTTTTCCTTTTGGTCTCTTTTTTACTCTTTTTTTCTTATATGATGTATATGTGATAATATGACCAAAAATCTAGGTCTTATAAGCTTCCCATTCAAAAATCAAATAACTAGCCACATCTGCATTTGTGATATCTCAGAATTAATCTGTTCTATAAAGTCAGTATCATTCAACAAAGATAGACTGAAATACCAAGAACCAGATGATTTACTATAGTATTGAAATTGTAATTTTAAACTAACTGAAGTATCATCTGATATATATATATGTACTATCAATCTTACAAGTTTGAATATATTGAAATAGTGCTGAAGAGAGTAAAGGAATAATCTAATCTGTTATAACTACTGACTCCTAGGAGGAATTATACAAGCAGTTTCGTTCTAGTCGGAAATAGATAGCCCCCATAGGTGGGGTCTTATATATTGTATTTATAGGAAGGGAATTCTACAGATGCCGAGTATACCAGTCATAGTATCTAAAATTTAAAATTTTGAGGGGATGAACTGCTGTTTAAAAATGTTCAAAGTGTAACAATTGCCAAGGATCAGTAAAAATTTAACTGTATTTGTAGGTTTTTTTTTTTTTTACTACTGAAGGGTTTTTATGTGTTTTTAATTCAGTGTCTAAAGCCTCATTAAAGTCTCCTCTGACAATAACGTTTCATAAGATATCTCTACTAAATAGTGAAAACATTCATGAAACATAGCAGGACAGTCTAAATTAGGCCACTCTATATATTAATTATAACAATAACCTCTCAGACACTTTAAGATGCAAAATTAAAAATATTCTTTTGATATCAGTTATGAGTTATTGAATCTGGTAAGTGAAACATTGATGAATCAAAATGGCAATGCCTTTTCCTCTGGTCAAAATGTTAGTCAGATTTACCAGACCAACCCAATCTTAAAGCATATGATTTTTGTTCTGCAAAGTTAAATGGTTTCCTGTAAGAAAGTAACCTCAACTTTTCAAGATTTGAGGTAACACACCACTAGACATTGTTTGGTAGGTTCTCTTAGTCCTTTTATGTTAAGACTAAACTCCTTGAAAGACATTTGCCTGGCCGATATTACTCAAAATATCTGAATCTATTTCATAATTATTATGAGGATACATATATAAAAATTTTGCTCACTTCAATTGAAAAGAGAAAATAAAAAATAAAAGAGAGAATAAAAAGGAAGACCAAAGAAGAAATTGGAAAAAACATTGTTAATAAAATAATAAAAGAAAAAAGCATATGACATTGGATCTGTATGTGGGTGGGGAAATCTTCTCATTATAAGATCAGAAAGTTGCTGACTTAAACCACTTAAAAACCAGAAAGACAGAGAGCATGAGATAATATTAGCTAAAAGATAGAATGCAGCTATATCTGAGAGACTAATTATGAATTGGCCACATGCCCACATAAGCAGTAAACATAAACTGAGAGAGAGAAACAGAAATAGAAAAAAAAATTGAAAGAGGTGTTTTAAAACTCCAGTTGCAACTTAATAACACATTAAACAGAGTTAGTCTTAGTTATGAGTTGTAGTCTTTGATTTATGGTTCAGCTGGAACCGAGTGTTTGGGTTACGTTCCTGCAAAATATTTGTATTTGCATTATGGTGCAGTTAGGTTTATAGTTAGACTTCCTTGAAGTGTGTACTTAACTGTAGTGTGTGGGTTAACATTACACTGAGGTTTTATGGTCAGAAAGAGACTTGGGCTTATGGTAGGGTGGTACTGGATAGCAAGGAGAGTGTTATGGTAAATATTTGTATTTATGTTTCGGTGAAATTAGGTTCAAGTTTAGGGTTAGATTCGATTACCAAGAGGTCTGGAGTTACATTTAATGTTAGGGATACTCATGGAGTCAATGTTTATGATAAGTGATAGCCTCATGTCAATGTTATATTTGTTCCTGAGCGTTTGGGCAAAACTTAGGTCAAATATTTTTAATGGTGCTACAGTGAAGAAACAAACCCATCTGGGTGACTTTGGGCCAGACACTCTGTCTCAGCTCTTGGAAGAAGGCAATGACAAGCCACTTCCGAAAATACAGCTGAGAAAACTGTGTGGACTTGTCCAGGCAGTCATCAGGAGTCAGTACTGACTCAAAGGCACACACAGACAGTGAAGCTAAGGTTGGGGTTAGGGTTTCTTGAATTGTATCATTAAATTTTATATCATATTTTGCATTAGGGTAAGCTAATTAATTTTAATTGTAATTTCATATATGATTAAGTTGGAAGTGAGTATTGTAGTTAGGGTTACCCCCAGCACTCACCTTCAACTGTAATAAGAGCTTAAAACTGTGACTATTACCTTAACCCTACTTCAGAAATTGCTTCCAACCATAACATAACCCTAACTTTATCACTAACAATACTAGAATTATCCTTAAAGCTAAATTTAAGTATGTTCCTCAAGGAAGCCCCTTCTTTATCCTAGGGCCAATTCAGATATTAATTCTGACCCTCACTCTCCAGCATCCATAACCAAAACATTTTAAAAACCTACCACTTATCATGAACAGTGACTTTAATGCTAACCCTGACGTTAAATTTATCCATAGATCTTATGTTAATCTAACTTTAACCTTAAACATCACCCACATTCCAATAGAAATATTTACCCTAACACCCAACCCACCACAAAATAACAATGCTAAAATAAGCCTAAGATAATCACTAATTGTAATGGTATTTGAGAAAGACCTTGGGAGACAAAGAGATGCTGGCTAGGGAATGGTCAGATAAGAGAGAGCATAGCCCGCAGCTGGATAGTGGGTGGGACAAGAAGCTCAGAAGGGACCTTCCCTAGTTTCTCAGGCTATAAAGGAGACAGCGGGAGAATTGTACTTTCAGACTTCCAAGATTCTGTTAATGTAGCTTTACAATAAAGTAGAATTAGCTTATCTGGTCGTGTTTCTGGTCTGGTTTACCTGGTAAGGCTAATATCAATCTTGCAAGTCTGAAAGTACAATTCTCCCGCTGTCTCCTTTGCAGCCCAAGAAACTAGGGAGGGTCCCTTCTGAGCCTCTTGCCCTGCCCACTATCCAACTGGGCCATTGGTAAATGTGAACCTTTGTGTATATGCAGCAACAGAACATTTTGTAACCAGGACTTGATTGGAGATTAGGGGCTTTTTTAAAATGTAATCAGAATAGACTTAGGCTACCATCAGTAGATCTAATCTGTCTCAGACCCCATGATGGAAACCAAAATACCCATATAATGGTTATTTTTATACTGAGTAAGTGTGTACTTATATTGAAAAAGTGGAACTGAAATAAGCAACATTTAAGGGCCTGAACAGGATTTCAGACTGGCAAATAATTATTATAGAAGAACTCTTTCACAAGGGCTCTGAACAGTTTCAGGGTCACTTTTGCAGTTCAAGAGTTTCCATGCTGTCACAGCTGTCCTCATTCTCCCCCCCCCACTCCTTTTTTTTTTTTGTTATGAGTGAATACATTTCTGAGCCATGCACCACAGGCGACATGCAATTCCAAAAAGGAAAGGCCAGAATAGCAGATGGAAAAATGGAGCTTCAACCTTTAAAGATGAAGTTGTGTCATCTTTTTTTCAAATCAATTCATCTAGATATTGATATATCTAAACCTTTGAAATTTTGTTTTTCTAAAAATTGGTTGTCTCTACTGCAGCTCCAGGGCACTTGAAAATTACACTGTGCCCATCAGCAAAAGAATGGTATCCAAATCAATAGCTCCCTTTAAGAGCAGATTGTGCTAGAAATACTGTGGCAGTTCTTAACACGTACCCCACATGATGCTTTGCCATAAAACAAAGTAACACATTATAATAAAATAAATGTGACCTTGAGAAAAATAAGAAAAGATAATGGGATAGGTGGAGAGAAAGGAAAACATTCAAGAGAGGTGGCAGAGCATTTTCAGAGCCCATAAGATACCTAGACACTTGAAATCTACTTTTTAAAAGAATTCCATCCTCTGGAAAATAAACATTGATATAACAGATATGGATATTACAGCTTCATCTGTATTAAGCAAAACGATTCAGTTTGAGTCAGCAAGGGCAATTGATGTACAAAAGTAGGGTTTTATGAAAAACTTGGTTTATATCCGGAGGTAGTGATGCTTTTTGCTCAGAGCTGGTGATATGAAAGAAGTCTCATTCCTCTTGTGTACTCATTCAATGTACTCATTCAATATCTTCTTTTCTCCATTCAAATAGGCTTCTGCAGTGCTTCAAAAACCTGCCAAATATATTTGTTAAGATGCTACAATATACTTTTGGCTATGCTGATTAGAGATGATAAGACTGGCAGTCCAGCATGAGTTTAGGGACGGCTGATATACACGATGGGAAATCATCTATGCAATCCTGTTCATTTACCTTAAGCTCTCCAGCTTGAATCTGCAACTACTTGGACAAAAGAATATAACAAAGAAAATCTCATGTCCAGTTCAATGTAAACACTGCTTTCTTTTCCATATGTACCTGCCTGTGCAGACGCTTCCTCGGTGAGCATCAACCTCTTTATCTATTATCTTTATTAGACTATCGCAAAGTTGTTCAGAGCTTTTAATTCTCACAAAAACCCAGAGAGCTAAATTAAGCTGAGAGCTAATAACTTTCCCATGAACATCCAATAAGATTATGTCTCAATGGGCATTTGAAGCCAAGTCTCATTGAGTCTGGCTGAATTATATAATAATTATTAAGACAAGTGGGATGCAGTATCTCTAGCTATTCTTCCCTGCAACTCTGGGTAATGTAACGTAACGTAACGTAACGTAACGTAACGTAACGTAATGTAACGTAACGTAACGTAACGTAACGTAACGTAAATGTTTATTGCGGTCATGGACCAATACAAGGATAGTGCTCTATAGAGGTGTACATAATCTGTTTTAGAGTATACATAGTCTATCTTAAAGTGATAACAACATATAATTAAAATAGAAAATTAAAACTTAAAATAAGTATAAGATGCATTTATAGGCTATCTTGCTAAACTCTATGACTCTGGGTATAAAGCAGCCTTTGCAGTCTGATATCCTCCAAAGCCATGTTTGCAGGGAGCGATGAGAACTGTAGTACATAGGGTACCAAATTGGGGAAACCAGTGATAAAACTTTGCGTATTTCCATGCTGCCTTTACCTTAACAGTGAGATTTTAAAAATCTATTTATTAAAACATTTATAAATTGTCTTTCAGGGCAACTGATCTCTCAAAATAGTGTACAAAATAATTTAAACCTAAATATAGCTCAGAAAACTGGTCTGTATTAGTCCCCTTAAAAGGACTGGAAAAGCTTCATTAAGACACAGCTATTAAATAAAAAGAAGATTGAAATAACAATGTCTGAAGAGCACTCTTTTAAATGTCATCCAGGATGCAGCTGGTCATATTTCCTGGATGAGAATATTACAGATACAGGTGTCTAGCGCTAGCAATGCTCCATCTCTAATATTTCTCAGTCTAGGTCAGAGCTTTCCAAACTGTGTGTCACGACACAAAAGTGTGTCGCCACACACAGTCTGGTGTGTCGCCACACAACCCGGAAGCGCTGATCATCATCAGCGCTTCCGGGTTTTCCCGCGGCGACACACCAACGGCGGCGCGCAAAAACCCGAAAGCAGCAGCAGTGCTTCCGGGTTTTTGCGCGCTGCCGCACTTCCGGGTTTTCCCGCGGCGACACACCAACGTCGGTTGGTGTGTCGCCACGGGAAAAACTTTGGAAAGCCCTGGTCTAGGTTATTGTTAAAGCAGGCAAGGCAACTGTTTTTGCTGGGTTAGGCCAAGATTTAGGCTTGGGGTCACTTTTTTCAGCGTCTGAGTACTGTGGGGGTATGGAAGTGACACAGTGACATCAACTGAGGGGCTGAAATGTTTGCTCAGTTTTTCACTGAAGGGGTTCTTGAAGAAAATAAGTGTATGAATTCCTGGGGAGATGTAATATTCCTGTTT
The DNA here is from genome assembly GCA_023362775.1 of Charina bottae. Classification (NCBI taxonomy): domain Eukaryota; kingdom Metazoa; phylum Chordata; class Lepidosauria; order Squamata; family Charinaidae; genus Charina; species Charina bottae. The sequence goes on along the minus strand of JALMGJ010000003.1, from coordinate 32,492,152 downwards.
ATAGTCTTTATGCATCCAAAATGATGAAACACTGGGCTCCTGAACATTTTATTGCTGTAATTCAGCAGTGCAATAAGGGGAGGCTCGGGGTTGCTAAAATGGGGCTGAAGAACCCGCACCCAGTGGAACTTCTGATGGGGACATGGCGGACTGAGCAGCTGTGCCCGTGGGCTTAGCAGGCGGAACTGACAACGTGGCAATTTTTTTTGGGCTCAGGCAGGTTTTTCTGAAGCCCAGGAGTGTTCTCCGGATAAAGGAAAACACCTGGAATCACCCCATAATTCCTCTGGATGGCTGCTTGTAGCCAGAAGATCACAAAAAGCATTTCACGTTCGACTGGTAAGAGCTAGCTGGGAGGCAGGGCCGTCATCATTTTCCAAGCCATGCTGTAGCCTTAAAGGGACACTAAGACTGGCCACCCCATTTCTAAATCACCAACTTTATGTTTTTTTTAAGTACGTGTACCCTAAGAGAGGCTTTCTACAGCGAGGAGAAGCTGGCTCTCTTGGTGCTTATCGTTATTTTTGGGATTACTTTTTTTTAAAAAATTCTTTTTTAAGTTTTGGACTTCATTTTCCTTCCAAATATAAAGGAGGATTGAGAGTAAACATTTGTCTTCCTGTTATTATTTTTGTATTAAATTTGAAGATATTAGCATTTTCCTACGTTGAATCGGATGATTTAAACCATCAGCTTTCTTTTCTATTTTCCCATGAGAACTGTCTGCCTATCTCACTCTTGCCTGTGTAAATACATTCTGGAACTTTTCCATATCTTCGGCTTTCACTGGTTAAGCTCCTAGGGCAGGGCTTTCCAAAGTGCCGCCACTGGGGACACACCGGCGGCGGTGCGCATGCGCGCATGGCGGCAGCACGGGGGCATGCGGCAGCGGCGCGGGGGGGCGGGCAGTAGCGCGCGCGTGCACGATGGCGGCAGCAGCCTCCGCTAAAATGCGGAACCACTGATCCCGCGCCGCTGCTGCTGCTGCCGTGCACGCGCGCGCCGCCGCTTCCGGGTGGTGTGGCGACACACCACGCTGTGTGTGGTGACACACTTTTGTGTCGCGACACACAGTTTGGAAAGCTCTGTCCTAGGGGGTGCCATAATCTACTGCGTGAGACATGGAAGATTTTAAACAGATTTTTTCTGACTCCTACCAAGCTTTTATACAAGACATTCAGGACATCGTGAAAAATATGAGGTCTAAAATGTGTCATCTGGTTGGGGATGTTGTGGATGAAACTGAGGAATTCAACAGTGATAGAAATGTTTCTTCTAAGAATGAGATCAGGATTTCCATTGAGATGCTGGATGAAGATTGGATAGTGGAGTTGGAGAATTTTAAAGGAATAAGTGAAATTGAGTTTCTGGTATAATACCATGAAAAAGAAGGGTTCAGTATGTATGGGAAGCTTTCTGACGTGAAGTTGGAATTTTTGAGGGGGGCAGTTGGGCTGTTTGATTTTTTCAAGAGAAAAGCTCTGTGCACATTTTGGGGATATGTTAATGCTTTGGTTTACTTTGAAGTGGGGTAAGGGTTAAAGAATGTTTATCTGGATCGCTTTTAGGGTTTGACTGATGTTATTTGTTTTTAAGGATATGGATTAATATTATTAGGGTATAAAATGTTTATTTGGATGGTTTTAAGTATTTGATTTAAGGTTACTGTCTCGAATTGTTTTTCTTTTTTGGGTTTATTAAGATTAAGATTATTAAAACTGTTGTGTTATTAAGTATAAAGTAAAGGTAAAGGTTCCCCACACACATTTGTGCAGTCGTGTCCGACTCTAGGGGCCGGTGCTCATCTCCGTTTGTTATCCGAAGAGTTAGCGTTGTCCGAAGATGCTTCCGTGGTCACATGGCCAGCATGATGCACGCGGAACGCTGTTACCTTCCCACCAAAGTGGTACCTATTCATCTACTTGCATTTGCATGCTTTCAAATTGCTAGGTTGGCAAGAGCTGGGGCGAATGCGGGAGCTCACTCCGTCACGCGGGGCTAGGGATTCGAACCTCTGAACTTGCAGTCTTCCGATCGACAAGCCTGGTGTCTTACCTGCTGAGCCACCATGCCCCTCAAAACATTAAGTATAATGGCAGACAATTTATGTGCTTTTTAGTTTGATTTTTATTTTAGTAGACAGAAATGTTTAGAATAGTAGTAGGAAGGGAATAATTTATTAAGTGTTATCTTTTGGGGGGAAAGTTGTTTAGGAGGTTTATATGAACTTTTTTCTTTATTTTAATATAAGGGGAGGGAGTAACTGTACTTACTGATTTTTATAATGTGCTAAAGTGAAATGATTTATATAAATAATGTGGTTTTCGTTTAATATAGGGTAAGAGATTGATTATGGAAAATTTTTGTATATCCTTGCTGTTAAAAGTCAGAAGTCACATCCTTCTGTAATGTTGAACAGAAAAAGAACATATTATTAGTTCTTTTTTCTTTTTTGTAGTTTTTTGTTTTTTTGTAGCTTTTATCTTTGTCTTGAAACTTAATAAAATTCTTTTAAAAAAAAGAACCCGCACCCAGCCCATGCATTGTTCACTCCCATCTTAGTGTGGTCCTTCAGAGAACATGGCCCCAATCTACTTAAAACTTTATATCTAAAACAAGCATTTTAAAGAAAATCTGGAAAGAAATAGCCAGAATAACTGGTACAGAAGCAGGTATTCACATGAATTGTCTCAAGGCCATATTTTGTACCAAGAAAAATTTCCAAGCTGTTTTGAAAGTTAGTCCCATGTAGACAACTTTAAAGTAATGTAGCCTGGATATGTTAGTCACATAGATTATTTCATCGATAAAAATATACAGAAACCTTTGTATTTAATCTGTGGCTTGAATCATGTCAACTGGATTTCTATTTTCTCAGTAGAAACGTTTCACTCCTTATCCAAGGAGCTTCTTCAGTCTGAGTAAAGTTAGTAAGGGAATCCTTAAATATGTTTCTAGGGTGGCTGTGTGACCTTGCACCTGGGGCTAGGTCATGGTTATTTTGAGATGTTTATTTCTAAGTCCTTTTATGATCTAAAGGAGGATCGTTAAGATCACCATGCTGCTGTTGAGCTTGTGAAATGGTCTTAATCTTCCTAGGCACAGAAGACAAAGCAGGGAGGAAGATGGGGGAGAGGTTGTGCCTGAGGCCCCCACCTCTATTCAAGGAAGGATTTTCCAAGTTGGCATGAATAGAGGTGGGGGCCTCAGGCATAACCTTTCCCCTATCTTCCTTCCTGCTTTGTCTTCTGTGCCTAGGAAGATTAAGACCATTTCGCAAGCTCAACAGTAGCAGGGTAATCTTAACGATCCTCCTTTAGATGATAAAGGGACTTAGAAATAAACATCTCAAAATAACCATGACCTAGCCCCAGGTGCAAGGTCACACAGCCACCCTAGAAACATATTTAAGGATTCCCTTACTAACTTTACTCAGACTGAAGAATCTCCTTGGATAAGGAGTGAAACGTTTCTACTGAGAAAATAGAAATCCAGTTGACATGATTCAAGCCACAGACTGTTCCACCTGGATGACTGAGAACCTTCATCGACACTTTGTATTTAATATTATTTTTGTTTTATGATTTAAAAGAATTTAGATTACAAGATATTTCTGCTGGCTGGAAACAAGAAGTCTAGCTTCTATTTCTGTTTTTAAGTATCGGCTGGGTTCAGAGTTCAGTTACCATGGTGATTAATTGTTCATGACCTATATGCAAAAGGTATATATTAGCATATCTTTTGTTTTGTAAACCTTGCTCCTTTTGTTCTTCTGCCTTTTGCCTCTGTGAATCATGCTGAGGCTATCTCTTCCTGTGTGGGGGGGGAGAGAAATCTGTAGTTATGTTTTATATTAATATATCTAATGTTTGCTGAAAAAGTTTTTGTGTCTTTATTTGATCTCTCAATTTCCAAAACGCTTCTGGAACTCCATTTTTCCAGCTCTGGAACAAGCAAAACTCTAACATTTAATCCCACAGAAATAATTCCACATACTGTAGGTCTGAAAACCTGTCACAACAAAAGCAAAGAAAAGGCTACCAACAATAAAACTGCTCTGCTTAGATAGACATATAAAAAGTATACTTTGGCTGCCCAGTATCTGCCATTCATCCAATCAATTAACTTATTTCTCACAGCCAAAACACTGCCACTAAAAAGCCTTACCCATATGCTTTATCCTGGTCCTATTGATTTGTTTTGAGTGAAAATATCAATAATTTTGTATAGATACCCCTTAAAGTTATTTAATTATTGATTGAAAAACAGTTGCTCTAACTGAGCAGGCTGGTTTCTGGTGTTTTTAACAATAAGAAACAGAATCTTTTTCACAGATAGGAATTGAATGATGGAACCCTCATGTTGATTACATGTGACTAGTCAATGGTGAAATGCAACAGCTTCTCATGGTGTGCACATGTGTTTTAAAAAATTCAGAGTAGCAAATGTTGACTTAGTTCGTTATGGAAAGCTAATGAGAAAAAGGGTTGGTCTTTATAGTAATAATGTCACTATAGACAGTACTGTTAATATTATTGATAATAACCACATGTAGCAGAGCAAAGTTTTAATGACTGTGGTAGTTAACCAATTAATAAATCTTGGGTAAAGAAAGAACTGAGTCACACAATTACACCTTTACACATTAAAGGTTAGCATCTCTTTCATTCCGGCCTTTCATTTGGTTGGCAACCCCCCCCCCCCAAAAGGTGAAACCATGTGATATATTAAATGTTTCATTGCATTTGATATGTACATTTAAAAAAAATGTTAAATAGTATCATGATGGGGGGGAGGTCCATGTGTGACCAGGATGGGAACCATGTCACCTGGGGAGGTGCCCTCTCGGCTCTCTCACTGTTCCCACAAAACCCTTTTCCATTTTTTTGCATGCTTCCAGAAGGAAGTTGTTCTTGATGCCAAGGGCAGATTTGTTGAGCTGTTCGATTAAGAACATGATGGGGAAGATTAAAGCTGCCAACCACACACTTTAATTCTGGCCTTGATTGCCTCTATGGTTACAAAATAAAATGCTTCACATGCAAACATGCAAAGGATGGACCATGTACAGGCACAGCTTGGGAGAAGCATTTTAGATGGGGAAAAAGAGAATGTAAAACAGATATATTCATCTTATCACAAAAAGCATTGTGACTGAGAACCACTCAGTGCATCAATCCTGGAAACTTTTAATAGTGTCAAAGGAGTACAACATGACTATTTCCAATCAGCAATAGGATACCATTGACTGGCTAAGTTCCCTATAGTTTTCACATATGGCTGGAGTTTGGAGGACACTGTTGGAATAAATAAATTTCTTGATTTTAATTGTAGTTTTCTTCTTAAGTTTCATCATTTGTATTTTTAATTGTTGTAAGATGCCTTGAATGTTGTATATAGAGAAAGGTGGAATATAAATACATACATATGTACAAACAAATCTGTTTACTAAGTCCAAGATTCATAACCCACTACATTTTGGTGTTGAAAAAGGTAAGTTTTCAAGCAAGTACTTAGGTAGATGAGCATTACTCTGTTACTGCTTGGCTGTTTTAATACAGTTAGGGATTAATTTACTTCCTTGGCTGGTTATCTCAAATGAAATAGCAGAACTAGTGCAACAAACACAATAGAAATTCTACAAAGTAACTATTTCTCACTACTTATCTGTTTCCTCCTACTTCCAAGATGAAACCACATGTCTGATGGTGAAAATTCACTTTTCCCTCGTGTCAAAATGTTGACTTAAATTATACATACTGTTCATGCTATACAACAAGAAGTTTATTTAATGTTGTGCAATTTTAGGATGTGCAGACTCTGTGCTTGGATGTTTTCTAAGAAATGACATATAGGCTTGATCCAACTCAAACATGGCTTTGCTAACATAGGTGCAGCTTTTTTTTATTATTAGGAACAGAGGAAAATGTGGGTCTGCACATAATTGTTACCTGCACATAAAAATTTTTCATGTGGATCTAAACCAGGATGCAAGTGCCAAGTGAGCAAATATGACTTTGAGGGGTGGTATAAGGCATACTAAAGCAAATGCATCTATGTTGTATCTATGGGATTACTTTGGAGACAGATATGTTCTTACAACTGTATATATATTTGCTAGTAATCTTTCATGATGGGCTTGCAACAGTCAGGTGTCAAAGAAAAATGGGCTTGTCTCAAATGTGAAATAACAACTGCTACTATAGTTTTAATGGCCCAAGTGACTCTGATTACAATACTTCTAACCTACTTATTTTATATGTCACAATTGCATTGACCTGCAATCTGAAATAATGAAGTCCAGCAAATGCTGTGTGATAGCTTACCTAAATCTCATTGATATCGGTAAGCACAACTTTATGCTGAAGTATGAATAAACTTTTGAAAGTTACAGAGGGCAAATTCATTTGAATGCTGATTATATTCTCAGATTCTCTATTGCAGAGCTGAAAGCAGAGCTTAGTCCACATATTTTCCCAAAAACATTATGCAGTTTGTTGATTTTTGGGTTAGTATGACATCTGATCCCATTCCTAGAAGGACCCCATATGTATAAAACACAGTGGATACGTTCATGCATCAGGTAAGCCAACAATGAACCAACAAGCCACATTATGGCTTAGCACAATGTGTGAACCCAACCTTCACAATAGATATGTCAAACTTTGCCCTTGAGCACAAATATTTTCATTTGCAGATTGCAAGTAAGAAGGACTTGATGTGGACTGGAAGAGACAGAGATGTTTTAACCCTGTGCTCTGTAACACATTTTCAGTCTAGAAAATCCCCTGTGTTGAAACTCTGCATCAGCAAAAAAGGACAAAAAACAAAATTCCCACTGTTTGCAACAAGTGTGTTTTGCAATGCACTTGTAGAGTCAGCCTCCCAATCTAGGCTGGAACCAGAGAAAGCATAAACAAAGTTCCAGTCTGAATTAACCCTTTCCCTACTGGAATCAATTAGACCTTTCCCTCCCCTTTGGGCAAACTTTTGATCATGCTGTGCCTGGAGGGGGGGAATCATTGGAGTGCATCAGAGCTGTATTTTTATCCACGCATATTGCCTGCCGTGTGAATGTAGTAACCTAAATCTAGATAGCAGGAGGCACCCTTTCATTTTCTCCCTTCACATTCCCAATTAGTATTAGATTCCCATACTGGCAATTTGTGAATGAAAAAGCTTGCCTATAAGAATTTGGGTGCTCACATTGTTGGGGGACTATCACCTATCTCCAGGGCCTCTTATATTTGCCTTCTCCAAAGAGCCAAGCAATGGCAAGTTTAAGATGGAAAAGCATCCTCCACTCCAGTGGGTAGGTAGTGGAAATATTGTCAAGTACATGGGCGTCGTGGCAGTGATGATAAGAGGAGGAACCACCAATGGAGGGATACACTGAGGACATGTTATTAAAGCTCCCTCCCCTCTAAGTTGGACGCTGCTTGATTTACAGATGCCATCATCACATAAGAAGAACCAGCAGACAATTTTTGAAGCTAGTCTGGAAGGGGCTGACCTGCTGAAGAGAGTAAAAATCTCAGTTTTAATCAACAAGAATTGTTCTCAGACAGCAGCTGATAGCTACTATTTGAATAAGCTGCAAAACTGAATACAAACACATATTTAAATGTAACACAGCACAAAGGCCAGAAACAAAATGCTTACTGTGACTATAATATGATCTGCTTCAATAGCATGAAGATTATCTAGTTATATATTGCACAATTTGCATTCAAAATGAACAATAATGCTTCTCCTAGCTCTGCTGTGTTCACAATATAATGATTATTTGTGAAACATTAAATTGGACACTTGACTTCATTGATCTTTTTTTAATGGACTACTGGAATAGGGAGTAATTATTTGGCCAGACTAATTCATTGATTAAGCTCGCCATATGACAGCTACAATTAGCAAATATTGTCTCACACTCAAGCACCTGGATTAGTTTCTGCCCATTATCTTGGCCATTTTAGTTAGTCATTATGGTGACTGAAATGGCCTGGGATGTGTCTTCTGTGACAATTCCAAAACAACAAAGAATTTTGCATCAACTTAAAGATTGATTTATATATTGTGGTAGAATGTTTATAGGCAAGTGTATGAAATGAAAAGACTATGGAATCTAGAGAAGTAAATAGAAGGCAGATAGTTAGATCCACAAGTCATATGTAAAATCAGAGTAATAGGATTCTTGAGGTCATCAGGTCCAATCTTCTGCTATATCATCTATTCCAAACTTTCAGACCATCTAGCCCAAAGTTTCAGGAATCTAGAGCTAATCCACTCCCAATAGATGGCTCTTCAACCTCTTTTGATCACAAGGACTGGCTTGATTATTAAAAATAATAACAATGAATGAGTCATCATTTTAGCTTCTGAGGGACATAAAGTAATAAAGGCATCTAACTATGAAGAAGTTTTTCCTAATGTTTGAATTTGAGTCCTCCTTTAGTTTAAGATCATAAAGTGTGATACTGTGCAAGATGAAATTTAAACACAAATGATTGAATACAGCAGGTCCCCAGTTTAAAAATGTTAAAAATTCAAGTTAAGTACAATGTTTTGGGTTAAATACATAGTACTACTTTGTGTTTTATTATGTTTAAGATGTTTTAGTGCAAGGGTCGGAAACTGCGGCTCGCGAGCCACATGCGGCTCTTTGGCCCCTTGAGTGTGGCTCTTCCAACCTCTCTAGTCCGGGGCGTCTCGTTTGCCTGCGGCTGCCCCGCACGCGTTTGTGCGTGTGCGCGCCCGTGTTTGGCCACCCGCCAGCCGGAGGGACGGAGCCGGGCCCCCTGAATACCGAGGGGCCCTCGGGTCGGGCGTCCCCCAGCTCCCATCCGCGGGGCTGCTCCGCCTTCGCCAGCCCCGAGCCTCGCTGCCCTGGACCTTGTCTGAGGAAAGCGCGTGGGGCCGCGGCACAGGAGGCGCAAGCGGAGGCCGGGACCCGCGGCCACCGCCAGATGGGAAGCGGAAAGGCCGGCAGGGGCTGCGGGAGCGAGGTGGAGCTGCCCCTTCAGCGGCCGGAGCAGGCGAGGGCTGCGGCGTCCCGTCGCTGCAGGTTCTCCCGCTCCACTTGGGAGGCGCACCAGGACGGGGGAGCCTTCTGGAGGGGCGCTGGCTCGCTCTTTCGTGGGAGGACTGGGCTGGAGCGGCAGGTGGGGTGATGGGCGCGCTTGCCTTGCAAGCAAAGAGCTGCGTGTCGTTCTGGGGGGGCAGAGTGGCGGAGGGGAAAGGGGTGCCAAGGGGGATGCCAAGGAGAGAGGTGCAGGGACACCCTTAGGATTGGGACCCCCTCCCTGGCAGGGGCCCCGGGGGCTCCCTCAGAACCCTGGCATCTCCCTTTGGCCTGCCATCCACGGACCCTGCCCTGCCCCAGCGCCCAGCCCTGTCCCCCCCACCTCCCTCCCTGCAGGCGGCGGACAAACTCGGCGAGGAAGCCTGCGATTGCAGCTTCCCTCCCGCACGCACGCCCAGGCTCGGCTGCGAAGCTCAGCTCAGGAGAGGTGGAGGGAAGGAGGGAACGCCGTGGAGCATGTGCAGAGGGCTTCGCTGGGTGCCACAGCGTTCCCGGGCAGGCGCGCGTGGCCAGGTTGGGGATCGAGGCACCGCTCGTTTGGGAAGCAGCTACGATCCCGAGGTGGGCTGGGAAGGGGGAGGAATCACGTCTGCGGGGCTGTGATTTGGATCTCTCCCTCTGCCACTTGGCAGATGCCTTGGGTTGTGTGGGTGGGCGATGTGAGTGACGGAGGAAGGCGAGCCAAAAAATTAAAAATAAATATGATGGACAAAACACCCAGAGCTTCAGCCTTTGGGTTCATAATATGGTTAGCTGGGAAAAGTGGGTAAATGTGTGCCCGAGAGCTTCGCCCAACGATCTGGCTCTCCAAAGGTGACGGAATGTGCCTAAATCCAGCGAGGTCATTTTTGACTTCCCCTCCCCGGAGGCGCCCGCCCCCTTCCACGCGATTGGCTCCCGCCCGCAAACCCCACCCCCTTCCACGCGATTGGCTCCCGTTTGCAAACCCCACCCACTTCTGCGTGATTGTCTCCCACCCTCAAACCCCACCCCCTGGCCCTCGAGTGATGTTATAAATGTTATAAATGTCAAAATGGCTCCTGGCATAAAAAAGTTTGCCAACCCCTGTTTTAGTGTATTTGGAAATGTTTCTTAAGTATTTTATATGCATAGAAAGGTAAAATGTATACTATATACTAAGACAAATATTTGACTAGCCGATGCTAAATAACTGTTCTGACTTACATACAAATTCAGTTTAGGAATGGAACTTGTTCTTAAACCAGGGACCTGCTGTACTCAAAAGAGAGACATCATAAAGAACTCAATCACATTGCATAATAACCACCTCCAAAATAAATACAAGGAAATCTGCATAAATGAGACTGGCTCTTATCTGGCTTTTCTGGGTAGAACACACAAAGTATAAAAGCCATTGTGAAATATATACTCCCTCATACACATAAATGCTCTCTCTCACACACGCATGCACAAACATGCTGTATTTATTGTAAAAAAGACGTATTCATTTTGCTTCTTCCATGCAAAACATGCATGTATTGCCAGAATAATTCCGTTCCACAAAATTGATACAGGTGTATGGAAGCAATGTAGGAGAAGTCAATTTAGTTACAATTATTAGGTATAAAGAGAAAGGGATGAGCTTATTTTGTTTCGTCTCCAAATGCCAAAGGGACTTTTGTTGAAATGGGAGAGGTCACTCCTCTCCTTTCATTATTTAATGAAAAGTAGCTTTGCAGCAGGTGGGAGAATTAGCAGGGCAAGTTGATATCCAACAAAAATCATTCCAAGAGGATGAATGGGTCTTCGTTGAACATCTACATTATTTTTAACGCTTGACATAGTGTTTTCACTTTTTATGTGCATGTTTGGACTAGAATATTGTCATTCTAAAGCTCAGTCATCTACAGAACAATAATGTATGACCTCATCATTCTTATTCCTGTATCAATTTTTCTATTAAAAATAGATCACATTTTAAGTAACTAGTGATTTGTTTAGTTAAGAACTAGCAAGGATGAAAAATTAATATCTGTAGTCTTTCTGCTTTGCAGAAACTGATTGAACTAGTCAGAACAAAACAAAACAAAAAAAATCAATGCACCCATTTTTCATGTTTAGACAAATCCGCTCTAAAGCTGTTGATCTTAAAGGATATAGCACAAAATATTGGTTAATTTTGACACAGTAGACTGTCATCCCAACAGCTGTAAAGTAACAGAAAGATTCTGGTTTTTTACATGTGAAGGAAACTTTTTTCCAGTAAATTTTACATAATTGTATCTTTTCTATCCTTTGTATCCTACGGAATGTACCAATCTACATACAAGAGAAGAGTAACTCAGGAAACTCAGAGATAATTTCTCTGCTTCAACTACAGAAAAAAGGGGGTCAATTCCATAGTGAGGAGGCAACCCCAAAGTCCTCTGGGGTGACTGATTCAAGAATACAATTGTGAGAAAATTGGAACTGGCGAGGTAGAAATTGAAGAGAACATTTGAAAAGAACACGGCTAACTAACTGGATAGCTAGACAAGCTCACTGCATGTTGCAATATTTTGTTTAATCCTAATTTGTGATTATAGTGTGCTTATTGGGAATAATCCAACAGTCATTCCTAAACAATATAATCCTAGAAATGCTTGAAAGAAGATACACACACTTGAAACCACCATGGTTGAGTTTGCACATTGGAGTAAATTATAGCTTAATATAAAGAGGAGTTGTTGAACAAAACACATATCAACTGGAACCCCTGCTTGAGGTTTATAAATCACAAGGAGGAATTCATGCAATCTGCTAAGCCAAACCAAAAGAACTTCATGGCCAGTTTGATAAGTGAACCCAGCCACTGGGATTTACTCCCAGCTCAGTCTATATTCTGTGGGAGTCAGTAGGACATCAGTGAGCTATATTGAAGTTTCATTGCTTTGCTTTGAAATACTGGATTGTACCAATCAAAGAGAATATTTGTAGCTCAGGGTTGAGCTACAGTCCAACCAAGGAACTACCAAGGAGAGAACAACACCTCCACCAACACAAGCAGGACAAGCCAGGGTATATAAACAGAGAGCAAGTCCCACTCCCTTTTTGCACTGAAGATGTTGCCTAGTCTGGCAATGAAACGTCTGCAAGAAAACAACAAGGCTCAGAGAGCACCAAAGACTCCATACTGGATTGTGCTGATTATGGTTTTCAGCATACATGGACCTTTACTATGCAACACTGTAAGCTAGTTACAGGGCTGCAGAGGGAAGATTCTTTTCGCATCTAGGTCAGTCTGGTAACTTTGTGGCGTTGCAGCATGGCATGATCCAGAGAAAGATAGGTGAATTCAATATTTAAAATTGTTCAAATATTTCATAATTTCTAAAATGGAAATGAAAAACAACAGTAGGGGACACATTCATTGGATTTCAATATCTGAGGCAGGGAATCTTGAGCTATCCAGATGTTGATGAACTACAATTCCCAGCAGCTTAGCTAGCATTCCAATGGGAGTTTATTTATTATTTATCATCAAATTTGTATGCTGGCCAACTCCCAATGTCTGTAGTTCAGTAACATGTAGCACGCCAGAGTATATTGTATTGATACTGTGCAATACTCTATAAAAGGTCTAAAAAAATAGAAAAGACAAAGTTTCACACAATCCAAACACAAATACAAATGGGATAAGAATATATATCATCTATGTTGGCTCTTAACTGTCTCTTTTATTTTATTTTCTGCATACAGTTTCCATTAAATATACAGACTCACCTTTTCTTTAACATGTATCAAGTAGGGCAATGTAATCTATCATACAACAGCTCTGAAATAATGAGGTTCTTAAATGTTTATTCCAAACATCTTATTTCGTGTGCAATCCTAGATTAATACCTACTTTCCTGCCACCCCTGTGTGTGAACAGTATCAAACTTTAGCCACAATGAGGAGTTAGAAAATGGGAAGTATGATGCCATCTTCCTAAGGTATCCAGGCATAGAGAGTAGATGTCAACAGGAGAAACACTTTCTTTTACATGGCCTTGTTTTCTGTGTGAGTCAGGACCCTGATGTGGGAACTATTCTGCATTCAGTTGTATGAATGAAGGCTTGCCTCCTCCAGTTGTCCATATTCAACAATGATGTCATTTCTGTGAGACTGGAAGGGGGGGCACAGAGATTATCAAGAGCATAGGTGTCCAGAGCAAACTGTGATAAAAAAAAGGTAAAGGTTCCCCCCGCACATTTGTGCAGTCGTGTCCGACTCTAGGGGCCGGTGCTCATCTCCGTTTGTTAGCCGAAGAGCCAGTGTTGTCTGAAGATGCTTCTGTGGTCATGTGGCCGCATGACGCATGCAGAACACTGTTACCTACCCACCGAAGTGGTACCTATTCATCTACTTGCATTTGCATGCTTTCAAATTGCTAGGTTGGCAAGAGCTGGGGCGAGTGCGGGAGCTCACTCCATGATACCATGATCCAAATCCTGCCTTTAGGGACTTGTGCCCTTTTTGTCTGATGCAAATATATAAATCACAGTACTCACATTTTGTCACTTCCCCCCTTGCCTGCTCCACACCGTTGATGCCTGTTATCAGGAATGTTCACCCTAATTGAATGATGACTGAATAGTGTTTTCATCTGCAAACACTTTTCAGACAGGCATGGGAACATTGTAAGGTGCAAGATTATGTGTCATGGGTAGGCTGACCATATTTCCTTGAGACGAAAATGGGACCCTAACGTGTGCATGCGTGCTGGCACGCAGGTGCACGTGCACGCACATGCATGCAGGCAGGCGTGCAGGCAGGTGCGCCGGCGCGTGCACACACGCACTCTAACTTGGAAAATGGGACAAAATGGAGAGTTTGTCCAGAACGATGGGACAGTTGGAAACGGGAAAAAAAACGGGACTGTCCCATTCAAAACGGGATGTATGGTCAGCCTAGTCATGGGATATGATAATTTATCCTGTGTAACTATGTTTTAGTCCAGGCCAAAACAAATCTTCTTGCTGATATCTTCCTTGAGAGATTTTCATCCCCTAACCTTATCTGTTGTTTTTGATTCTTTTAATTTAAAATCAATCAATCAATAAATACATGGAAAGCTAGCATGCTGGAAAGCATAGCATCTGCTTCATCTAGTATCATCTGGGTTTTGGCACTCTTGGAATTGATGTTGGGTTAAACAATACTAAGTTACTGTGACACAGCACTTTGCTGGGAAAGGAATCTCCTTGCCAGAAAAACAAAAATAAGTCTGATTTGTAGAAAGCATTTAGGAAGTTAGGTTCTGACAATCACACCAGTTTACCTTCTGATAAAGGGGTGTTTAGTTACTCATCAAAGCCACCACAACAGCCATTTTATAAGAGCAGCCACAAAGGCTTTCAAAATCCCCAATAAGCCTACCATTCAAAAAAGTTTGTTTTCCTTGTCCATCTTTGAGCAGACAATCCCACTGAGTGTGTTGGGATTTCTATCTGATTAGTATCTGGCCATTAAGCATTCTTTTCCTACATTGGACTGTTAAAGTTCAATATTTAACCATAAACGTTTAGTGTAAAGTATAACCCTTATTTCTATTGTGCAAGAAAAGAAAAACTCAGAGAGACAAAAGTTGACTTATAACTGATATATAAGTAACTCGTTTAAAAATGGTGCTTAGTGACACATGCAAAAGGATCTTGATGAGTCAATTAGACATGTGCAGGTTAACAAGCTGCAAAACAAGGCTTTCCCTCCATTAAATAAAATGGTCAATATCCTTAAAAAGTGCAATGATTTATCAGTGCTTGAATGAACCGTAAAACTACCTCTTGAAATATTGACATTTCCACAAGTTTGAGCACGGCAATGTTTTCTCTCCTCAATACAAGCTGATGGGCCATTGTCTTGAAGATCCATCCCCACCCACCCACCACTGTGATTGTGCAGAATGCAAAATAATACATTGGCCTAAAACATCTGGATTCTTTTTACACAGACATTGCAGCAATATTGAAAACAATGGCCTGAACAGGATTTAAGAACAATACATTGCAATTATTTGTGGTAATGTTTCTAGGGCATGATCTCAACTGCCTGCAGTGTAGCTGTCTTGCAGAAGCAAGCAGGCCAGGCCTTGACAATGCGAAGACCGGTTTATGCTGGCTTGAATTCTGTGATGAAAGGAAGGTGTAATAGAAGCATATTAAATTAATTAATATTCTTATTAATCACAGAATGATACCAGATTTTTATTGATATTACTATGTACTTCCCATTGAATCAGGAGATGATTCAGCATAATGCAATGGATTCTTCCTTCAAAATCTATCATGTGTGTACACTGAAAGAAAAAATTATCAGGAAACAATTATCAAACTATAAGTAAAGTAAAGGTTCCCCCACACAGTCGTGTCCGACTCTAGGGGGCAGTGCTCATCTCCGTTTCTTAGCCGAAGAGCCAGCGCTGTCCAAAGACGCTTCCACGGTCATGTGGCCGGCATGACGTACACGGAATGCTGTTACTTTCCCACCGAAGTGGTACCTATTTATCTACTTGGATTTGCATGCTTTCAAATTGCTAGGTTGGCAAGAGCTGGGGCGACTGCAGGAGCTCACTCTGTCACACGGGGCTAGGGTCTCAAACCTCTGAACTTGCAACCTTCCGATCGACAAGCCTGGCATCTTAACTGCTGAGCCATCGCGCCCCCTTATCAAACTATATTTCATGCATTTTTGATTATGTTGTCAATCAGTTTAAGTAAGGCAATTGAATGCATTAGTAGCCTGATGTATAAAACTTTTGCCTTTTAAAAATAGGCAAGTTGACTTACATCAAAATAAATGGAGGACTGAGAGCTTATATAGAAAATAAAATCCATGGCACAAGTGTTAATTATCTAGTAGAGCTACTGCTATTATGTAGCGTTGTTGGCTTATTGATTAATGAGTCAGTTCAGTGTTTGCTCACAGGAATATTAATATCTTGTGCACAAGAGGAGTCATTAAAATGAGTAAGGCAGTCCTTGATGCTAAACTCAATGTGAGTTATGGCTAGGGTTATCTGAGCAGTTGTGTCAGGTATAGGATCAGAATGATAAATTATTAAAACCCAATAGTTAAGGAAAAGGTAATTTAAGATAATCCTCATTTGAGTTAAAGTCAATATATCTCCCTCACCCCTTGTTATATTTTGCAGACAATTCACAGGTGCAAGGGATGGGAAGGTCAAAAGCCTTTGATGTTCAGATTTTCCTATGTGCTGATAGTAGAAAGAAATGTGAGTTTTACATTATTTTCACAAGAAAAACAACTTCAATCAATAACAACAAAAGAACGACAACAATAAAGATATAATCTAGTTACCAAGAATATGAATTGTGAGTTGGGATCACTAAAGATTTCATTCTAGATTGACATTCAGGAATCAATGTCTCCATCACAAGGAATCCTTCCCCAACTGGTGCTATCCAGATGACTCCAATTTCTGAGAGAAGGCACAAAATTGCACAAAGTCTTGAGTCCTGAGATATTATTTGTGAACAAACTGAAGGTTTAGGAAAGGTGCTGGCTAAACTTCAACAGCACAATCCTTGTTAAGGTCTTTTTAAGATTTGCAGATTTCAGTGGAAAAATCAAAATTAATCATATTATTCTTAACAAGACCTTCTCATCACATTAAAAAGGCCTGGGATTGTAGCCCTTACCATGTGCTTAAAAGCTCACATTTCAACTAGAGAATTGTCTGCTGTAGGTATCTGTGAAGAAAACAGAGGATTTATATGTTATACTTGCCAAAGAAGTCTGTATCTCCATTGTAGAAATGTTATATTTTCATTGTGTCAGTCCCATAGTTCTCTTTCATCTGTCTGTCTATCACAGTTGTATTATAATTGATATTATAGATATATCTGTACTATAAATTCTAATTGTTTTTAATAAGACAAAATGTTCACTACTTACACGCACATCAGTTTATCAGAATATCTACTTTGCTGATAATTTATCCATGCTGCTAAACTCTTCATTTTCTTTTTCTAAGCTTTTTCTAAGCTAATAGTAGAATATATCTGGAAACTCTTACATTATTTTGGATGCCATCTTGAGTCCACTCTCACTGTATATAATGGGATTTATTTTTTAGTAGATGATATAGGATTACATTATTAATTTTGAAAAAAAAATTCTAATTAATTGACAAATCTATCATAAATATTTAAGGAGACTCTTTGTCCTTGTCACATTTCCAACATGAACTCTTGGAAATCTCATTTATTTTACTCAATATGTATGTTATCATGTGCCATGTTTATTCCCTGTAGGCTTTTGATACTGCTGAACATAATCTTTCTTCCAATTTTTAATATAAAACAAGAAAGGGAGAGGTAGAGGGAAAGAGATGGACAAGGAAGGAGGATGTTAACTCATTCTCATTATTTGCTTCTTGTAATCTTCCAAAAGAGTTCAGGTTTGTTCATATATAATGCTCCTTTAGCATATTGGTTATAAAACATAACAACTGAGAATACTTGACCCGTGAGGAAATCGCTTTCATCTTTTTCCTCTTGATCTTATGATAAGATTTTGCTTCATAGTTTTCATCAGCCAAACATCTGCAATAAAATATCAGTGCTGGGTGATTTTTTTCCCCTTCAGTATCTGGAGGATGTGTAAAAATTCCTATCCAAAGATCGGTTGCATCTTCAGGACAGATGAACTTTCAAGACCTTCCAAATGAAGGAAGGTGTCAATACCATAGTATAAAGTGGCCCTCTTCCTCCTCCTCCTCCTCCTCCTCCTCCTCCTCCTCCTCCTCCTCCTCCTCCTCCTCCTCCTCCTCCTCCTCCTCCTCCTCCTCCTCCTCCTCTTCTTCTTCTTCTTCTTCTTCTTCTTCTTCTTCTTCTTCTTCTTCTTCTTCTTCTTCTTCTTCTTCTTCTTCTTCAAAATAGTCTTGCTGCTGCTTGAAGCAGCAGGTCAGTTATAAGCAGCAACCCAGTGGCATCTTTGGTACCAGAATTCTTCATGCATATGGTGCTATATCATGATGCAATGTAATTTCCAATGACATTCTTAGCAGAAGAAAGAAATTGTTTGGAAGCACTACATCATTTGTTGTTGTTCAGTCGTTTAGTCGTGTCTGACTCTTCGTGACCTCATGGACCATAGCACGCCAGGCCTTCCTGTCCTCCACTGTCTCCTGGAGTTTACTCAAATTCATGTTCATTACATCGGTGATGCTATCTAACCATCTCGTCCTCTGCTGTCCCCTTCTCCTTTTGCCTTCAGTCTTTCCCAGCATCAGGGTCTTTTCCAATCTCTTCGCATTAGGTGGCCAAAGTATTTGAGCTTCAGCTTCAGCATCTGTCCTTCCAATGAGCAGTCACTACATCATAGTGGGCCATTATTGTTATGTAGAGTTTGGTTCTCTGTATCGCCAGGGCTGGGCAATACAAAAGCTATGGATTACATGTGGCTCTTGGAAACCTCCAGATTTCACCACTGAAATTCTTTGACATAATTTTTAATGGATATTTTCTTTACAAAATAAAAATGGAAAGAGGCAGTGTCAAACTTCCCCCATAACATGCCAAAATTTCAGCTCTTCATTCTCCGGTGGCATTGCCACCTCATCATCATGTCACCCATAGCCCCAGCAGACATCTCTCTATTTCATTCTCTCTCTCCATTTAAAATTGAGATTTACAGAGAAAATAAATTTCAACATCTTAGATTTTGCAGGCTACATGCACCCAATATGTACCATCTGCCCCTCATTAAATGTTGTATCCAGATCTTGATTCCTGAAACCATCAAAGTCAACTCATTTTAATCTATCTAGATTACTGTTATCATTATTAATGTCATGTTTCTACTGAGCATGCACTTTTCTCTTCATACTGTTTGAGCAACTCAATTTAATTTTCTTTTACTATCACAGATGGCATCAAAGGAATCATCAAATAAATGCTTTCTGCCACTGATAGAATCACAATTTAAATACATAATTTGGAATATGAGTTTAATGTTATTGATATATGGAGGATTTTTTCCCCCAATATAAAATGTAAACATATCTGTGGTCTAAAATAAGCATTGAAAGCTACTAAATCCTCTGAACCCCTTACATACTGTATGCTGTCCTGCTTGTAGTCATTTGTCGATATTATTTTACCCTATGTTCTTTTCTTACCCTGCATGACCCTGGCCAGTTTGGGGGTGTAAGGGGTAATGACGTTGTGCCAATCAGCAGCCAATCAAATTTGACTGTGTGATAGTCTAACAAAGTCAGCCCTGAAGGACAACATGAAGCCTTACTTTCACTCTCAGTACCCACTACTAGGGATGGAGTCATGTTGCGTGTTGGGGGAAATTGAGGGTCACTTTTCCACCTGTTTCCATCAAGCTGAACAGCTGATAGAATGGTGATTTTTGTGGGGGGTAACATGTTTGTATGTTATCATCCAGCTTTCATTCATAACAGCAGCCTCCTGATTTTACCTCAGACCTAATTATTTTTAATGGGAAGCAATTGAATAAAAATCTCTCTATAATCCCTTGCATCTTCATTATGGTAATCTGTCAGCAGGAAAGACAATCAATGCATTCTATTGACTTCAACTAACAAAATTCTTAAATTCCTCCCGTATTATTTATCCTTCATACTTGCAGAGACTTATTTTTTAAGGTTAATGGATTACATCTGAGCCCTGAGGAAATGATGCGTTCTATGCCTGCCTGTCATTTACTAGAGTGGTTACTTATCTGTCAATACTTCTTCCTTCTTCCAAGTCCCAGACCTACTTGATCTTGTTCATTTGGCACGACTTGAGGAATAACAAGTTTCTTCCCATCATGCAATGTTCTGGGATACATCAGGACAGAGAAATCTCAAAGCCCAGGTCAATTATAACAGAAGATGTGTAGCACCTCTGCCCCCATAATGCCTTCTGGGGACTCACTTGGCAAAATGATATAAAACTATTTACAGAAGAAGTGTCTCCCTATTATCTAAAGCTGCTTAGAACTGCGACATCTGGAAAATGAAAGAAAGAAAGAAAGAAAGAAAGAAAGAAAGAAAGAAAGAAAGAAAGAAAGAAAGAAAGAAAGAAAGAAAGAAAGAAAGACATTGTGTGCTGTGCACTTTCAGATTCACTTTATAATATGCAAAGGCAGTTAGCTAATTCTCTCTGTGTGGGAATGAAGCTGGCAGAGCCTTCATGGTGCAATAATTACTTTTTAATTAGAATTCATTGAATACAGATGGATTCTCGCTGTACTTCCTCCAGCTGATGTTTTAATATTCCCATGTCAGGTATTATGAGGCTGTAACTGGCAGTGAGTTACATCACATAACTCTGTAGTGCTAGTGACTTACATAAAGTAACCAACTTTATCATTTTTCCTAGATGAAAGATGATCTTGTTCCTTGTTCTCTTTTTGTAGAATATGTCACTAGCTTGTTGATATAATGTTTGTTTATTCTTGTTCCTGCAGGAAATATCACAGTTCATGTATCAAATTACTGTAACCGCCTGGAACATCTTTATTTAAAATAAAGTATTGCTGTATTTTCTCTTGGTGACATTGACCAGTTTACAGAGATTTCTAATGTTTTTCACAAATAAATCATTGGAGTGTCTTTCCTTTGAATCTGCATATCTAAAATGAATGATAATATCTGATCTCATTAAAGCAATCAAATCTAAAATAGACTTGATATTTGTAGCACTTTGGCAGAAATAAGGAAGATTTCACTTTCTTTTGTTTTCTTGCTCCAGGGCCTCTAAACAGTAGCTGACATGAGAGATATTTTTGAAGTCCAAGTTAATAATTCTCTTTATATAAGAAATAAATACACCCCGCTGAATAGAGAATCAGATCTAAAATTAGAATAGAAATTCTCCAAGAAACTTACCTATAGAAAATGATTTATTCTAATGCAATAATGGTATAGATTTACAAAACCTGAGTGATGCAGTGTTCCTCGTTATGGTTGTAAAATATTTGTTGCCACCCTGGGACTTTCTAGATCATTATTTTAAAAAAGGAAAAACTCATTTTGACAGATGAACTGGGGCCATTCCGAGCAAATCACAGATACTTCATATAACAAGGCCTCCGAAGAGGGAAGCACAGACTTATTACTATGGCAACCCAGATCAAAACACTATTTTAGTGGAAAGTTTCCAGTTTTACAATGCAATGATGCTTGTTTATAGTACCACTGAAACCAGATTCAGCAAAGGTTCAAGAAATGAGCTGACAAGAGAAAAATCATTATATATAAACTGGGGATACCTGAATGACATATTGTGGAAATCTGCTGTTATTGGATCAAATGATGAAATTGTGACACAATGATAAATAAATTAAAGGTAGATGATATGGAGCAATGGACCCACTGTACATGCTGGTTTGCATTGTATTGTCTGCTTCAGATGTTAAAGGCTGGATTCCAACCATATCTAGTATAGAAACAGATCTAGTTGTATACATTGTCTCTTCTGATACTTAATTTGTCAAAGGTTTAAGCTACAGATGAATTTCCTTTTAATTTGGGATTTTCTATCCAGTGCATCCCACAGAATGGTTGATAATGAAATGCTCACCAACTACAGTATCTACCCACGAGATTGAACAATAACAAGTGTTCTATTAATACAAGATCATCCACAAACTGAACAACAAAACCTTAATATTCCTAAATAACTGAGGTTGCAACCAATACTCCAGGGGGAATAAGGTAGATGAAATGTATATAAAGCTGATTTGCTTATATTCGCCTACAGTCAAGAGTTCAGTTGTTCTATGATGATTCAGACCTCTCTTCAATTGTATTTTTGATTGTCAAATTTAATTATTTCACCAAAATTATTATTATTATTATTTAGATCCCACCCACATGACTGTGGAAGCGTCTTCGGACAGCGCTGGCTCTTTGGCTAACAAACGGAGATGAGCACCGGCCCCTAGAGTCGGACACGACTGCACAAATGTGCGGGGGGAACCTTTACCTTTTTAACCCAAAGTTAGGTGGAAGAAATGAACAAAAGAGTAGCTATCTTAAGTTGGCATCTGTTTAGGTGAGGAAGTATTAACCCTTCCCCTTGATTTCCTTTAAAAAGTCCTAATTCCTAAAGATTTTATATTGAATGGAAAAGGGCAGAATCCTGATACCAATCTATGAAACCCGTTAGAAATTAAACATTCTCAGGGCCATTTCTATGAAGTTTTAAGTTTTAAATGTTGAATTATAAACAATAAATGTTAACATTATTTCATTGTTTTCTTTGTTTACTAAATTGGAGGCATTTGTGAACATTAAGCTCCTGCACAAGAGTTGGGATAGAAATCAATCAAACAAACAACTTATTGTCACCTTAGAATTATCATCTGAGAGGTCCTATCATCCTCAGTATCAATTTAAATTCATATCCAGAGAGCTAGCCATATCTGTCTTTTGCAGCAAAATCAGTGAGGGGTCTTGCAGCATCATAGAGACAGTCAAATGTATTATTGCACAATCTTTCATCATTCACAGTCCTTCCTCAGAATTAGAATCCAAACTTGACATGACTGTGAGACACCAGAATAACAATAACATCTCCTTCCCCCCATCCTCCTCTTCCTCCTTTGCAATGCAACAGGTACTTGGGAAGGGAGTAGGAAGGGACAGTTTGCCTTAGCTGCCCCTCCACATCCTCCATATCCCAAAGATATTTAGGCTTGCCTACATCTGTGTGCATTCACACAATTGATACAATCTAGTTTTGCTCTCTGACAAATTCTTGTTGCATTTTCACAACCCTGCCAAGCTTTGGTGCTATGCTATGTAAAGCTACCATGATTTTTTTCCAGTGGGAAAATAAGTGGTCTTGGTTTTGGTATCTCACAAATTTCAGCTAAGTCAGGCATGTCAGAATACAAGCTATAGGCCTTGATAAGCAATGTTGCTTTCATTCATTCTTTGTACTTATATTTGTACATGGCTGATCAACCATTCCACAACCTTTTAGTTCATAAAGGGTGAAATCATATCTCTTTATTTGGGACTAAGTCCAATGGATTCAATTAACAGCTATGCATAAATTTGCACAGTAAACTAAATAGTAGGTCTTAGCTTTTTCTGTGCATCATGATCAGTCCAACATGCATGTAAAATTTACCTAACACTTAAAACAAAAGCAAAAACAAAATTAGCAGAAGAGTAATACAGAACATATAAAATTGGCATGGTAGAGTTTTGGCTTTGTTGTATACGAGATGGGCGGCAGAGAAATTTGACAAATTTTGTTACTTTTTATGGTCAAGCAGGCTTACAATTTTTAAACATTACAAAGTAATTGTAAGTCTTCTACCTTAAGAATACTGACAATATTTGAAGAATAAATATACACACATCATTTAAAATCAAAGAAAGGAAAAGGAAATTATATGGATTATACAAATTATGTTTAATCAAAGTTTCTCTTGAAAGATAGGAAAAGTACCCAGTATGAACTTAGCAAGTCAGCTTGGAACTCTTTATACTTTAAAGTTCCCTTTAATTCCATTTTGGTGAGTCATCAGGAATTGACCATGAACATGATTTAAATATTATACTATGTATCCTTAAAATTACATTATATTAACCAAATCTTTCTAGACAAATTTGGAGAGCTATAATCAGATTGATACATACTATGATCTAAGGTGACAGTGACTACTTATTTGAACATCATAACTGTTTTGAAGAAATTAAAAAAAAATAGTCAGCAAAATCTGGAAATTAAATCTAATGTGGCCTTATTATTCATTTTCCTCCAGATTAACAGAATGGTTTTACTATTCAGATTTACTATAGTAAAATACTGGACAAGTAAAATACATTTTTATTTGGATAAATGTTATTTTAATTATGGGAAACATACAGGTTGAAAATTGAACATAAGAGCAAAATGCCTTGAATAATAAGTTAGTTAAAGATTGTTTACTCATATTTGCTATCAATTTTAAGTTTATATTAAGAAAACAATTCATAATAAACTACAGTAAAACTTCAGTTTAATGGATCCCTGTTTAGTGGAATTTGGAGGCAGTGGATCAAATTTCCATCTGGATAAATAACAGACAAGTTATCTGGATCTGAAATAGTCCAGATGAAGGAGTAAAATGTATGTTAATTTTACCTTTATTTAATGACATCCATGGTGATTTTTGTTATTTACATAACATCATTTTTGTAATAATGTCATTATGCAAATGTAATAAATTGATGTAAACGATGTACTTTCATATTTAATCTAGAACAGGAAATAATAAATATCCCTTCTTTCCAATTTGTCCATTAAATTGAGGTTTTGCTGTACTTGCATCTTTACAAATGTATGTTTGGATAGAAATATTGAATATGCATGTTTAAAATGGCTAAAGTGTTGAATAGGCTTGCATCAAAATTTGTATGCATTCTCCTAGTGCATTTAACTTGTAATCTAGATATGAAAATAGGTAACTGAAGCAAATAGGGCTAAAGAAAATACCTAATTCAGCACATGTTTAAGGTTCAATCATACTGGGAATGGCACAGATCTAAAACTTATCGCTCTGCCATGAATACACATTCCTCCTATGTTACCAATTTTGACAGAGCATCCCAACAGCTGTAATATCACCACAATCCAGGATCTGTGGCTGAAGAGCAGTTAATTAAAATCAAGACAATATCCTGCATTAGCTATTCTTTAAAATTGCCTTAAATCATGTAATAACCATTTTGCCATGCTCTTTGTCTTATATTTTTAAAAATTCAAAGCTGAATTGAAAAATCAACCGAAAGGACATACCATAGATATTACATTTCATAATGGAGTGCACAGTTTTAACAAAAATAATAAGCCTGTCACACGTGGGCCTTGCAAAGAACTTCATTGGCTCTTCTATGAACTTGACACTTCTACATTGACACAAAAGGAAAGAGAGGATGAGAAGTCTGGAGTGGGACTAAAATGCTGAAAGCAAGATAGAATTACACAGAGACACCAACTTACTCTTTGCCCCTGAGAAAGGGACATAGAAGGGTGACCTTGAACAAGATGTGTAATCTGATTTCCACTTAGTTAATCCTTGTTGCAAATATGTGGACAGGAAAAAAAAGCAGCAAGTCATTTAAAAAAGATCCCTTTTTTAACACCCCTCTCCCCATTCCTTGGTCACATATATTCTCCTACCCTGTTTGTGTGTATGTGTATGTACTGTGGCTGTAGTTCTACTAAAAATAATTATCATGGCAAAGCCTCTTTACAGATACAACTTAACTAACTGTTCCCTTTCCTGAATTTCATACATCAATATCTTATGTCACTTCTTAATAGCAACAGTGGAGACTCACTGGAGTGTCTGTATGTACCGGTCTAGTCAATCTCCCTGCTCCCCATATGCCCTTTCTCAGCTTTGAATTGTTTATAATAGGAACAGTCAGTATGAACATGCATCAAACTGAAGGGACAGTGTTTAAAATAAGGAAGATTATTCTCTTTTCCCATAAAAGCTAGGAAAGGAGAGAGAGAGAGAGAGAGAGAGAGAGAGAGAGAGAGAGAGAGAGAGAGAGAGAGAGAGAGATGCAAGTTAATAAAAAAAAATAGGAAATTGCCTTCACCCTTAGCAGCTTCTATTAGAAAGAATGTTCTGCATACCTAGAGGTGTGTTCCCCCCATCTCTTTGAATTACACAAGTGGTCATCAGAATGGCGCTCAAATGAGAACATGATGCTGAAGGAGCACTTGGCTGCTTGAGTTGCTCAGAGCACTGCCACTATAATTCAATAAGAAGAGAGTAAACGTTAAAGTGGGCATTCTGGGACAGTGGCATCAAGGTCTTTCTTTGCAATCGCTGCCCTCTTCCTTCTTCCCTCTGAGCAACAGACAGTCTCTATGACATCTGTGTTACTAGATACACCAAGTTATTCAGCCAATTGTTGGCCCAGACAAGCCAACTTAAAAATATAGTGCAAAAATATCGTGCATAGAGGGATGCCAGGATGAGCAAATGGAAACAAACAATGTGCCTAGGGACTTTTATCTGCTTACATAGTTTGATTCTTAACAAACAAAGCAGCTATGAGTTTCTTGGTACTAGGACAATGTGCCTATCAGAGAATGAAAATCATATTTAAAGCCAGATTTTAAACTCTTAAAACACTGAGATATTTAGTTACTCTGTACATATTTGTCTGTGCATACACACAATAATTAAGCCTCAGCTCAATATGTCCAAAATCTGACTTTATCAGCCTATTTTAGCCCAATATATATTGACAACTAAACATTATTTAATGTGATGTTATTATAACACCATACTTCACTGCTGAATGTTTCACATACCATTCAAATAGATACAACATGGCATGATGGCTATTCCAAATACATCATACCTTTACAAGTTTTGATCTCGGTAATAATGTATGGAGGTCCTCTTTCTGTGGTCTTCACAGCATTGTTAAAAAAGAAGTGATGGCCAAGGATCTGGCAGGGCAGACGTTGTACAGGAAAGCATATTGTGAGTCCAGCATTGTTCAAACAAAACTTCACAAGCTAGTACTATGTTAAATTATACTGATATTACTTGAAGATGAGGGCAAACACATATAACAGATTGGATCAATTCTAATCACATATGCTGGGAATCACATATTCATTTCAATGGGACATTCCCAGGTGAGAATAGGATTGCAGCTTGATTTATTTGCACTGCATTCCCATAGGAAGAAATGGGGCTTAAATTATGTCATGACTAATGTTTGTTGATTTTCTAAGGGACCTAAGTTAGTTCGACTACAACTCATTTGGTGCTCCCTAGGTTATCATTTCCACCTCTACCAAAAATAAGGTCTTAGCAGTAAACTTGAAAAAAACATATAGATTAGAGTTCCTTAGCAGCTACCCTTTACCTGGGAAGCATAACAGCTGGAAGCCAATGGAAGGAAGAATGCCAATGCATTAACCTGAAAGTGCTATTTGTTGCATTTAATATTAATACATGCACAAAGTATTCTGCTGTTGTTACTCTTGAGAAAGGAATTAGGTTGGGACACGAGAGAGAACCACCATTAAATTACTCCCAATTAGCCCCTGTAATGTGCCTCCAACACAGGGAGAAAGAAAGTCCCTAGCACAATGACAAAAAAGTCCAACAGAAGAAATTCCCTTGGCTAATTTACTAGCCAGCAGCCACTGCAATGTTTCCACTAGGAAAGAGGGAAGAAGAGAGAGTATGATATAATAAATGATGACTTGCTCTGCTGGTACGAAGAAATTATGACTGTGCTTGAGGGATCTAAGTATAGGTATATGCCCATCCACACTATGAAGAAAGGGGGTAGAAGTCAATCCAAATTGCTCTGATGTCTTTCCTTTAGTACACTCAAGCCTATTTGAATTAACATGAATCAAAGGGCCTTGGTTGTTCTAGCATAAATCGGTATAAAGAGAAAAAAATTGGACACAAAAATGTGCCGTACAAAAAGCCCAGAGCGTCTATCCAAAGCAGCTTGAAAACAGCCCAGCATATTTATATTTGCATAAGCTTCCAAAATGAAACTGAATACAAGCTAGGTGTATATCCAGTGCAGTTGATCACAGGAAAAGATACAAAATCTTAAGTTTTAGGCTTCTGAGTGTGTGAGAAACAACATTGGATCAATTAGCATTTACCGAACTAAATTACTGAGCAAAAGAAATCATAAGCTAAATATTCATTCTGGTTTATTACGGTCACTGACCAGTACAAGATTCTACAAGGTATACTCATTGAACCTTACAATATGCACCATCTGATTTAAAATAGTTTTAAAATTATAAGTTAAATTACATTGTTCCAATTAAAAATTAAAATACATTCAGACCACAATGTGGATGAGCCCCTTAATCAAATTTAAATATGCTCTTAATATTAGTCATAACTAATATTCTATCAGATGTAAATGCTTATAAAATAAAATATCATATATAAAAAGCTAAATATCAAATAACTGATAAACATGAAGCACTTTTACTATCCATATTCTGTGATAGGATTTAAGTCAAAGTGCATGTATTCCCAAACATTTCCCATCCAGGCCTGGATTAAAAAGGAAGAAAACTAATACAGATTATCCAGACCCACCCAAATGGTGGATAATACGTATAAAAGCATGTAATCAGGCAATCTGTAAGGATATATCCAAACGTGTCAGACAGGAGAGGGACAAAGTCAAGCTCTCCACTAGGAATGTTTTTTGAGATAAAATAAATAAAAGTTATCCAGGATTCCCTGTAGAGAGAGAAATGAAAGAATATATGGCTCAAGAATTCTACTGAACTGTCCCCACATAGATACACACTCAAGAGGGGGAATATTTTTATAGTGCCCCAGCAAGATGGCAGAGGGCAATGCATTCTGCCCAGGCAAAGTAAAGGCCCAGCAAATTTCAGGACTGTTACAGATGAAAGGTAAGAGGCTGGCAGATATCTGCTTGGAAACTGTCCCTGCCCCATGTGTTGCAAACCTAGGAACCAGACTTGTATTGATTTGAAAATCAATGTCCCAGATATGCCGTTTAAGAATACTTCTGGTGGACAGAGGCTCTCCAACAAAAGCCCCATGGAGTGAAGCTTGCTAGTAATTTTTTTTAATCCAGGTTTACTGAAAGTGTGCCAGACCTACAGGGAACCCCACCTCCCAAAAACGTCAGCCAAAAGTTAAAAAGATGATACCAAGCTCTGGCTTTGTAGGTGGGTGGGGTGAGGCAAACGAGGAACATGTGTTACGATATCATGACGCAAACCCTAACCTTACATACTTTTATATACATAAAAATCAGTGTGTAATGATCTATTCCACAACCAGGCTGCCATTTATATTGTCTGTTCCATTAATTTTCTTTTTTAAAAAAGAACTCTTATTTTGTGGATTTATTGTTTCAAAAGATAGCTTCTTTTACTGATTGATTATGTGTCATCAAGTCATTGTTGACTCTTAGCGACAATGTAGATAGATTTTCTCCATTTCATTCTGTCCCTAACCTGGTCTTTCAGGTCTTCCAATGGTGCACTCATCACTACTGTAACTAAGTCCATCCACCTTGCTGGTCTTCCTCTTCTTCTCTCCCCTTCCATCTTTCTCAGCATTAGAGCCTTCTCCAGAAAGTTTCTTGTATTAACAATAGTTCTTTTTGTCTTCTTGTTAGCTGCTGTGGACTCCTGCACAGGAAAGAGTGGGCTAAAGAATAAATAATAACATCTACAAGCATTCAGAGTACTTGCCTTGCTACGTTATGACTCTGTCTGGGATATCTGAGTGAATGGCAGTATGATTAATGTTAAAAAAAAATCCTAAGAGTAAAAGTAGTTTGATCATGCAAGGCCTCATAATCCTCTGATTATGGAGGACAGATAGGAACAAAAACATATTGCCTGCCCTAAGGGTCTATCATAACGTTTGTGCTAATGCCAACTTATACATAAGTCCTAGAGACTTTGGTGGGTTTACTTTCCAGTTAAGTGGGAAGAGGTCTGTAACCAGACAAGTAAATCCACTTGCTTACAGTACTCGAAACTCAGAGGGCTTCAAATTGTTTAAAGCCCCACTGGCTGCAGCTCATAGAGCAGAAATAAGGATGAAGGAATCTTTGTGGGTCTCCTCTTCCAGAGCATTTTCATTGTTGTTTAAAATGGTCAGCCCAGATCAAACACTTAGTCTAAATTTCTCTGCGGTGTGAGAGTGTGGTGAACATTTCAGCCACTTACTGTAGGTTCCCTTTATCTTAATTTCTCTCATTCTGTCCCCAGCCCAATGTGTCTGAATCCTTCCCTTTTCCAAACTCAGAATCAACCAACCTCTAAGATTATCAAGAACGCAGGGGTTAATTTTCCGAAACCAGTTCTATCTTTAGCCCAGAAGATGGAAATTAAACAATTCTATTGCCCCTGATAAGTTGTGCCAAAGATCATAGAACTGTAATCTATTGTTTGTTCTGCTCCTCCTATATTTTGTAAAAGAATACCATCAAAATAATAGTAGAAATCTGCCCTGTATTTTTGCCCAAATTTCCCCAACCTGGTATTCTTCAAATGTATTGGACTATAACTCTCCTTCTTAATAGCTATGCTGGCTGGGATGATGGGAGTTGTGGGGGAAGGCCTAGCATTAAATCAGCATAGTTTTAGTTATAAGCTACATTCATATTTTTCCATTAACTTCCATCTAGTTCTAATATATGTGTATGCTGGAGAAAGAAATAATATGGGATTCAATCATTTACATCTTTGTTATACATAAATATTATTGCTGCTTCTGCTCCAATTATTTATCAGGCTAGATGCATCCATTTTGTTCACTGCAGCAGTAGCACAAAAACAGGTGCAATTACGAATTGGCTTCAGAATAAGAAATATTAATTAAATGAGCACTACTGAATTGCTTCCGCCAATATTGGCAGCAATGGTAATAGTACCTTATGCCCAATATGGGCGTATTAGTTCCAGGCTGATGTTACCTAGTCATTCACTTATGGGGGAAGTGCATAAGGTCTGATTTGCAGCAGAGCAAGGTAGGCAATGGGGCATATAGCATATTGCCATGTCCATCATAAACTATAGGTGGCATAGGATGTCTGTGATTCAACTGTGCTGCAGAGGCACATTTGCTTGCCCAGAGAAAGCAGGCTTTTCATCACGATGCAAAGATCTGCTAACAAAGAAATAACAAGTGGAGAAAAAATGGGAAAACCCCCTCCATTCTAAAAAAAATGCCAACAACACTAGCCAAAGTTGATTTCTAGCACCCTGAATTGAAACATACTGTCTTGCTTCAGCCAACATAATAGCAGCTCAGCTTACCACACATATATTATAATTGATACCTTTTTGTGTGGTTATCTTTGTGTGTAGATGAGTATTGGAACTGGAGTTCCTTATTCTCTTCCTCAGATAAATATTTCTTCATTCAAACATAGTGCCTTCTTATTCTGATCCCATGTGGTGGTTCCCGCTCCCCCCCAGTTTTTATTTCCCCCTGGATCACAGAGGTTCTCTCTCTCTTATAATTGTTTTCACATTCTTGTCATTCTCAGGAAGAGTGTGGCATTGACAGCATCTACATAATCCCTTTGACTCTTTTTGGAAAGAACTGGGAATTCTTTGCATTGAAGACAAGGGTGGCCGCAGGGTGTGGTAAAAAAGGT
This sequence comes from Charina bottae, assembly GCA_023362775.1. Taxonomy (NCBI): domain Eukaryota; kingdom Metazoa; phylum Chordata; class Lepidosauria; order Squamata; family Charinaidae; genus Charina; species Charina bottae. The sequence continues at coordinate 32,460,941 of JALMGJ010000003.1, read as the reverse complement.
CAAGATGATGGATGTGATGATGCAGTTGAAGTTCTGCCCATTTTTTATGTGCGCCACAGACAGGTTGCACATAAAAATCAGGTGGAACTTTGATTGCACTGTCATGGCCACCATCTTGACCTTTTTTTACCACACCCCTGTCTCTCTTTGGGAACATCTTGAATATTAAGGTAAATATTAATATTAAATATTAAGGTAAGGTTGGATTTTATTGTATTTATATTTTTATTGTTGTTTTTATTGTATTTTAATGATGTTGTGGTTGTGAACCACCCAGGTTCCCTCCTTGAGGGGGAGATGGGCGGTCATAGAAATTTAATAAATAAATAAATAAATAAATAAATAAATAAAGGTGAAGCATTTGTCATTTTCAGATGGGTGAGACATAGGATGGTTCAGACTTTCCCTAACAATAGGTATTCAGAGCAGCATGTGTGGAAAGGTCTTCTGAAGTCAAATTCTACTCATGGGGACTTCATGGACATGGACATGTACTCTTCTTGGCAACAGTATAGAAGTCATTTGTCTTGTACTGCCTTCTCCCAGGGTCTTTCTTGATTTCCCAGACTAACTTACAGCTATGGCATCCCCTGGTAGTCTCCCAATGTAGTCTTAACCAGGCCCAATTCTGCTTAGCTTCTAAGCTTAGATAAAGTCAGTCACATGCCCCATGCTCAGAGCTCACTTCTCTTTACTGACATTTCTGGCCTGGCTATGGCTGCTTTTGGCCATAGGATACTACTAAGGGTGACAATGTAGGGATCTTCTAATCCAGGAAGATTGAGAAAGATCCCCTTCCTGGAGAATCAAAATGAAGTTGGACCCTGCCAACTCACTTCAGAAAAAGGTGCCATTCAGGGTTGTCAAGTGACCCTAGTGACAAGCAGCAAATAGAAATGCATGGCAAGTAAATGTTCTTCTATGGTTGATTGCATTCTATATTTATTGAAAATGAAGACATTTGCCTTGGTGGTTCCTTTTGGCAGATTTTCCTTTCAGATGCATTCCTCGTTTCTCATGCACTTATGTTTGCCTTCCATTTGCAAACGTAAGTTCATGTAAGCCTCAGACACATACTAGTGGGCCTTGATAATCACATGCAGAACATGTGCAATATAGGTCATAAAATCAGAAGGAAAACATGACCAGAGTATTTATTTTCATTAAGAGAGACTCTCACTGCATATTTAATATGAGGTGCATGGCCAATCATCATTTTTGCATCACAAAGGTTAATAACATAAAATGATAGGGGGAAAAACCCAGAGCAATATACAGTAGCTATACCTGTACAGTAGTAAACTTCCCAATATTATCTATTTTAATCTGTTAGAAGATTGTATATAATTCAGCATAATTGTTACTTTTTATCCATTGAGGTGAATAGTGTTTTAAAATGAATATGAAAAGCCTCATTTGAAGGATTGTAAATTCACTTCAAAGTTTTTCTATGTTTATGAATAATGGTGAAGAGGAATTGTTATACTGTTTTGTTGCAATTGTACAAGAATAATTGCTGTGCCTATTGTGCTGTTGTCATAATGTCTAATGACAACCTTAGGTAAAGGTAAAGGTTCCCCCCGCACATTTGTGCAGTCGTGTCCGACTCTAGGGGCCGGTGCTCATCTCCGTTTGTTAGCCGAAGAGCCAGCGTTGTCCGAAGACGCTTCCACGGTCATGTGGCCGGCATGACGCACACGGAACGCTGTTACCTACCCACTGAAGTGGTACCTATTAATCTACTTGCATTTGCATGCTTTCGAATTGCTAGGTTGGCAAGAGCTGGAGCTAATGCGGGAGCTCACTCCGCACGTGGGGCTAGGGATTCGAACCTCCGAACTTGCGACCTTCCGATCGACAAGCCTGGCATCTTACCCGCTGAGCCACCACTGTTAAAGTATTTGGTAAAGGTATTCTATGTAGAATCAAGCAAATGGTATTTCTACACTATGAATCTAGCCTGGAAAGTGGAAATTTCCAAGTCCCTCTGTTGCAAGCACTTTCCCATAACAAAAAGCTCATAAACAACAGATGTCCTTTTATTTAGCCAAAACAAAGATAATAGAAGTTCTTTTCCCATGAGAATAGAGTCTCGAGGGAAAGCCAATATGCAACACCGCCACCCCATGGCGGTTTATAGTAAGTACAACTGTTGCTAAAATGTTAACCTGAAAAGTAACCTTAGCCCATACTAGCCAATCAGAATTATGAACCATGGGTATAATTCAGCTATGTACCATGAGTACTCATCTCACTTATGTTTTTCCTATGCTTCTTCTATGTAGACTGCTATCTACATGTACCTTTGTATCTGAACTGTAACTATCCCTGGTCTTTGCACAGACCATGATGTTTTCTTTCCATTCTGGTGATGGAACTCTGCGTATGCTTTGTTTTTTCCTTTTTGCAATAATGCACTATACATCCATTATTGCCTTATGCTATCAATAAAGATATTGTTAGCCTTACAACACGTTGTTTGGATTACTTCAAGCCTGAAACCCCAATAGCCACCATCACCCCACAACCACGCCCCTTTTAATGACAACCTTATTTATTACCTAATGCGGTGCCAAGCTAGGTATGCTTAAACAGTGAGAGTTGGTTAGAAATTTGGTCCCAAATTCATGAAACTGACCATGTAATTTGAAGAGAAAGAAAGTGTTATGGAAATGTTTGTTTTTCAAACAGCTTGGATTCGTTCATTTCATTTCATATGGAACAAACTCCCATTGAATTGCATGGATCTGATCAGTTGTACAGTACATAAACCTGAATTTTTAATATTTGGTTCCTCATTTCACTTCACCTCAAGAAATGACAATGTATGGGATTAAATCTTAGTTCTGTTTTCAAGCAGGCCAATACTTTTAAAATCTATTTTGATCTAAGAAAAATGGTTTTGAAATTAACACTGTCATTTTAAACAAACAATGGTTATAATGGCTGTTGTGGGTCTTCTGGGCTGTGTGGCCGTGTTCTGGAAGTTGTGGTTCCTAACGTTTTGCCAGTATCTGTGGCCAGCATCTTCAGAGGGCAGGAGCACACAGAGAAGTGAAATCTCTGTGCCCAACTTCCAGAACATGGCCACACAGCCCGGAGGACCCACAACAGCCATCGAACTCCGGCCGTGAAAGCCTTCGACAATACAATGGTTATAATCTTCCTAGCTTTCCATAGATCAGATTCTTGGATTAAAATTCTAGTTACACTTAGAATTGCTCAGTGTGATTTTTTTTCTAAGTAAACAGGGCTTAAGATTGTGATTCTGAGTACCCTTACCTGCAAGTAAATTATTCTAATGTTCATTAAACTTACTTTCAAAGAACTCCTTTATTATATAAAGCTGAGTTCCTATATCCATCAAAGCCATGGTAAAGTTTGGTTAACTTCCCTCTAAGCCACGGATAACTTGTTTATTGAATGAGCTTCAATTGATTGGGTTTGCATAACAAGCTAAACTATGACTCATGGAATATAAATCACAGTAGGTAGCTTCACACAACACACTAAACTCAAGCCAACCAAACCATATTCCAGCTTAGTGCAATGTGTGAATGTAACCTAAAAATGGATAAAGAAATGAAGAGCTACTTTTATTTTTATTTTATTTATTTATCAAATTTGTATTTTAACTTAATTACATCATAGCAAGTAGAGTGCTTAGGTTTCATGTGAGATGAAGTAACTGCTTAATTTTCTTGCTCAGTCAAGCCTTCCTGCAAAAATGTCATGTGGTGATTTGTGCCTGTGCAACAAACAACCTATGTATTGTTTTCTTCTTTTCTGAGTAGTTGTGAAAATAAAAATTAAATTAATAAACAGACCAAAGCACAAAACTTAGCTATCTATGTTATAGATGGACCTTCTTAAGTTATACAAATACCAAGGTAGATAATTGAAACATTGCCCTTGTGTTAGTGCCATCTGTTGGAAGAAAAGTAGAATATAATTTCCAGAACCCCACAAATAAATATCATGGATTCTGATCCCTGTAGAGGTATTTATTCACTCTCCACTCAGAGAGAATCTGAAATCCATGATGAGGTGAAATGATCTCTTGCACTATATAATGACTTTTATGCACAAGCAGCTAACAAGATAGGAGACTTCTTGGATTCTTACAAGGTCCTTTCCTTTGAGACAGGCTGATTCAAAGTTCCTCAGAAGACTTGTTTTCCTGAGAAAATCATCTGGGATTTTTCTCTTCACCTCTAGAAAAGAAAGCCACTTTGTAGAAGTTTCACCAAATATTCTCCATCATTTAAGAAGGGGGAGAAATGGGGTGTTTTCATCCATACCATATATACAGCATCCAAAGTGATGGTTAGGCCAATAACATGGGGGTATTGCTACATAAACACACACAGAAGAAGAAGAAGAAGAAGAAGAAGAAGAAGAAGAAGAAGAAGAAGAAGAAGAAGAAGAAGAAGAAGAAGAAGAAGAAGAAGAAGAAGAAGAAGAAGTCCAATCCTAAGAAATGTGGAGGAGGAAACTGGTGAAATGGTTTTCACTAATGGCATCTGCTGCAAACGGTGATGATGTCAAAATGATGACACACATAAAGTGACATCATTATGCAAATTATACCATTATGTTCTTGCATCCCGATGTCTGACACACGTACTTCAAGTCATGGTGTTCCTGATGATTTCATGTATGTCTTGTCATTGCCCCCCTTTCCCCATATTTTCTACTCTTCTACTTTTCTCTACCCCAAAATAGGGGGGAAATTGACACCCAGCACTGCTCATTCACGCTGACACTTACAGTTCTTGCAACCATGTCCTAAGCAGCAGGTGAGTGCTTTCCCACCATATATTTTATATTAGCCCAAGCGAGCATAGAGGATGGCAAAGGATTTGGAGGGGCTTTAGTGCATCCGGAAGGGACAAGGTTGCCTACCCTGGCCTTAGACTGAGGCTGAGCTGCGTTTTGTTTTGTTTTGTTTTGTTCTGTTCATTGCCGTTTTCAGCTCACTTTTTGAATGGTTAAGATCATTTGATTTTCCGGAAAAAGTAAAAATAATAAAAATCAAGAGGAGACCTGAAAAAGAACCACTAACCATGCCTGCTTAGGGCCCTTTGGAAATAACAGAGCTTATATACTTTCCCCCACGTCACTTGGATTCTTCGTGGGATACAGGTTAAGCTCAGGGTGAGCTCTAGATATTACCACAGGATTTCCCCTGCCAAGAAGGAAAGGTCTTGGGGGATTTTCAGCCTCAGAAGTCAAAAGTTATTTTTCTCCTAGATGCTCAGGAAGTGAGATGGCCAGAGGTGTTTTTGTCCAGCTTAAAATGGTGCAATATATATTGACTTGTCAAAAGAGTTAAGAAGCTGACAGATTGCAAAATATATGCCATGTCTGTAAGCATACAGTACATGCTGGGAACACTGGGAGTTTACTTCCAACCCATCTGGAGGGCCCCAGGTGGGGAAAGTTGCTATAGGCCATGATGTCTACTGCAAACATAGGGCTAAGTGAACAGACAAGAATAGGTGTGATGTATCTCCAAGCTTAACCCGTCTAATTCTTTCCCTAATGTGAGCTTCTGTGAATTATACTGTTTTGCTATTGTTGGTTTTCCTTTTGATTGCTTGCTTTATTTTGATGGTTGTGAGCCACCTCACAATGGTAGTGTGGCAAGCTGTGATTGAGGCAGCCCATACACTTGAAAGATAATCAATCAATCAATCAATCAATCAATCAATCAATCTGTGTATGTATATGCTGTTCCCTTATTATACAGCAACTTCCATATTACAGACATTTCCAGATTGTCATTGCTTCCACTCCCCAATCCCTCAAAGAGAGTTTGAAGGTGATCTGCAACTGTCTATAAACTACTTTGAACAAGGAGGGAGAAGTCATTGCCCACTCTAAGTTGCTGCAAATTTTGCAATAATAAAAATCTCACCCCCATTCCAAGCAAGAGAGCCAGTTTGGTGTAGCGGTTAAGGCATCAGGCTAGAAACTGGGAGACTGTGAGTTCTAGTCCCACCTTAGGCACAAAGCCAGCTGAGTGACCTTGGGCCAGTCACTCACTCTCAGCTCTAGCAAGCAGGCAATGGCAAACCACTTCTGAAAAGCCTTGCCAAGAAAACTGCAAGAACTGCAAAACTGACTCGAAGGCGCGCGCACACACACACACACACTCTCCAATTAAAATGGAAATAAGATAGATTGCTTGTACCACCCCTTGAAAATCTTTGTTTTATGTCCATTTGTTGAGTGATATGCAATAGTAGACAAACAAATAAACAAATGAAATCCCAACAGTTCTTATGAGGAGGATCCAAGCATCATACCATCCCACCCCTTGAAATTGCTGAAGCCCAAGGGTCAGGAGGCAGGATGAAGCCGGAGTTTCAGCAGATGGGGAAATGGACTGCCCACAAGTTCCACAAACTTTTACTATTCTTAAAAAAACCAAACAAACTACTTCTACTGCTGTTTCTAATACATCGCAGTGGAGCCAGAAATACATTGGTTCAGTGCTTGAACAGGCCAAGACAACGTCATAGCATCAGAGAGGTCTGGAGCTGCTGCTTTTGAATTGACACAGAATCCTCAGGCAGATGTGCCCAAGGCCAAATCATAAAGTCAGCCAACATAGCCATAAATTATAATACTTTTTTTTCACATTAAAAAAAATTGTGAACTCAGAATATTCTTACAAGAATTATAGGTCATGATGTTTTTATTTTAAAAAATAATTGGTCCTAGGCAATATATCTTTGCGTTGCTTGTTAATTCTGAGGATTTAGAAAAAAAGCCAGGAGAAATGTTTGGTAATGTGGAAAGAACGCTCCAGATTTGCTCAGAGACACGCTGATTATATAATCATTGTACATGGGATTATATCTGTTTGTCTTTCTAAAGAAGAACAACTTTGGTGAACGGACACTGTTAAGAAGGCAACCCAAAGAGACAGCAGGCAGCTCAGTTTCTGCATGAGATTCTGTTACATATTCACATATTCATTTATTTATTTGTTGAATTTCTATAACCGCCCATCTCCCCCTCAAGGAGGGACTCTGGGCGGTTCACAACACAATATCAACAAAATACAATAAAAACTGTGATAAAAATAGAAATACAATAAATTACAATAATATAATTTATACATATAGATATACTGTATTCAGTTATATAGACCACTGTATGTAATGCATTATATGACATCTTCAGTGTCTTTATGAACATCACTTGAATTGAGTCTTTGCTATGAGAAAACTGACATATTGCATATGTGGGACACATCTCTGCTATGTTGTAGAACATGGGTGTCCAACCTTTTGGCTTCCCTGGGCCACATTGAGTGAAGAGGAATTGTCTTGGGCAACACATAAAATATATAGTATAGTTAATGTTTATAAGTAATAAAACTTCATTTTTTAAATATTTTTTATTATAAAATTTAAAAAAAGAGGGCAACATAAAACTAGTGGGATATTTGACCTTGTTTTTGTGAATCAATTTAATGCATCAATGTCTGGTTTGATGAAAGTGGTTGCAATTCTCAGTGAGTTCTCAGGATGCTCATCAGCTTTTACTTGGGAGAACCATCACACATTGTCAACTGCTGCTAATGGCACGTTTTTCTGCCGGAGCCGCTGGCGGCCTCCCCTTCCTGCTCGGCATCTCGGCTCTGCTCCGAGCGGCAGCCTCCGCCAATCTTCGCCTACTAACTACAGACGCATTAATGGTAGAGCGGCGGACTCCGCTTGGCTTGTGAGTCAAGTTGCAAAGTTGACTTCGGCGGCTGCTCGCAAACCGGCGGAAGGCCGCTGCCTGCCTGTGTGGGAAGCCGAGAGGAGAAGCGGATGCTCTACACAGGTGATGTAACTACCCTGGGCTTTGTTACTGTCTCAAATGTACTGGGATTGTCTATTTTTGGTGTGGGCCTGGCTGCAAAACAGAAGAAAGAGAGAACAGCAACCAAAAAATCACAAAATAATGTTAAAAGTTTACGATTTTTTGGGGCCGCATTACTACCTGTTCAGGGCCGCATGCGGCCTGCGGTCCGCAGGTTGGACACGCCTGTTGTAGAAGGTCCTGAGTGGATCCTAATCATTAACATCAGCTTCTGCTTTCTGATGAAGGAAAGATCTTTAAACAACCTGGCAACAACCTGGTACCTCTCAGCATTAAGAGTTGATCGCTTTTTTTTTTTTTTTACTGGAGATAGGGCATTTTAACTGCAGCCCATTCCCTGAGAATAATTACAGCTATTTAATTGTATTCATAATTTAGGATACACCTGGAAAATATGTTGTAAAATATCAAGGGGTTTTCTTTTTAATACTGCCATGCCATTTGCAAACTGTCACATTTAGAATGCATCTTTAATCTTCTATGGTCTGCTAGAATTTTATATTAAAAGTCTGCTTTGTGCTTTAAATATTAAAGAATCTGCAATACTTCAAAAGGTGATAATGCCTGATGGTCTGGTAGTGCTGAAATCTCAACAGCTAAATATATGGAGAAATGTTCAGTGGCCCTAGCTTAATTAAACATGCATGTGTATTTTCCAGTGCAATATTTTTCTGCTTGTTAGGTTTTTGACAGACCTCCAAACAGGTCCAGGTGGAACAAAGCATGTAAACAAGCTTGTGAATGCAAGCTTAAAACGTTCAAATTAACACCTTCCTACAATTAATATGCAAATTGTGGGATTGCGCTATTGATAATGCCACTTAATATTATTTGTAGTTTGGTGACATATCTTCTCCATTCCTTGTTTTTGTTTTCTCCCTTTACATTCTGTCCACTTTAATTACAGGGGAGACAGGACACTTGAGATTTGCCATCTTATGGGAGGCTTTGAACTGTTTAAAAATCTGGATAAAAGGCAGTACATATTGCAAGAATGTCATTATTGTTTCAATATGTTATTAGCTTTAGAGGGATGAAATGGTTGCCTTGTTCCTGGCAAAATTGGGAACTGCAACATTGACTTGAAAACAAAGTATGCCTGAAGACCATGGTCAGGAATCGGACAAATTCACAGGCATTGGATCTGGAAGGGACATTGTTTATTTGTTTTGCTTACTTTGAAAGTACATGACTGGATATGCATAGGAAAACCATTTTACTTTGGACATCTGGCCATAAACGTTGCAGTGGGATTGCCAATACATGGTTCTCTCATTACTGAAACCAATCTGCCTTCAAAATCATGCTGAAAATCCCCCATCCCCTTTCTAACCTTTGAATATGGAAAGAGGAGTCATCAATTAAAGTAGATCAAGATTCCAGACTGGGGTTAGGGCTATCAATGCAGGAGACCCAAGGGTTCTTTTGATTTAATATTCAAACTCTCTAGCCACACTCCAGATCCTTCAGCCATCATAAGGGCTTGTGGGCATCCAGGATGAAGGTTTGACATTTTTCCTCTATTTTTTTTAATTATGTTGCCTTGTTCTAAGTGTATGTACAGTTGCAATAGAACTTGCTTCTGAATAAGGATGTTTATATTTGGATATCCCTCTTCTTAAATAGATGGGAGTCTTATGAATCATTCCACAATTCACGAAGTTAATAATTGTATGAGAATTCTGGGAGTTGTAGTTCCAACATATCTGGAAAGCAGTAGATAGGAAAGACTCTTGAGTTAAATAGAATCATAAATCATTGCTTTGGGTTTAACTGAATTATGGATCTAGAAGGCAATAGAACAGAAGGGATTATAAAAAAAACCAATTACCTACAGTTATAGATATTCATACATATGTACACTTAGCAAACTAAAAGTATTTCTATCTACAGAGCAGGAATAGGGAATCCATGACTTGCAAATCACATGGGGTCCCCAGCCCCTTTCTTGCAGATCCTGCAAGCTTGCTAAATCGTGCTTGACTATGTCAGTCTTGTTTCATTTCTGAATGAATGTGTTTAAAAGTAAAATATGCAATTGCCTGTCTGCACGTTCTGTATATAGTTTAAATTATTGATTTTTTTTTAAAAAAATCAAATGCATTTTATTTATGCTTTCCTTCCTAACATGCCTGTTTTCTCTTCGGGGAGAGCCAATACACTAATAATAATGCGAACTCCTCGGGTGGGAATAGCATTTAGTATCCCTGCTGAATTCAGCCTTTCTCAAGCTGTGGCCACCCTGTCTAATTAAAATGTTATCTTAACCTCAGCACTGGGCTACAAGGGAATCAGTCAATTCACCTTGGAAAGTGAGCATTTTATTAGGCCAAGCGAAACCCTCGTAAATGGAAGTTGGTAGAAGCTGCCTCCGCAACCAGTAATGGATTTTTAAAGATGACAAGAAAGGATATTGGAAACTAAGGCAAACAAAGACTCACGTTCCCCAAAGGTGCATTCTGAAGGAAATCAGAGCAACTGAAAAAGTGAATTCTTTGAGCCCTGGGATATCTCTCAGGTTTTTCTTTTTTCTGTAGCTGGACACTGATGGCAAGTGGAATCCCTGAACACCTCAGCTTTGGGCACGTTTTTAACATTGCAAGTCAGAGAAAGATGAACTGTAGCACCTGAAGTAATGTTGGAGGGTTGGAAATTGCTCCCGATGCATGCTGCACTGCGTTGGCTTGAAATCACATGACTTATTACAACCTTTTGTGCACACGCACACACACACACAGAGTGCCATTTATGTATGTTAACTTTTCCAACTATAACGAGCACGCACACACGCACACACACATTCCCCCCTTCCCCTCCCATGTCTAATGCTGTTGAAGAAAGGAGGGAAGATGCAGTCAGTTTCTATGAAATCAAAGTTCACCTCTGCTTCTTTCACTTTTTGGCATCTTTTAAGGCTATGTAGTCAGACTAAATAATGGAACAGAAATCCTAAATTAGCTCGGTGTGGCACATTTGTCATTGCTTAGAAATAATTTCTCCAAATTCTAGTGAGTTAAAGAAAAAAAACCTCTTAAAAAATCAGTAATTTATGTGTCTTATGGCATAGGAGATCCAGTTAGTATACTTTTCCCGAAATGATAGATTGATCAACACTGTAGAGTTAACCAGTTCACTGCCAGATTACTTTTAAATGTGAAGGTTATCATTAAATGGACAGTAACTCACTCAAATGGGGTCCTCCCCACAAAAAAATTGTGGATAAAAAAAATCGAATTAAATAAGACACTTCCTACATTGTATAATTCCTTAGTACAGGAATTATTAATGTGAAGTTTTGGGTAGAGTACCATAAAGATATTGCACAGAATGTTGGAGTGGTATAGGGGGATAAGAGCCGTTCTCTTGGAGATTGCGTCATCATCTTGCACCTATGAGCCATTTTGACCCATTAGATGAATGTTAAGAGACAGATTAGGGAAAGGGTCTTCATGGGCTGTCCATGTGCTTATTTTTCACCTGGCCTATTGTTACTTACATGAGTTTCTGGATTTAAGAGAACTTCCCCTCCCCTTTCTCTCAATCTTCAGACCTCACCACGGTCTTCCTTCTCTTCAAGATGTAGTTTAGATGGATGAGACCTTTATGTTTTTTTAAAATAAATCTAGCTTTTACTTCAAATACAATGAACATCAATTAACGTGATAATTATGCGAAGTTCAGATGCTGCATTCAGGATGACTATATTCTTTTTAGTTTTGAGCATTTTTAAATGGGACATCCAATTATTTAATTTCTTAGTATTCCTTCAACTCTCTGATTATTTTCAGGAGCATATCCTCTAACAAGGTTCTTGTTGAATTCAAATCTCCAACAAATTCATTGTTTTGTACAGATCCCAGGATTAAATGGTATACAGAAGAGGAAGAGGAAGAATAGATCACTCTTAATCAATAATCAGTCAACCTGAATTGGTTCTTATCTATCCACATCTACTTAATGTAACAGTCAATTCCAGCATTGCAAAAAACAACTCCATGGCTATTGTACCATCTAGTGTGTAAAAGATACCTTGTGGTTCCATGCCTGTGCTGTGTGCAAACTTGAATTCATGGTTATGGATTTTTGAGAATTGCATTGTACCTGCTGTATGAAAGAAAGTTCAAGTGATTCAGAAGGAAACAATGACCCTATAAATTCTGACTGGGCTGGATATACAGTATCTATACTTTCTAGTTAGCATCTATACATGCAGGGGCTAAGATGTGTCCCACTGTTCTGAAGTTAACAGATTCATGTTTATTAAGTATAGCTATGCTTGGATACCCCTGACCAAGGCAGCATGACAAATAGTGTCCAAAAAACTGACAAATCCAAGTCCTCAAATACATCCTCACTGTATCACCATACCAGCTTCTAGTATAAATTATTGGACCTTTGTGCAAATATATTGCCAAAACCTAACATCCATCATTTGCTAGATCTGTCTCTTTTTTGGAAAATTGAATGTGGTGAAGGAAATAAGCAGAAATAAGAAAGTATCAGATTCTATAATCAGATCTAGTCCAGCCTTTCTCATCCTGGTCCCTTTCAGCCATGTTGAACAACATGGCAGTGCTGGATGGGGATAAAGGGAATTATATTTGAAAGATTTGGAGGGTGTTGAGGTGGAAAAAAATTGATACAAAAGTCTGGTTAAAAATCTGCAAATAAGGGGCTGATAAAGTGGTATTATTGCTAAATCTGATAGTTTTAAATAATCCCAAGGTGGATCCTACTTTTCATTGTAAGCAAAAAAAAAAGTATTTTATAAACTATCAGCAATATGTAACATTTCCTTTTCTTTAGGAATTTTTGAAATGGATTACAATAATTTATTTTTTTTCTAAAAATACAAGTGAGGACTAATGGCATTTTAGCTGAGACTTTATTTTTTTTAATTGGAGAGGCATTAGGATTGTCTTCCAGGCGCACTCACAGGAGAAGTAAAAAAAATCTGCTTCTGGTGGGAACATGGCTGACTGAACAGCTGTGCCCGCGAGCTCCGCAGGCAGATCCGACAACACGACTTTTTTTCTGTGTGCAGGCAGGCTTTTCCTGAAGCCCTAGAGTGATTTCATGGATAGAAAATGCTTGGAATCATCCAATTTGAACTCCTGAACGACGCCTTGCAGCAGGAGGATCGCGAACAGCATTAGCGCTAATCCGGTAAAAGACACCGGGAGTCCGGGACGACATCATTTCCACACCGCGCTGTAGCCTTAAAGGGACACTAAGTCGAGCCACCCCATTTCTAAACCACCCAATCTTTATTTTTTTCCCCAAGTTTATGTAACCTAAGAGAGGCTTTCTACAGCAAGGAGAAGCGAACTCTCTTGGTGATTATTGTTACTTCTGGATTAATTTTCAATTTTTTTTTTAAAGCTTTGGCTTGTTTTCCAATTTAAACATTAAGGAGGACTGAGAATAAATAATTGCCTCCCTGCTATTACTTTTGTATTGAATTTGAAGGATTTAATATTTTCCTACACGTTGAATCTGCTATTTCGAATCTTCAGTTCTCTGTTCACTTTCCCTGGGAGCTTCTTGTTAGCATACTTTATCTTGTGTCAACGACTTTCGGAGCTTTCCAAACTTTTCATGTTTTACACATGAACACACTTTTTAGACATGCATCATTTCGCAACACAGTAATTCAGTTTTACTAGCAAACCGGAGGTTAAACTAACCCCTTATAAGAGATAGGGACACATACATAAATTGTAATAACAAAATGTATGGGGACACAAGAAGTCACCCTCTTCATACATCATTAACAGACTTCGATCATTTTTTATTTCAGCTAATTCTTCTTCTTCAATAAGTGAAAAGTTCCTCATTGCAGTTGAAAGAAATGGATTTCTGATCCAATCATAGTCTTGGACTTCAACATTTGGGAAGTAATGATGAACTTTCTCTCCGAGCAATATTAAATGGTCAACAATTAGCGAGCTGATATCACATTTTAGCTCGCACTCAGCAGTTTTGGAAAACATTTCAAAATTTCCTTCTTTCACTTTCCTTTTCCAAACTGCTATTTTGTCTCTCATAGCACAATTTTTATCTACTTTATGTACTGGTTTTCCTGACAAATGACTGTGCTTTGAGGTAAAATGGCGCTTTAATTTGTTTGGTACCATACTTTCATTTGCAAGTATATCCCCACAAACTAAACACTCGGGACAAGGATTGTTTTCATTACCAGAAAATGTGAACCCCCGTTTCATATAATTTTTACTGTATAAACGAGGCTTGGAAATTTTTCCTTTACACTTCTTACATACTAATACAGACCATTCAACAGTTGATTCTTGCATAGTTTCCTCTATAGCTGCTACATTTTGTTCATCGCAAATGTCATCTTCACCAGCTTTTCTTTTCTTAATTAGAAATTTAACCATTTTAGGGGTAATTCAACTGCAATTGGTTATAAGTCAAGGCTTGTCAGAGTTCGCACTGGGTACAAGGCAAGGCTTGGCAAGGAGTACCTGCGTGGCTGCCAGCGAGGTTGGAGAGCTGAGTACTTACAAGACAGCAAGCAAGGTCAAGGCAGACTCAGCCACGGAATTCCCTGAAGCAGCCAGACACATGTCAGGCACTAGGACCTACGCGGAAGCCAGCAGGAGCTGGCTCAGGAGCAGAACTGCATGCCGGTAGTCTTTGGAGGCAGCGGTGACAGCGCGGTGCAGCAGCAGCAGCGATTCCGAAGGCAGTGAGCTGGATCGTTGCTGCAGAGCTCCCCCTCCTTCAACTCTGAGTCAGACTCTCTTCTGACAGCACCTTTGCTGCGTAAAAATGCATAGACTCAGAGGTTTCTCCTTACATTTGTGCGACACACCTACACACTGCAGCCGACACACTAACGTGTCATGACACGCAGTTTGGAAAGCTCTATATTAACTCATTAACTCCTACTTTCACCAGTATCTAGGGGGCACCATAATCTACTGCCTGAAATATGGAGTTCAAGGAGACTTGCTCAGATTTCTGTTGTGGGCTTAAGCAGATCCTTACCGATTTCTGTCAAGCTATTTTGCAAGATATTTGAGACATTGTGGAAAATATTAGTTTTAAAATGGGTCATCTGGATGAGGACATTGTGGAAGAAGCTGAAGACTTTAATAAAGATAGAGATGTTTCTACTGACAGTGAGATTGAAGCTTTTGCTGAAAATCCAGGTGACGATTACATTCTGGTGTTGAAGGGGTTACAGTCTGGTTTGCAAATTACAAATGGAGTTTTTTTTTTTGATGGAATGTTATGGGAAAGAAGAGGTTCTGTTTTGTGGCAGGTTTTTTGCTGAGAAGTCTGAGTCTCTAAGGGGGGCATTTGGGCTGTTTGATGTCTATATGGAAAATGCCCTGTGTGTAATATGGAGATATGCAAATGCTTTAGTATATTTTGAAGCGGGGTAAAGATTTAAGAATAATTATCTGGATTGATATTAAGGCTTGTGCATCCTACCATGACGGAGAATCAGAGAGAGAGAGAGAGGAGGAAGTGGGAGGGGCAACAAGAGGAGGGGCAGCTTCCTCTAGAAGCACAGAGTTTGCCTCCTAGAGCAATCACCCATATGCTAATGAGGCATGCTTGATTTTCCGGATTCCAACATTTCTGATATTTTTATTATAGTGAACAGAAATATATAGAATAGTGGTAGGAAGGAAATAATTAAATAAATGTTTTTTTGGGGGGGGAAGTTGATTTGGAGGTTTATATATATATATTTCTTTTTTTCTTTTAATATAAGGGGAAGGAGCAATTGTATTTAGTGATTATTATAATGTGCTAATGGAATGATTTATAGAAATAATGTGATAGTGGTTTGATATAGAGAAAGGGATTGATTATGGAAATTACGGTATATTCTTGTTGAAAGCTGGAAATCACTTCTTTATGTAATCTTCAAAATTCTTTTTTCTTGTGTTTCACACTTTTTTAGTTTTTTTTCTTTTTGTAGTTTTTATCTATGTTTCAAACTTAATAAAATTCTTATAAAAAAAGAAGTAAAAAAAATCAAGATGACAGCTGTGACCAAGCAATTGAAACTCTGTACCTCTTTGCATGAGTAACTACACATGTAAAAAGAGGAACGGGCTTTTACTGTATGGTCATGGTTGCCATCTTGACTTTTCTGCCCCTTCCCCCATGGATGCCCCTGGTTGATGCCTCCATCTTTCATTGTTTGGCTTTTATTTGGAACCTTAATCATGTGTGACTAGACAGAGGAGTACAATCATTGGTTTGATATGCAGAAAAGGAGGATAATGTAGAATGCTTGCAGACAATCTGTTAATATTTACTGATACATCTTCCATACTAGAATGAATAAAATGAATTGATGGTTTTGTATCAATTTCTGTGTGTGATATTAATTGATCAAAATCTAAACTGATGCCTTTGGGAGTGCTCTGGCCCATTTCAATGGTGCCCAAAGGAAATAACTTATCTTGGGCTGAGAATACATAAACAAATCTAAAATGAATTTAAATATATTGTTATTTGAAATATCAAAAGATTTGGATGGATAGGCTTTGCTTAAACAGAACATTTGTGATATTGTACATCTCTTGTTCATTGGAAGCTGTTAGGGTCCAGCTATCTTGGAAAGTATGTAATTCCTCAGTCTTCTAAGATATTAGGCAGGAACAGTATGCAATAGCATCACAGCTCCTATTTGATCTTTACTATAATGAAATTAACATATTTGAGGAATGCAAATGTGAAAATGGCAAGGCAATCATTTTATTGCAGAACTTGGGTCGAGTATGTATACTGTAACTTAGCTTAATGAATAGGATTAGATAATGAATTTTTGTTATTTGAGGAACTGAAACAAAAGTATTATTTGCCCAAATATGCAACATATTCAGCTATAACTACTTAAATATGTTTATTTTTAATCCTATATGAGATTTGTAAATTGTCATGGGTTTTTCTGGTGTTTTTTTTTTACATATACAATAATTTTTTAAAACAATTTAAAAAACTGTAAATATCTCAAATATCTAAATCCTCCTGCTTTTAATTCTTTGCTCTATTGCACTGAAGCTGTTTTATGATAATATTTCCTTGAGGAATTGAAAGTGTGAGTTCCCAGCTATTTTGAACAGAACTGCCTTACTCTACACGGGTCACACTTTTCTGGTGCTTTGCAATATATGCTTTCCGATATATCATATTTAAAATAAAATCTTTTTTCACATTTAAAAGCTGATGGTATGTATACATACACATATACATGTACA
This sequence comes from Charina bottae, assembly GCA_023362775.1. NCBI lineage: Eukaryota > Metazoa > Chordata > Lepidosauria > Squamata > Charinaidae > Charina > Charina bottae. The sequence continues at coordinate 32,443,815 of JALMGJ010000003.1, read as the reverse complement.
TATATCTATTGTTCTACTTTATTGGTACCAAAAGTCAACAGCTCCATTGGGACAAAACTTTGGATCAGAGATCTAAAGCTCACTCAACACTCTGGTTCTGCTGCCTTGCTTGGGATGGAGGTAATAGTCCCTCCTGGGGGTGGTTAGCCCCATGCTATCCTCCTTTTCAAGATCCTACCATCCTCTGGATTTTCTTTATTTATTATTATATTGTGTTTTAAAGTGTATAGGTTTTTAATTTTAATATTATTGTTGTAAACCGCCCAGAGTCTACTGCTGTAGAGATGGGCGGTGATGAATCTGAATAATAAAATAATAATTAAAAAAAAACACAATGAGCAAGGTAGTTTATAAAGGCAGCAGAGTTCTCTATTGCCATATGAAGAGTATGTCCTTCTTTCCATAAGATTATGGGGGCCAGCATCTAAAATTACCTAACTGTACTATTGTCAAAAGTCTATGAAAATATATTGATACAGTAAGGTCTCTTACATCGCTCTTCAGCCACTTAAAAAGGCACACCAGGAAATACATTACTGGGTTCAGTTCTAAGCTGTGGTCCTGGTGGGTTTCCTCAAAGTAAGCAAAATAACTGAAGAAGCATGAATACTATTTTTTAAAGGTTGAAAAAAGATTCTGCTCCCTACCCTAATCGTTCTTACTTGAAGTGTGTTCAGTATGGGGCAGAGAGCTTCCCAACTTCAAATGCTCACTGGAAGCCGTATCTTTAAAATTGTGTGTGTGTGCATGTGTGTGTGTTTGGGTTTTTGAACTGCTTATGAAAATCCAGAGAAGCAGGACTGCATGGATGCAATAATAAGCCAGGAAGAAAGGAATCTACATGTTACATCTGATCCAGCTCCTAATGCTGCCTATCTAGCCTGCAAGACTTAATTGCTTCTACAGTTTATTTATTTATTTATTATTTATTAATTAAATTTCTATGACCGCCCATTTCCCCCTCAAGGGGGGACTCTGGGCAGTTCACAGCCACAAGTTTCCTTTCTGTCCCAAGTAGTACTGCCAAGTTTGCTTCTAACTTACCATAGACTGTGCACTGAGTATACAGCAGCCTCACCCAAAGCTGAAATATTTAACTGCTACCCATGGATAAATGTTTCCTTGCTTCATTCTGGGGTATCTCAAAGTGAACCATATAGCAAGAAAAGAAAGAAAGAACCCTGTCACAGAACATTTTCCGCTGGAATGTCAGAATGGTTTTAAATTGGAAAATGGTCTTTGAAAGGTAGTCCAAAATTCGGGTGGCTGTTACAGTGCTTGATACAGTGCTTGTTTTCACTGAGTTTCTTTTGCTTAATGTAGCTTCATTCTCTCTCTTGGAAACCTACAGTCATTTAAAGGTTTGCAAGTAAGCTAAAAGGTGTATTAATACTAGCTGGCCACTTGCACAGAATCAGCACTTGGTAACCGCTTGGTGAAATGACCAGTTTACTTGGTCATATTGACAGCTCTACTGTGAAATTTACTGGCATTAAAGGTCAAAAAGTCCCACTTTCCCTCTCGTTGCATCTATCCAAGAGAGAATAAATCCTGCAGCAGAACCACTACTCTGACAATAATTTATGAATTATGCACTGACTGTGCTTGAATTGAGAATGGCTTTCATATCCTTTCCATTAGCTCAGATTAAGTTTTCATATAGATGCTGCGAAGCATGCTAGCAATATCCTCGGCTCATTTTTATGAAAAATTTTATCACCCCCCCCCCCCCAACCCCATACTACATTCCAATTGGGATGTCTCAGAATCTAAAGCTGAGCTTTGGACATGAACTTCTCTCAACCTGCCTGGCTGCTGCTCTAAAGGTTTCAATATTTTATGGGCCCTAGCTAACTCAGCCGTGAGATTCAAGCTGCAGAGATTTAGCTCTAATGTAAAATCATGAAGGGATGAAAACTGGGATGTCATAAGTAATACATCTACGAGAGCAGGAGGCAGTTACCATTTTTAAAAGGGGTTTGGACAGAAAACAGCCTTCTCTCTTCCCTCTTTGTGTCCCAAAATGAAAAGCCTCTGAGCTATTGTACTAATACATTGCTGTGATTTCTTGCCTGCTTTTCTTCAATTGCTGCTTAATTGGTGTATGTGTGTATACCCGTGTGTGTGTGTGTGTTGCGGTGTTCAGTCTTTTTTCCCTGCCTCATCCTTGGAGAGGATGCCATCAACCAGAAAGCCCCTAATGTCAACTTTCCAAAGAAATGGGCATCACGTTGCCTAATGTTTATAGGGCCCCTCCATTTCTTAGCATCTCCTCTCTTTGTCTCAAAATGGATTTAAAACATTTGGAAAATCTGCCTATTCAGCCAAAGCCTTCTTTCCCAGACACGGTGGGGTCAGATGCGATCTGCTGATGGACTCTTCTGCTACAGTCTAGAGCTCGTTCCCTGGAGTCAGGTGGAGTGTAGCAAAGCAGAAAAGCCTTATAATGGGCTTGATAACAATATATTCTTTGTGCAAAAGAATCCAGGGGGAAGTGCTGGAAGATGCATCGGTCAGTTAAAAAAAAAAAAAAGCAAATCAAAACCAACTCCAGATTTTAGTGCTTGCTGCCCCCCCCCCCTATTTATTTGTTTGTTTGTCTCACACAAAGTGACGATGGGGTCCACTGGAAACATGCTCTGATTGGGAAATCAGTGTCGTCGTAAAATGGTTAATAAGCATGAAGTGCACAAATACATAGGGTCCTCGCTTTAAGTTTTTAAAGGGCTTTAGTTATCATGCCCTTTATTAGCACATTCTCATAATGGGGGCAGGAAGCCAAAAGACTTTCAAGTACATTCCTGATGAAAAGCTGAAGGGCAGACATCTAAGTGCATCTTGCTTTTAAAGCACAGTCTCTTGACTGCGATATGGAATGTAAAGCTAATAATAAAAATTAACCACATAAAGATTATTAATTATTCAAATGTATAAAAGTAAAGGTAAAGGTTCCCCCCGCACATTTGTGCAGTCGTTGTCTGACTCTAGGGGCCGGTGCTCATCTCCGTTTGTTAGCCGAAGAGCCAGCGTTGTCCGAAGACGCTTCCGCGGTCATGTGGCCAGCATGACGCACGCGGAAGGCTGTTACCTACCCACCGAAGTGGTACCTATTCATCTACTTTTATTTGCATGTTTTCAAATTGCTAGGTTGGCAAGAGCTGGGGCTAGTGCGGGAGCTCACTCCGTCACACGGGGCTAGGGATTTGAACCTCCGAATTTGTGATCTTCCGATTGACAAGCCTGGCGTCTTACCCGCCGAGCCACAAATGTATACCTTTCATTATTTGCCCATCAAGTGCCCAAGGTGATCCTAAAAAAAAAGGGCAAATTAAATTCAAGAGAGTGAGGGGGGGGGGGCAGATGAAACCAAAATATCCCAGGCAATAAAATTAGAGAGGAACAAAACACGGCATAGCTTTGAGATAGTAATCTAGGGTCTATTTTCAGCTGATTTGAAAGATGTTCATCTATTTGTATTATTTGTAACCTTGTTAGCAGGACACAAGGGTCTGTTGAAATGCCTCTACACTTGTCTCAATCTTGCAACATAAGGAGAAGTTAGCCTTCTGCATAGGAAAAATATATATAATTGTGGAGTCCTTGGTGCTCTCTGAGCCTTGTTGTTTTCTTGCAGACGTTTCATTGCCAGGCTAGGCAACATCTTCAGTGCGAAAAAGGAGTGGAACTTGTTTTCTGTTTATATACCATGGCTTGTCCTGCTTGTGTTGGTGGAGGCGTTGTTCTCTCCTTAGGAGTTCCTTGATTGGGCTCTTGTTTGCTGCTTGGTTGACTGACTGAGTTAATAGTTCCTTGATTAGGGTATATTGTGCTGTTTGATTGTTCCTCTGGTGCTAATCCTGGTGTTAATCTTTGCATATCTGGGTGTTGATTGCTGGTCAGGAGGTGTTCTGGTCTTTTGGCTTTTCTATTGTCTCTTATGAATGGTATGTAAATGTTGTTTACCTCTATGTGTCTGTTGATGGCTGCTTTGTCTGAGTGCCAAGCTTCCAGGAATTCTCTAGCACTTTTGGATTTGGCTTGGTTTAAGATGCTCACAGTTTCCCAGTTGAAAGTATGGTTGATTTATGTGCTACAGTGATGCCATGTGGTTGTAACAGTCTATTAGTAGTTTCTGAGATGTTTCTGATGTATGGCAGTGTTATCCTTTTCATAGCTTCTGTTGGTTGTATTGTAGTAGGTTGGGTGGTCAGGCACTTTTTGATAAAGTTGCGTGGGTATCCATTTTGCTGGAAGATGCTGTATAGATGACCTGTTTCCTTTTTCTGGTGTTCTGGGTGTGTTAGTGCTCGTCTGAATAATGTTCTTACACAGCTTCTCTTGTGGGAAGTTGGGTTGTTCCTTTGGTAATGGAGCACTTGGTTAGTGTGGGTAGATTTCCGGTAGACTTGTGTTTCTAGAATGCCATCATTTCCTCTACTGATGAGGATGTCCAAGAAGGGTAGTGTGTTGTTGTTTTCTTCTTCCCTTGTGAATTTTATTCCATTGAAGATGTTGTTGATGGTTTCATGTGTTTCCTCCAGTTGTTCCTTTTTTATTATGACGAAGGTGTCATCTACATACCGGATCCATACATTGGGTTGTATACATGGGAGAGCTATCATTTCTAGATGCTGCATTACAATCTCTGCTATGAGCCCTGAAAGTGGTGATCCCATGGGTGTTCCTTTGATTTGTTGGTAAGTTCACATGTCCTACATGTTCCTTTTATTCTGTTTCTGGCTGATTTTCTTCCCATGCTGTCCAATCATTTAAGAGCCAATAATGATCTCCTGCCAATCTCTCTTCCCATCAATTGCTTTTCCTTTCTACTTTTCCCCCCAAACTTGATTCTTTGAATAAATGTTCTATGCCCACTTAGCATAATTGATGTTGTTATTCAGTTTGTAGCAAATTCTAGATACACAATAGAAGATGACTCCAGTAATATTTTGATGACAGCCTCGGTAGTGATCAATTGCAAATGATCTGATTAGCAGTCAGCTGCTGATTCCAGTTTAATTAATCCTGATGGGCCACTGATGTGCTGCAACTGTTTGTCCTAATAATGAGTTTTAATATTAGACTGCAGCAAGCCATTTAGACAGCTGCCAAAGAAAATAATCATTTTGCTACAGCACCAATGAAGACAACAGAGGAGGAATGGCTGCATTTGATAGAAAATTCTCATGGCTATGTCACATGCATTTGATTTTTGCATTTAGAATACATTAAAGATACCAGCAAGTAAGCAATGACGTGCAAGAAGCATAACTAGCATTACAATTAAGAGCGTTACTTCTCATCTGTACACAAAAGCCAAACATGGAACGAGGTGTGTTAATGGCAAAATATATGGAGTAGCAGACCACTGCACAATTTAGGTCAGTTTTTTGCAATGTTTAATTAGACTAATATATCTGTTTGCAATTAATAGCAGATGTGACAAGCTAATGTGTCCATGTACTGTCAAATTAACCTTTGCCCATCAGCTGCTTGGGTCTGTGAGAAAAGTGCCATGTTTTGTCTCTACTCAAGTGTACCCAACTAGAACTGTAGGATAATTATAAACAAAATATTAATAGAGGAGTTGCTGAATAGGATTCACAATCCGAAGGGAACAGCCATATTATTATCCTATTGTGTGATGGGAGGAGGCGATAAGGTTATCTTAAAAGAATTTAATTATAGTTTTCACTGGGAAAAAATAGCATTTGTTAGGGGCAATGGACTGGCAATAAACTGGCAGATTAACCTCCATTTGCTGTGCATGAAAGAAGTCCCACTGATGGAAGCTTTGCTTATCTGGCTAGGAGAGCTGAAGGAAAACAAGTATTGTTTCAAACTTATTTAAATTTCACATTCCAGAAATTATCATTGGCATAATCTGATGTGCACAATCCCTAGAAATTATTCAAATATTTAAGTATTTGCTAAATATCTACCAAATGCTAGATAGTTGTCTATAATTGTCATCCAGTTGCACTGTACTCCAATCCTTGATATAATCCAATGGCAAACTCTTGGTGAAGTTAAACCACCGAATATACTTGACATGAACTAACATCTGACATGTTACCTACAACTTTTTTTATTATTAGTCTGATCTGAGCTCCTGCTTGATATAGAGCATTGTGGGCCATAGTGTAACGAAGAACTGTGGAATTCTAGAAATAGAATTAAGGATTACTCTGAGCGTGTTTTTAGTGTCAGAACTGTGCTCCTAATCCTTTCACATAAAAATCCACTCCTGCTTTCTCTCCTTCTCTGTTCTTGGTTTCAGCAGCCTATTTGGGATTACACTAAAAGTCTCTTTACTGTTGCAACTGTTAAATTATTTGGAGTTTTTTTTTTAAGAAGAACAACCTCAATCTGATCCAGTGCAAGTCACTCAGATATTCACCAAAAAATCTTGAATCTACCCTCTCCTTTCCACCCCTATTCTATGGAGGATCAAAGCACACGCTACATTAAATATGTAACATGTGGCAGACTTCCTCTTCTGATTTTAATTAGAAAAAGGGCACCTCCACACTAGGACTTTGCACATGTTAAAAATTGGCTCTGATCAGATGATGTGGGTTCTTTGTGAGAGCTGAGTCAGCTTCTTTCTGGCTCTACGCTGCCTCATTTGAAGCTGGAACTACACTGGTCTTTTCTTTGGCAATGCTGGAGACACTGCCCTGTCTCTAGGCTCCTGGGCTTAAGTGAGCTGTTCCGTTTCAAGGCAATCATTTGAAAACAAAAATACAGGAAAAACAAGCCACCGGGTGCTTTCAGTGCCAGCTGATTCCCAGCCAAAGAGAAGGAAAAACAGAGAGAACTCTTGTCAATTTCACCTCTGCTCGTCTGCCATAGGAAGAATTGCAAGAATCTGCAGACTAAGTAAACATCATAAATATTGACTTAGTACAGGTAGTCCTCAACGTATGACTGTTCATTTAATGATGGTTCAAAGTTACGACAGCCTTGGAAAAAGTGCTTTACAACCGGTACTGGCACTTACGACTGTCATACCACCCCTGCAGTCACGTGATTGCAATTTGGGTGCTTGGCAACCAGCTCACATTTACGACTGGTTGCAGCATCCTGCAGTCACGTGATCATGGTTTGTGACCTTTTTTGATGGTTTCTGGCAAAAAATGGCAAAATATGTCCATTGGGGAAGCTGGATTTGCTTAACAACCCATGATTTGCTTAATGACCACAGTGATTCACAACGACCACCATAAAATGGTCGTAAAAGTGGGTCTGATCACGTGGTGACTCGACTTACGACTGCAATGACTTACAACAGAAATTCCGGTCCCAATTGTGGTCATAAGTTGAGGGCTACCTGTAAATATAATTAATGCCAACCTGAGGGAAGGCAAGATGCTTCCTTGTTTTAAAAAAGGTAATTATTAGACAACTTCTAAGGAAGCTCATGTGATTGGAACCTTCAGAGAAGGATGACTATAGGCCTGATCTTCCATGACTAGGGAAGGGACAATTATCTCGACCTATCAAACTGGCTTAAAAGCAGGGTTGAAATGGTCTTCATCCGTTCCCTTCAGCAGAGGGAGTGAAATTCTGTTGGTTCTTGTCAAACTCTGAGTATTGATGCCTGGAGATATCTGGAATAGAAGATATGCACTGCTTTGCTGGAGTTCTGTTCCTATTTCTCAAATAGGGTTAAGTTGGTATCACTTGGAGACACTTCTCCTTGAAAATGGAGCTATTGCATGTTGTCTCTTAAGGCTCCAACCTTTCTCCAGTGCTTTCCAAAATTTACATGAAACTTCTACAAGATATAATTGAGGGATTTGGTGCTATCAATATCCAGGTGGTCCCCAGTCCTTGTCTCCATCACATCTTCAGCTAATAGAGTGACTCCTCTGAATCCTCTCTGGCTTGTTTGAGGGACCATAAATTGAACAGAATCCAGGCAAGTTGGAGGTGTTCATTGTGAGGAGGCATAGTTCCAAAGAGGCAGCAGGTTTCTATTTTCTGAATGGAATTACATTCTCCCAGAAGGAGTAGGTTCAAATGTTCACTTTAACCTTATGGTAACTTTGGTAACCCTATGGTAACCAGTTACCTGGTAGCTTTAGGCTGGACTACTGTAACATGCTCAACATAGGGCCACCTTTGTGACTAATTCAGAAACTTTAATTATTATAGAACTCAGCAGGTAGGTTGGTCTTTGGAAGAACCCAAAGAGGCCACATCACACCTTGCTAAAAGCAGGTCAGAGGGCCAGTTTGTTCCCAGGCAAGACCTATACCGCTTGGGTCTAGGTCAGGGATTTCCAAATTGCCGCCGCTGGCGACACACCAGCAGCGGCGGCGGTGGCGGCGTGGGGGGGCGTGCGGCGGCGCATGCGTGCACGGTGGCGGCGCGGGGGCGTGCGGCGGCGTGCGTGTGCATGGTGGCGGAACGGGGGGGCGTGCGGCGGCACGTGCATGCGCGGTGGCGGCAGCCTCTGCTAAAACGCGGAAACACTGATACCGCGCCGCTGCCGCCGCCGCCATGCACGCGCGCACCGCTGCTTCCGGGTGGTGTGGCGACACACCACGCTGTGTGTGGCGACACACTTTTGTGTCGCGACACACAGTTTGGAAAGCTCTGGTCTAGGTGATCTGAAAAAACACCACTTTCTATGATACTCCCTGATCAATGAGATCATTTGAGGAGGATCATTTGAGGAGGTTCACACTTTTTTCAGGATTGGATCCTCTCTGTAGCCACTCCCAGTTCTTTGAAATGCCTCCCTGTTGAGAGGCCTACCTACTTTACTGGCTTTCACAAAGCCTTAAAAAGCACAACTTTTAAAACTAGCACGTATTGTTAAAAAGTCTTTCAAGGCTACCCAATAAGTTGACTGAATCTACTCAATGATTTCAGGAGAAAGTCCCTATGATCTTTCTCTGCAACACAGTTTTTTCCCCGGATCATTTTTATATTGGTAGAGTTTAAATACTTAGCTTAGAATCCAGTAATGCCCTTTTTATAATCCAACTTCTCATTGCAATGATCTGTTATATACAAAGGGATACTTTCGTGTGCAATATACATGAAGCTTTTTATGGATTCTTCACATACACTGTCACTCTATTGTCTCCAGTCTATGTTTTGTCTCCCATCCATGTTTTTAACTTTAGAGGAAAAAAAATCATTTATACCCAAAAATCCAAAACAGAAGCACCCATCTCTGATTTAGTGGATGATCTATGGCACTTTGCAGCAGAGGAAATCTTGTCATTAACCATTCTATAGTACAGATGGAAATATAGTATATTTCTTTCTAATAAAATAGAAAAGGAAATATCCAGGCATTACATTTCAACTCTGAAAAGAAAGGAGAGGAAGAAGAGGAAGAGGAAGAGGAAGAGGAAGAGGAAGAGGAAGAGGAAGAGGAAGAGGAAGAGGAAGAGGAAGAGGAAAGGAATCAGCAGCAGTTGGTGAAAAACTGCTTTTGTTGTTGTTCAGTCGTTCAGTCGTGTCCGACTCTTCGTGACCTCACGGACTACAGCACGCCAGGCCTTCCTGTCCTCCACTGTCTCTCGGAGTTTACTCAAATTCATGTTCATTACATCGGTGATGCTATCTAACCATCTCATCCTCTGCCGTCCCCTTCTCCTTTTGCCCTCAGTCTTTCCCAGCATCAGGGTCTTTTCCAGTGAGTTCTCTCTTCTCATTAGGTGGCCAAAGTATTTGAGCTTCAGCTTCAGCATCTGTCCTTCCAACGAGCAGTCAGGGTTGATTTCCTTTAGGATTGACTGGTTTGACCTCCTTGCAGTCCAAGGGACTCTCAAGAGTCTTCTCCAGCACCACAGCTCGAAAGCATCAATTCTTCGGCGCTCAGCCTTCCTTATGGTCCAACTCTCACAGCCATACATTGCTACTGGAAAAACCATAGCTTTAACTATACGGACCTTTGTCGGCAAGGTGATGTCTCTGCTTTTTAATATGCTGTCTAGGTTTGCCATAGCTTTCCTCCCAAGGAGCAAGCGTCTTTTAATTTCATGGCTGCAGTCACCGTCTGCGGTGATCTTGGAGCCCAAGAAAATAAAATCTGTCACTGCTTCCATTTCTTCCCCTTCTATTTGCCAGGAAGTGATGGGACCAGATGCCATGATCTGGGTTTTTTTAATGTTGAGTTTCAAGCCAGCTTTTGCACTCTCCTCTTTCACCCTCATCAAGAGGCTCTTTAGTTCCTCTTCACTTTCTGCCATTAGGGTGGTATCGTCTGCATATCTGAGGTTGTTGATATTTTTCCCGGCAATCTTAACTCCGGCTTGTGATTCATCCAGCCCGGCATTTCTCATGATGTACTCTGCATATAAGTTAAATAAGCAGGGTGATAATATACAGCCTTGTCGTACTCCTTTCCCAATTTTGAACCAGTCGGTTGTTCCATGTCCGGTTCTAACTGTTGCTTCTTGACCCACATACAGGTTTCTCAGGAGACAGGTAAGGTGGTCTGGTACTCCCATCTCTTTAAGAATTTGCCACAGTTTGTTGTGATCCACACAATCAAAGGCTTTAGCGTAGTCAATGAAGCAGAAGTAGATGTTTTTCTGGAACTCTCTTGCTTTTTCCATGATCCAGCGAATGTTGGCAATCTGATCTCTAGTTCCTCTGCCTCTTCGAAACCCAGCTTGCACTTCTGGTAGTTCTCGGTTCACATGCTGCTGAAGCCTAGCTTGTAGGATTTTGAGCATAACCTTGCTGGCATGTGAAATGAGCGCAATTGTACGGTAGTTTGAACATTCTTTGGCATTGCCTTTCTTTGGAATTGGAACGTAAACTGACCTTTTCCACTCCTGTGGCCACTGTTGAGTTTTCCAAATTTGTTGGCATATTGAGTGCAGCACTTTAACAGCATCATCTTTTAGGATTTTAAATAGCTCAGCTGGGATACTGTCTTCTCCGCTAGCTTTGTTGTTAGTAATGCTTCCTAAGGCCCACTTGACTTCACTCTCTAGGATGTCCGGCTCAAGGTCAGTGACCACACCATCGTATTTATCAGGGATATTAAGATCTTTCTTGTATAGTTCTTCTGTGTATTCTTGCCACCTCTTCTTAATCTCTTCTGCTTCTGTTAGGTCCCTGCCTTTTTTGTCCTTTATCATGCCCATCTTTGCACAAAACGTTCCCTTGATATCTCCGATTTTCTTGAAGAGATCTCTAGTCTTCCCCATTCTATTGTTTTCCTCGATTTCTTTGCATTGTTCATTTAAGAAGGCCTTCTTATCTCTCCTTGCTATTCTCTGGAATTCTGCATTCAGTTGTTTATATCTTTCCCTTTCTCCCTTGCCTTTTGCTTCCCTTCTTTCCTCAGCTATTTGTAAAGCCTCATCAGTCAGCCACTTTGCTTTCTTGCATTTCTTTTTCTTTGGGATGGTTTTAGTTGCTGCCTCCTGTACAATGTTACGAACCTCCATCCATAGTTCTTCAGGCACTCTGTCTACCAGATCTAATCCTTTAAATCTATTCCTCACTTCCACTGTATATTCATAAGGGATATGATTTAGGTCATACCTGATTGGTCTAGTGGTTTTCTCTACATTCTTCAATTTAAGCCTAAATTTTGCAATAAGAAGCTCATGATCTGAGCCACAGTCAGCTCCAGGTCTTGTTTTTGCTGATTGTATAGAGCTTCTCCATCTTTGGCTGCAAAGTATATAATCGATCTGATTTCGGTATTGACCATCTGGTGATGTCCATGTGTAGAGTCGTCTCTTGTGTTGTTGGAAAAGAGTGTTTGCTATGACCAGCGTGTTCTCTTGACAAAACTCTATTAGCCTTTGCCCTGCTTCATTTTGTACTCCGAGGCCGAACTTGCCTGTTATTCCGGTTATTTTTTGACTTCCTACCTTAGCATTCCAGTCCCCTATGATGAAAAGGACATCTTTTTTTGGTGTTAGTTCTAGAAGGTGTTGTAGGTCTTCATAGAACCGGTCAACTTCAGCTTCTTCGGCATCAGTGGTTGGGGCATAGACTTGGATCACTGTGATGTTGAATGGTTTGCCTTGGATTCGAACTGAAAGCATTCTGTCGTTTTTGAGGTTGTACCCCAGTACTGCCTTTCCCACTCTTTTATTGACTATGAGAGCTACTCCATTTCTTCTAAGGGATTCTTGCCCACAGTAGTATATATAATGGTCTCCTGAATTAAATTCGCCCATTCCTGTCCATTTTAGTTCGCTGATTCCCAATATGTCGATGTTCAATCTTGTCATCTCATGTTTGACCACATCCAGCTTACCTTGATTCATAGTTCTTACATTCCAGGTTCCTATGCAATATTGTTCTTTACAGCATCGGACTTTCCTTCCACTTCCAGACACATCCACAACTGAGCGTCCTTTCGGCTTTGGCCCAGCCGTTTCACACTTTCTGGAGCTACTCGGAATTGCCCTCCGCTCTTCCCCAGTAGCATTTTGGACACCTTCCGACCTGAGGGGCTCATCTTCCGGCGTCATATCTTTTAGCCTTTTGATACTGTCCATGGGTTTTCTTGGCAAGGATACTGGAGTGGTTTGCCATTTCCTCCTCCAGTGGACCACGTTTTGTCAGAACTCTCCATCATGACCTGTTCTTCTTGACCTGACTTAATTGAGTTACGCAAGCCCCTTCGCCACGACAAGGCAGTGATCCATGAAGGGGAAAAAACTGCTAGACCCAGCTAAAATCTCTGGAGAGAATCAAAGGCTGGTGCTAAAGTTTCCAGACCCGATTATTAGCCAAACACACTATATTCCTATTGCCTATGTTTCCTGCCTTCTGTTGCACACCCCAACACATCATCAGCATTCAACGCCACTTGAATTGACTAAAAGAGACTAGCCAGACTCATTAAGAAAAAAAGGCATTTAAAACAAAAACAGGAAGCAGAAAAGAAAATGCCGTAATGCAAAGCAGGTTTCCACACCACTCTCCCGGTCCCATATTGATCCATCATTCTCAATCAAGCAATTGCCATTGTGTGAAACCTGCAGAGACAGACACAAATGGCATAAATGTCTCCAAATACAGAGTGAAATGGGCAGAGTGAAAACTGAGCAGTGCAGGCCCCAAGGAAGTGATGAAGGCCAGTGTTGGGTCAATATGCCACAATCAACCTAAGCCAATTTCAGCCACTGAGCATGCACTGCTAGGATTCTCTGTGTGGCTTCAAAGAGTTCTGAAGTCAAGCTTCAGAACATGAAGAATAATACCCAAGAGAAGCTTTAAACTTAGTGGGTCTACAATGGAGCATTGCCACTGGCTCAAAGCCAATTGATGATTCAAGGAAAGGTTTTCTGGGCAGGGGCCAGGTTTACTCTTCTGTGGCATATTGAGGGTTACAGTCAAAAAGAGAGAATAGCCAAGATAAAGTGAGCAGGGCCAAAGAAGAAAATAGAGGGTACAAAATAGTGCCCATGAGTATTTGATGCAATATATGAATATTGCATAACAAATAAGTATCGTGCTTGGCCAACCAAATGCTCCCAAGAAATCTCAAAAAAGGGCATAAAAGACAGTACACAGGGTGCTATTCCACACTTTCATATATTTTTCTGCCTAATTACCTATTGCCTATTTGGGTGTGTGTGATCTATCTATCATCTATCTATCTATCTATCTATCTATCTATCTATCTATCTATCTATCTATCATCTATCTATCTATCGGCTGACCATACGTCCCGTTTTGAATGGGACAGTCCCTTTTTTTTAGCATTTTTCAACCGTCCCGTCGTTTTGATAAAAATCTCAATTTTGTCCCGTTTTTTGAACCCGGTGGGAATGGTGCAGAAGGAGGATCCGAGCCGGAGCTGCCGATTGGAGGCAGCCCGGAAGAGGAAGCCCTCCCACCTATCAGCGTGCGGCAAAGGAGGGACCAGGGGGGCGGGGTTTGCAGGCAGGAGCCAATTGCGCGGACTGGGGGGATTTGCAGGCAGGAGCCAATTGCGCGGACCGGGGGCGGGGCGTAGATGAAAGATTATGGCATAAACCTACCATGGTGGTCCCAGCGGTTATTGGCACACTGGGTGCCATACTAAAAAGCCTTGGACAGCACTTAGAAAATCTGTACATTGACAAAATTTCCATCTGTCGATTACAAAAGGCCACACTGCTTGGATCCGCACATATACTATGCCGATACATTACAACATCCTAGGTTCTTGGGAAGAACTCGATGTGAATGAAGGCCAACACCAGCTAAAGAACTGGCAGCTGTGATTTCACATTATCGTGTAAATAATAATAATAATAATAATAATAATAATAATAATAATAATATAAATATTATTATATATAATAAATATAATAATAATAATAAATATTATTAAATAATAATAATAAATATTATTATTATTATTTAAATGTATATGCCTCCTGACTCCTAGTGACTCTGGGCAGCTTACAAATAGTTAAAAACATTTAAAAACAAGGAGACAACAAAAAACTAAAAAAGAATAAAGATGGCAGAAATGATGAAACCGGATGGGAGCAAAGAATAAAGGAGGCTTCAGTCATCCTCACCAAAGGCCTTGGCAAACAGCCAGGTCTTCAAGGCCCTTCGAAACACCAGTAGGGTGGGGGCCATTTGAATCCCTGGGGGAACCTCATTCCAGAGGGCAAGTGCTGCTAGAGAGAAGGCATGCTTCCAGTAGATGGTCCCGGTAGATGGCATTGTTTAATCAAAGGAACCGGAGCACGCCAACCCTGCCAGATCAGATCAGCCAGACAGATGTTATGGGAGACAGGCGGCCCCTCAAGTAGCCCCATGTAGGGCTTTATAGGTAACTACCAGCACTGTCAGCCCTTCAAGGTAGTCCAGACCAGGAAACCAAAACCAAGAATACTAATAGTACCTTTATTGTGAGGTAGCAGAATCTTGCAAGTCTGAAAGCCTTCCCTCCTCCCTGCCTTCAGGGATGGAACTAGGGTCTGTGTCACCCGGGGCAAACATGGATTCCGCACCCCCCCATGGGTTAGTTTGTAATTTTGGCGCACCCCAGGCATCATTTTGGCGCACCCCCCAGTGCGGCACCTGGGGCACATGCACTTGCCCCCCCCCCCCAGTTGCGGCCCTGCCTGCCTTTATATTCCAGAGAACTGGAGAGGGATGTAGTGGTGCCAAGTGACAGCAACATCAGGAAGAAGGAGTATGAGAAGCTGGAGAAGTACCAGGGCCTGAAGGAGGAAGTAGAGAGGATGTGGAAAGGGAAGGCCAAAGTGGTCCCAGTGGTGGTAGGAGCACTCAGGGCTGTGACTCCTAAGCTGGGAGAGTGGCTCCAACAGATCCCAGGAGCAACATCAGAGCTCTCTGTCCAGAAGAGTACAGTGCTAGGAACAGCTAAGATACTGCGCAGAACCCTCAAACTCCCAGGCCTCTGGTAGAGGACCCAAGGTTGAGGAAGACACATACCAGCCACAGGGGTGAGAAGGGAATTTTTTTTAATAGTAATAGTAATAATAAGCATCTCAGAGAAGCAGCAGCATCTCAGAGTTTTAGAAACTAGTTTTTCTAGCTTTGTCTGAAAATACTGGAACTGATATTGAGAATTTCTGCATCCCAAACTAGGCTTGCAACCCAAATTAAACTACATCCCTAATTTTTCTGAGCTGGAAGAAATTAGATACTACATAATGTTAGCCTTAAAGAAAGTGTAAGGATAAACAAGTATATTTGGGAAGCTTGAGGCTATTATTATTATTATTATTATTATTATTATTATTATTATTATTACTACTACTACTACTACTACTACTACTACTCAGGCATTGGAACCAGCCGACCAACCAAAGCCATCTCTTTTCGGCCACTGTCCAGGAAGTACGTGTTATCTGGACGTTGTGAGACTTCCTGGAGGCTCATTCCCTATTCTACAGAGGTACACTGCACACCGCAATGTATCAATCAACATATATATAAAATGTAATATCAATCAACCAGACATCGTGGTAGTAGACAAGGACCAGAAGACGGTGGTGGTGGTAGATGTAGCGGTGCCAAGTGACAGCAACATCAGGAAGAAGGAGTATGAGAAGCTGGAGAAGTACCAGGGCCTGAAGGAGGAAGTAGAGAGGATGTGGAAAGGGAAGGCCAAAGTGGTCCCAGTGGTGGTAGGAGCACTCAGGGCTGTGACTCCCAAGCTGGGAGAGTGGCTCCAACAGATCCCAGGAGCAATATCAGAGCTCTCTGTCCAGAAGAGTGCAGTGCTAGGAACAGCTAAGATACTGCGCAGAACCCTCAAACTCCCAGGCCTCTGGTAGAGGACCCAAGGTTGAGGAAGACACATACCAGCCACAGGGGTGAGAAGGGAATTTTTTTTAATAGTAATAGTAATAATAAGCATCTCAGAGAAGCAGCAGCATCTCAGAGTTTTAGAAACTAGTTTTTCTAGCTTTGTCTGAAAATACTGGAACTGATATTGAGAATTTCTGCATCCCAAACTAGGCTTGCAACCCAAATTAAACTACATCCCTAATTTTTCTGAGCTGGAAGAAATTAGATACTACATAATGTTAGCCTTAAAGAAAGTGTAAGGATAAACAAGTATATTTGGGAAGCTTGAGGCTATTATTATTATTATTATTATTATTATTATTATTATTACTACTACTACTACTACTACTACTACTACTACTCAGGCATTGGAACCAGCCGACCAACCAAAGCCATCTCTTTTCGGCCACTGTCCAGGAAGTACGTGTTATCTGGACGTTGTGAGACTTCCTGGAGGCTCATTCCCTATTCTACAGAGGTACACTGCACACCGCAATGTATCAATCAACATATATATAAAATGTAATATCAATCAACCAGACATCGTGGTAGTAGACAAGGACCAGAAGACGGTGGTGGTGGTAGATGTAGCGGTGCCAAGTGACAGCAACATCAGGAAGAAGGAGTATGAGAAGCTGGAGAAGTACCAGGGCCTGAAGGAGGAAGTAGAGAGGATGTGGAAAGGGAAGGCCAAAGTGGTCCCAGTGGTGGTAGGAGCACTCAGGGCTGTGACTCCCAAGCTGGGAGAGTGGCTCCAACAGATCCCAGGAGCAATATCAGAGCTCTCTGTCCAGAAGAGTGCAGTGCTAGGAACAGCTAAGATACTGCACAGAACCCTCAAACTCCCAGGCCTCTGGTAGAGGACCCGAGGTTGAGGAAGACTCATACCACCCATAGGGGTGAGAGGGGAATTTAAAAAAAAATCTGTCTCAGGATTGTGGATCTTTCCTTCTTGAGACCTCAACCACAGTGTGAAATGGAACACTATGGTGATGTTTGGTTTTACTATGTCAAGAGCATTGTGGGAAACTTAAATGCTGCACAATACTTCTCAGAGTATGGGTCTAGATTGTGTTTGTATTTGTTTTTGGTTTCAGAAAAGGCTGCTCATTGCAAATGGAAGTTTTGTGGATGAGAAAAGTAGCTACTGACTTCTTAAAAATTCACCTATGTGTTACTGAGTTTTAAAAGATAAAAGCAATTTCTTGGGCTTTCAACCAACAGATAGGCTAACATTTAATATATTAAATAATATATATTCATTTAAAAATGACACAGGGACAATTTACCATACAGTACCAAACACCCACAGCTTAAAATTGAATTGTAAAACTGATATGATTAAGTACAGCTAAAAAAGTTCACTTAGAAAGCTGAAGTCTAAAAGCAAATTCATTTGAAGAATTTAACAGTTTTCTAGACCTACCCTTATGAACAAAATTATTCAATGTGGTATCTAAGGATGAATCATATTCAGGGCAACCTTAGACATGTTTCCTCAAAAGTAAATTCCACTGTGCTCAATGGGGCTTATTTTGAAATCAGTGTGTATAGATTAGTAACTTGTTTTATACCGAATTAGGTTATTGGTTCATCCCATCTCAAGCTGGTGGCTTTCAGATGTACTGGATATCAATTCCCATGATTCTCAGGCAGCAGTTGAAGTCTTACATATTGAAAGGCATCAGGTTTGAATTAAGAGTCTGGTTTACTGGCAGTCAGAGAGGGGGCTTCCAGAAGAAGATTTATTTTATTTATTTTATTTTTATATCCCGCCTTTATTATTTTTATAAATAACTCAAGGCGGCAAACATACCAAATACTCCTTCCTCCCCCTGTTTTCCCCACAACAACAACCTTGTGAGGTGAGTTGGGCTGAGAGAGAGTGACTGCCCCAAAGTCACCCAGCCGGCTTTCATGCCTAAGGCGGGACTAGAACTCACAGTCTCCTGGTTTCTAGCCCGTTGCCTTAACTACTAGACCAAACTGACAAGTTTTTATGTTTCTATGCTCTACTTTCCAGAAGGTTCTACCCCCACCTTGCCTACTGATAATTTTCTACGGAAACACAATCAAAGCAAATGCAAGAAGGCTGGTAATTTTCAGACTCTTCATTTTGGACCATTAAAAAAATGATGCAGAGTATTCCCTTTCAAAAGGTCTCAGGAAAATAAGCAGATGAAAGCAAGTTCTTGTTCTTGAACAAATAGCAGATAATATCATTCATATGAAGAGGAGTTATTTCTGCCTTTTGGTATCTTGAAACAGTACAAATGGACATTAATTTGCTGCATGCAGCCTGATGCTGGCTAAGTTAAAATGTAGAGAGAATGGTTTGTTTCAGCCTGCCACAACATACGAAATTATTTTCCTCTATTAAAAAAAAGAAACAAATTTTAAGTGGGACCAAATTATGTTTCCATATGTGAGTTTCTTGCCCTAGTATCAACACTGATGCAAAATTGATGAAACTTCCAAGTGAAATTGCATTGTTTGATCTTCACAGTCCTGGAATAACACTGCCTAAAGCTATAGTTTCTGTAAACTTACTTTGTACAAATGACTTAGCTGGTACTGATGTAGTGACAATGTGGCCATGAATGACATTAGAGCTATTTAGAAAAGGCACAAAAGAACAGCAAAGAACATGGCAATTGGTTCTGAAATTACCTTTCTCCAGTGAACCTCTCTGAAAAATTACCTTTTTCTGCTGAATCTCCTTCCAAAATTACTTTCTCCAACTGCAGCTTTCTCAAAGTGCCTTGAAGTTAAGCAATATAGTTTTAAGTTGAAAATGTCACAAGGCCATGAAAAGGAATTGATAGGAAATTTCAGGGTTCCTTGTTGATATTTGAAGCAGGCTGTGGATTTTTGTTCTTTAACACAGATCTTCAGCGATGTGCTACCACTTTGATTTTTTTATTGCCAAAACCAGCATGTCTCTCAACTTAATGGCTTCACAGACAGGAACGTGAAGGTGATTTTAGTTATTGCTGTGGCTGAGAAGCTGCTACTGGTACAAAATCAGTAAACACACCTCTTGAAATTTTCCCATTTTCTGGCAGAGGGGTTTTCATCTAAATAAGGACAGAAAATGAACTTTACTTTTGACTCAGCTTTATTTCATAGTAAAGGTAAAGGTTTCCCCCGCACATTTGTGCAGTTGTGTCCGACTCTAGGGGCTGGTGCTCATCTCCGTTTGTTAGCCGAAGAGCCAGCGTTGTCCGAAGACGCTTCCATGGTCATGTGGCCGGCATGACGGGCGCGGAACGCTGTTACCTTCCCACCGAAGTGGTACCTATTCATCTACTTGCATTTACATGCTTTCGAATTGCTAGGTTGGCAAGAGCTGGGGCGAGTGCGGGAGCTCACTCCGTCACGCGGGGCTAGGAATTCGAACCTCTGAACTTGCGATCTTCTGATCAACAAGCCTGGCATCTTACCCGCTGAGCCACCACAGCACAATAGCTCAGAGAATCTGAATTTCCTGAGCAACACTAAAGATTCCAGCAATGGCTGAAACAAACTGAAGTCAAGTGAAAAGGCTGCTTTATTGCAAAATGGCAACAAAATTCCGCTGGACACAATTGTCTTTTGATCCCCACAAAACAGTCCATTCTTCCAATACTTTTGGTTTTCAGAACAGGACTAAATATAAGCTTTTAAAGCATCTTTTGTGAGTCAAGCATAATAATTTGTTCACATTTTATGTTAATTCAATGACCTCAAGATGGGCAAGATCCAACTTGAAGACAAAGTTCTCTTGGGTTGACAGCTCCTGCTGGTGTAGTAGATGGAGTCCATGACCAGGATAGTCTTCAGCCAGCTCTGGCTGGTCTGCCAGTTGTGTTATTTCCTGGATCAGGAAGTTATTGTTATATGCTCTTGTTATACCATGGTTAGGTTACATGGGGCTGCCTTTGAAGATAGCCTGGAAGCTGCAACTGGCACAGAATTTGGCTGCCTGCTGCTGTCTGGAGCTAAGTGATTCAGCAGAATAATACCTAGTCTGTGGCAAATGCAGTGGTTGCTGGTAGGATTCCCAGCCCAATTCAATGTGCTGCTGGTAACCTATAAAACCCGATATATTTTGGGCTGTCATTACCCTCAGGACTGTCTGCTCCAGGTGGAATCTGTCTACCCTACATGATCTACCAGGGAGCCTGGGGGTACACAGAATGGCCTTCTCAATAGCAGCCCTTCACTATAGATAAACTTGCATGAAGGTCAAGTTTATGATACAAATTTAAATAATAAATAAGCTAGCCCCCATGCTTTTATCATACTGAAAGTTAGTAAAAGCAGTCCTTTTAGGCAGTCCTTTCACAAGCCCTGCAAGGGCTTGTGAACTATGGGGTCCTTAATAAGCAACAGCAATGGGACTGGGCTTCAGGATTGATTTTATGTTGGATTTTGTTTTAATGTTGAATACTGTAAGCCAACCTAGCAATTTGAAAGCATGCAAATGCAAGTAGATAAATAGGTACCACTTTGGTGGGTAGGTAACAGAGTTCCGCGTGCGTCATGCCGGCCACATGACTGCGGAAGCGTCTTCAGACAATGCTGGCTCTTTGGCTAACAAACGGAGATGAGCACCAGCCCCTAGAGTCGGACACGACTGCACAACTGTGCGGGGGTGACCTTTACCTTTACCTAAGGATAGCAGTATGTGCATCCATGCCCCCCTGCAGCACCCTTTCAGTTTTGAATCTGAAGTATACCTTCTCCCTATGAGAGCTATCCATTCAAATTTATTTATTTTCACTCACCCCAGCTCTTGCCAACCTAGCAATTCGAAAGCATGCAAATGCAAGTAGATAAATAGGTACCACTTCGGTGGGTAGGTAACAGCGTTCTGTGCGTGTCATGCCGGCCACATGACTGCGGAAGCATCTTCAGACAATGCTGGCTCTTCGGCTAACAAACGGAGATGAGCACCGGCCCCTAGAGTCGGACACGACTGTGTGGGGAACCTTTACCTTTACTGTAAGCCTCCTTGAGTCTGGTGAATAGCTGGAATACAAAAGTGTTGTAAATAAATAATTAAATGCCAGGAAAGTGAAGCTACCACAGTACTCATAATAGAGAAGGGGTATTTAGTCAAGGCCTC
The DNA here is from genome assembly GCA_023362775.1 of Charina bottae. NCBI lineage: Eukaryota > Metazoa > Chordata > Lepidosauria > Squamata > Charinaidae > Charina > Charina bottae. The sequence continues at coordinate 32,422,442 of JALMGJ010000003.1, read as the reverse complement.
TACAAACTGTACTTGTGCCTATGAAGGTTCTCAGTCATCCAGGTGGAATTGTCTGTAGCTTGAATCATGTCAACTGGATTTCTATTTTCTCAGTGGAAACGTTTCGCTCCTTATCCAAGGAGCTTCTTCAGTCTGAGCAAAGTTGGTAAGGGAATCCTAAATATGTTTCTAGGTAGCTGTGTGACCTTACACCTGGGGTCATGGTTATATTGAGATGTTATTTTAAGTCCTTTTATTATCTAAAGGAGGATCGTTAAGATCACCATGCTGCTGTTGAGCTTGTGAAATGGTTTTAATCTTCCTAGGCACAGAAGACAATGCGGGGAGAAAGATGGGAGAAAGATTGTGCCTGAGGCCCCCACCTCTATTCAAGGAAGGATTTTCCAAGTTGGCATAAATGGATTCCTTGACCCCTCTCTCAAACCACCTATCTTCTCTGTCTAAAATGTGAACATTAATGTCCTCAAATGAGTGTCCTTTTTCCTTTAAATGAAGATAAACTGCAGACTCTGGTCCTGTGGTGTTACTTCTCCTGTGTTGGGCCATCCTCCTGTACATAGGTTGTTTGGTTTCTCCAATGTAGAGTTCAGAGCACTCCTCACTGCACTGGATTGCATAAACTACATTGCTTTTCTTGTGTTTTGGAGTTTGATCTTTGGGGTGTACAAGCCTCTGTCTCAGTGTGTTGGTGGGTTTGAAATATACAGGTATGTGGTGTTTGCCAAATATCCGTTTTATCTTTTCAGACACACCAGCCATGTAGGGAATGACCAGGTTCTTTCGTTTACTCTGAGTCTCAGCCCTATCTGTCGCTGTTTTAGGTCTGGTAGATTTAGATTTGGTGAAGGCCCAATTAGGATATCCACAGGCCTTCAGAGCTGTTCTCAGGTGCTGATTTTCATTCTTTTTGGAATCCATGGAGGTGGGGATGGTTTCTGCTCTGTGTGACAATGTCCTGATGACTCCTAGTTTGTGCTGCAGTGGATGGTGGGAGTCAAACATCAGATATTGATCTGTGTGTGTGGGTTTCCTGTAGATCCCTATTTCTAGCTTGCCACCGGTCCCAATGAGGACTTCACAGTCTAGGAATGCCAGTCTGTTGTCCTTGGTGTCTTCCCTGGTGAAGCTAATGTTGGCATCTATAGTGTTTATATGGTCCGTGAAGGCCTGTACTTCCTGGTTCTTGATTTTGACCCTTGATTTTGTACTTGTGCCATTCCATACTGGCTCTATACCTCTATGAAACAGCCATTTTCATTATTGGGCAGCTAAACTGATATATTTCTGGGTCCTCTGTAGTGCATCCAAAAATGCTGCAAATCCAGCTTCCCATTTGCAATGTTGAATTTTCAAGGAACCTATGAGTGGTTCCAATTTACTACTGGTGGGAATACCTGCATTCTCCCTCTCCTAATTGGTAAGCTGGCTAGCTTTATGCCAACATTTCACCAGTCTTTTGAGCACTGGCCTTTTGAATCACAGAGCGGGATAGTGCTACAATGCTTTCAAGTCTCCTCATAGCAACCATGATCAAAGCATGGTGAATATGGCATTGGTGGTGTGCCATATTTGTGCTAATTGTGCTAGCTGGAGGAAGCACAACTTGACTCATATAAGTTGTCAACGTTTCATGGTTGTCTATGGTGAGGACACATGCAGGTGAGGTTTAAACTGCTTCTGAAGGTTGGAGAGCAAAACAATGGTGGCGAGGAAGGACCAAACACTTTCTTTGATTCCTACTGTACTGCCACAAGAGATACGGCTAAGGTATGGAAGAAGTCTATATTTCAACTCATACTAACTATCCAAATCACCTAAGGCAGTTTTCTCCCTCATTTAAGTAAGAATTTTGGCCCTCAAGTAAGGAAGGTACAAGACCCCTAAATGGAAATGAGTAAACAGTAACTCCATCTACATTTGCCACATGTGAACTTTGGTTTCTTGATTTTTCAACATTTTTAGCAAATATTAAATGTAATGCAAACTGTTTTATCCCACCCATCCTTTTTGAGTAATAATGAAATATTGGGAAAAAAACAGACAGGTGAATTCCTAAATCCCATTTATTTGGGCTCTGAGAAATGGAACAGTGTTTTAAAGTGAGGATACTCTAACCCCAAGCACGTCTAAGTTTATGAACTTTGCAAGATAAGTTCAAGGTTTATATGAACTAATATACCAAGCAAAATTGTTTACCACAAGGCTTTGGAGATGAGTGTGAAAGTCTTAAAGGGCTCATATTCTGTCTTTCATGGTAATGTACTCTTGAGTGAACACCACATAATAAATGTCAGGTTTCTGAACACTTTAAGCACTGTATATTTTTTAATGCCAGGCAGTGCTGACAATACTGAGCTAAGGGAACAAATTGTCTGATTCAGTGCAAAACTCCTTTTTAATGTAAAAGAAAGATGCTAGAGGCAGATCACATCATTCTGGTGTTCCACAGCCAACATTAAGGGGGGAAAAATGAAATGTTGGCAGAGATGGACCTTTGCACAACAGCTTAACTTCTTACGGTAAAAGTAGTCACTATTGCAGGGGTTCTGAAATGCTAGTAACAGAAAATCCCACACAGCGTTTGTTTGTTTGTTTATTTATTTATTTATTTTATTTATTTTTCAAATTTATTCCCCGCCCATCTCCCATGCAAGGGACTCTGGGCGGGTTACAATAAATAAAATTTAAAAACTATACAAAAAACTATCTAGATTTAGCAGAGTGGAAGCGTCCTGCAGCTTGCACAAAGGCTTAATTAAGTTCAGAGTAAAATAAACACTCTCCACACATTAGTTGGTGTAAAAGAGTAATAAAGATAGCTTACGTTTATTGTAGATCTCGATACAAAGCAGTTTCATTGTAGAAACGGTCCTGTGCGTGTGAGCAAGAAGTTCTGAGGAAGCCTACATGCTTCTAAATGTAGACAACATGAATGGAAGTAAGAAAAGCCACGAGGAGGAGGAGGAGGAGGAGGAGGAGGAGGAGGAGGAGGAGGAGGAGGAGGAGGAGGGAGGATTCCCTCCTGCCTCGTTCAGGCCCATGGAGAAAAGAGAAACAGGAAACAGGAAACTGGGATTCAAGCCCCTCCCACACAAAGCAGCAAAGCTAGGTTGCAGGAGAGCCGCCCCTCCCTTGTGTTCGTGTGAGACAGGCTTGGTTGAAACCCCATATTTCCAACAACTATAACTTTCTGGTTTTCTGATCCTGTCCTTAGATGAAAAAAAAAATCATAAAGGCACAAATCAGAAGAGTAAACATAACAAAGTTCCATTTAAAATCAGTAGGTTTTAAGACAAACACCAAATATATTTCTTTAAAACAATATTTTAAAAGATTAAAGGTCAGAAACATTGCATTGACAAGAAAGGTATGTATTGTCAAGAGTATGGTTTTTCCCAGTTGAAACACATGACTGTGAAAACTGGATCATTATAAAAGCTTTGTGAATTTAAAAATGCCTTTGAAATGGGTTGCTGACTTGTATGACTGAGAATATCTTGGACCACAATCAGAAGTGACTGAATGATTGAACAACATATTTTAAGGGTTTAACTATAACCATTAACACTCAGAGCTTTGCATTCAATTTTCATTACAGAATATGCACAGAGTAATCATCACTACTATGGCACCAGAGCATAGCTATTGATTTTCTTGCTCTTCATCTTACATCCTTGACTTGAAATACATGTTTTTATGGTTGCCTACTCAATTATTTATTTATTTATTGTTCACATTTATATGGCTGCAATCTCACACAGGTCAACTCTGGGCGGCATACAACAATGATGGATGCCCAAAGGGGCTATTGTGTTCACTTCCTTGATGAATACGAGGCTCCACATCAGAGCTTTCCAAACTTTTTATGTTGGTGACACACTTTTTAGACATGCATCATTTCGCGACACACTCTTACAGCAGGGCACAAGGCAGGCACTAGGACCTGCGTGGAATCCTGGCAGGGCAGGTTTGGAGGCAGCCAGGCACAAGGCAGGCACTAGGACTTGCGCGGAATCCTGGCAGGGCTCGGAGGCAGCAGCAGCCGCGACACACCCAGACACTGCAGCCGACACACTAACATGTCCCGACACACAGTTTGGAAAGCTCTGCTCCACATAATAATACAATAACATAATAAATTAAATAAATTAATTTGTTTGTTTATTATTTCAATGTATATAGCCACCCATCTCACATTTTGTTATGCTGTGTGTGTGTGTGATGGTGTGCATGTGCGTGTGTGGGTGTGTGTGATGGGAAGCTAGCATAATGAAAAGCAAATGCTAGATGTGGTTCTCATCTTTATTTTCAAAAAGCTTTTGGGCTCTGTAGATATCTAAGAAGCATGTTTAGAAAATAAAAGGATAGGGAGCTGTAGCCCAGAACTCTGTTCCAAATCATGCTGATCTGCCCAGGGAAAAAAAGGGAAAAGTCAGCTGAGATTATACAGAACACTCCAATAGATTAAAGGAATGGTGGCCATGCCCAATATAGCTGCCATTTTGTAAGCGTGCCTATAGTATTCCTCCTTTTGGAGGAAGAACAATATAAAAATAGCCTTTTAATTGTTAATATTATGATAATGCTCCCAACATCCCATGAACCAAGCTCACTGTTGCAATCAATATTTTTTGGCCTCCCACATACTTGATATCCCTTCTTATTTGTGAATTTTAGTTATCAGTGAACCCAGAATGCCTATTAATCCTATAGTGGCCTGAAATATAAAATTGGGTAGTAGCAATCTGCTTGGAGTATCATAGGTCTGACAGGCTACAATTAACAACACTTTGTGTATATTTATATCCAGATGCACACTAGATAACTACAGTGTACTTTCCATTATGGTAGTGACAATTTGTGGTGTATTTGTCTGTTTCTTTAAAAAATGGCGGCTATATTGGGTATTGTTGAACTTCTGTGTGGAATCGAGAGATGCTGAAAGGAGATTTACTCAGTTCTCACTTTCCCAGAAGTATGAAAAACAAGCACATATCTTGAAGGATCTGAACTGTAGGTTTCTTGGCCCTGTAGGTTTCTTTCTGCTACTCCCAGAATGTCTTCAGACCAACTCATCTCCATGACAATAGCTCATTTGGAGGGCACAGTCTAAGGCTGGGCAGGAATTCATTCACATGGCACCTGCTAGCAACTCCTTAAACCAAGTGAGTCTTTTCCTGGATCAAGGGGCAGCTACAAGGGGCAGCTGTGCAATCCCAGAGAAAGATGCAGCTGTTTTCTGGAGCCACCAACTCATGCTATTGGGCAACTTTTCCCATTTGAAATTAGAAACTCCTTGCAGAGTCCATATTTCTCTGGCTCCATGCTGGCTTATCTGAAATTAGCATGAAACACTTTTTTCTCCTTTTTTTTCAGTGCTAGGGGTTAAGGGCCATCTGGGGAGGTACATGAGTGTGTGTGTGTAGTGGAGGAGAGGGCATCTGTTACTCTAGGACAGTATTTCTCAGCCTTGGCAACATTAAGATGTGTGGACTTCTTAAAGTATGCTGGCTGGGGAATTCTGGGAGTTGAAGTCCACACATCTTAAAGTTGCCAAGGCTGAGAAACACTGCTCTAGGATCTGTGGCAGCTAAGAGGTGTGATCCTGTTTGAGTCCCAGTTTTGAACTTTCCCATGGATCACTGAGGGAGCATTGATTGACTCCTGTGTTCCCTGCCTGTTCTTGGCAATTCAGGGCTGGCAGAAGTGAAGAACATTGAAAGTTGCCTTCAAACTGGTTTATGACAAATTGGAGGGGTGGGTGGAAACTAAGTGAAACTTATGCTGTGAGAAAATGTCCAATGTCTCATCCTCTTCTCTTCCCTTCCTCCCCCTTCCCAGGAAGAAGTTTAGCTCTATTTATTTATAACTGTTAATTATCAACATACTTGCCATGTTACTATTTAAAGTGCAGAGTAAGTTGACGGCACTAGAAAAACATAAACTTCTTTCACAGGAAAAAAAAAGACAGAGCACAGTATTATTAATGCCAACTTGGAGGAAAGAGCAGAGGCATGTCCTTTGTTTTCATAATGTTCTTGGCAGCCATGAGCTCTCCATACTGGGAGAATAACTACAATATGAAGGAAAGCCACTGAATAAATATTGGGTTTCACCATTATCTGAGACCTGGATCATACATTTGACAGCCTTCCTTAGAATCATAACGATGATAGAGGCCATTTACTGTAGATCATCAGCTTCAATCCTCTGCTCAGCGCAAGAACCTAATTAAACCATCTCTAGCCACTCCACTTAAAGGAAGCTCACCACGTCTCTTGGTACTTGGCTTCGCTATCAAACTGTTCTTACCGACAGGAACTTATTTTCACCATTCAATTTAAATCTGTCTTCCTGTAACATAAACGCATTATGATATGACCTGCATTCTCAAATGAGAGAAAGCAGTTCTTGGCATTCTTCTATGTTACACTGTTTTGAGTATGTGAAGAATGCTATTATATCCCTCTTCCCCTGAGTTCTTTCATCTCTCTACATAATTTCTAGTCCACTGATCATCTTCGTTACCTTTTGCTGTACCTCTTCCAGTTTTTTAAAATCCTTCTTAATGTATGGTGCCCCAAATTAGACAGAGTTCTTGAGGTGGGGTCTGACCAATACAGAATAAATTGAAATAATTACTTCCCATTACTTGAAAATTAGATTTCTTTTGATTAGCCTAAAATTGCATTTGTCTTTTTTGCAGCCACATCACACAGCCGGCTCATATTCAACTTATTCATATTCATATTCTCACTCACTGGATCGTCACCTTGTTGTGGTGAGTGGGCTTGTGTGTTCCCAATGAATCCTGTGAGCGAAGCTGTTGGGAGTAATGTACTCCCGGTAGGGTCACCCATGGCGGTAAGGTCCAGGGGGAGGAACCAGACAAAGAACGATCCAAGAAAGTCCTCAACGGCAGAACAGGCGGAAGATAACAAGGTGTATTGTTACAACAGCTGCGAAGGCGGATGAAGGCTGCAGCAGATAAAAGGTCACTAATCATCATGGTATCCATGCCATTGGATTAGAGCCTTTTTCTGTGAAGGTTGTGTGCTGATCGTTGTGCACCAATCTCCACACATAAAACAAATTCACGCACAGGAGTCTTCCAACTACACTAAACCCAAACCAACTAAAAGTCCCATGGCAATTGACGAATGGCAACGGGGGCAGTACTGTGAAATCTGGAAGCCCCTAGTCATGGACCAGCACATGAGTGGTGGATACGGATTCAGTCTTCCTGACTCAAGGTCCGAGGCAGTTGAGTAGTTCGGCAGCTGTATCCACGACTGAGCAGCCCTATTTAGGATCCACTCTGCTCACCCCATATGGGGAGGGGGCTAGAAAAGGTGATCTAAACATAGTCTGCCTCATTTTCTCCCTGAGTGGATTACCGCGTTCAGGGGGGTCACCATATAGAGGTCGTATTTTGGAACGTGGAATATACGGACATTGCAAGACAATATGGATAGTGAATGCCCTGAACATAAGACTGCCATTATTGCAAGGGAGCTGAGACGTTTTAATATTGATATAGCAGCACTCCAAGAAACTTGAAGAGCAGGAGAGGGACAGTTGAAGGAAGAAAAAGGAGGTTATACCTTCTTTTGGAAAGGACTGCCTGAACAAGAACGACGAATACATGGGGTAGGCTTTGCTATCAAAAACAACCTTGTGAAACTCTTGTCAGAAGTTCCCACTGGCATTAAAGAGCAACTCTCAACTCTCCGAATAAAACTGGCCAAAAACCAACAGGCAACTATTCTAAGTGCTTACGCACCAACACTAGATGCAGATGAGGATATCAAGGAAAAATTTTATACCCAGCTGGACACCATCTTATCAGAGATACCAAAGGAGGATAAAATTATCCTCCTGGGAGATTTCAATGCAAGAGTTGGGCGTGACTTTGATTTGTGGCTGCGGATCAATGGGAAAGAAGGAGTTGACAATAGCAACATGAATGGAATCATACTTCTGACTAAATGTTCAGAGCATAACCTTGTCATTACTAACACACTCTTTCCCCAGAAAAATAAATTTAAAACATCATGGAAGCACCCACAGTCGAAGCACTGGCATCTTTTAGATTATGTAATTGTCCGTGCTAGAGATCGCCATGATGTACTTCTCACCAGAGCCATGACGAGTGCTGATGACTGCTGGACAGACCATCGATTAAATTGATCCCCGATGGCCATAAAGATTGTCCCTCATTGTAGGCTCCAAGGAAGAAAACCAAGGCGTAAAATGAATACACTGGCCCTTCAAGATTCTACTAAACGAGCTTGCTTTCAATCAACTCTCAAGGAACAGTCCCTCCTTGGGGGGAGATGGGCGGTTATAGAAATTTGATAGATAGATAGATAGATAGATAGATAGATAGATAGATAGATAGACAGATAGACAGACAGACAGACAGACAGACAGACAGACAGACAGACAGACAGATAGATAGATAGATAGATAGATAGATAAAATCTACCTATGGAACTTCCTGAAAATGTTGAGGAACACTGGATTAAATTGAAGACTTCTATTATCTCAGCCTGTGAACAAACGGTCAGATACCAAACTAAGAGACATCAGGACTGGTTTGACGAGAACGATAGTGAGATTGAACATAATATTGACAAGAAAAGGAAAGCCTTCTGGATATGGCAAAAAGATATTAACTGTGCTGTTAAGAAAAAAAATCTATGCCAGTGCAAAGGCAGAGGTCCAAAGAAGAACTAGAGAACTTAAGAACATATGGCAGATAAAAAAAGCCCAAGAAATCCAACATTTTGCAGATGCTCATGATGCACGGGGCTTTTTTAATGCCATAAAGGCCATCTACGGACCAACAAACTATGGTACAAATCCCTTACGCTCAATAGATGGTGTCAAACTTCTAAAGGACAAAGTGTAAGGTTCGCGCCACTTACCTGGCTGCCGGCAGACATGCTGGAGTCCGATCCGGAAGAGGAGCCAGCCCCCGGAAACAGCAGGCCTGAAACGGAGACGCTGATTGGCAGAGGCTCAGAAGGAAGGACGCCTCCACCAATCAGCGTGCGCCAAAGGAGAGCAGAAAGGCGGGCTGAGCAACGCGAAGCCCGATTGGCCCCTGCTCTCCCAAGGCACGAAAAACGAAATTAAAGGCTGACACGACTTACCTCAGCTGCCGGAGACCACCGTTCTACCTGCTCCACGCCGAAGCCTTCAGACTCCGCGCCGGACCCTGTTCCCAAGCCCTGCCTTGCTGCCGCCCCGGACCTCAAGCTAGAGCCCTGCCTTGCTGCCGTTCCGGACCTCGTTGACGAGCCCAGCTCTGCTGCCGTGCCGGACCCTGACTCCCCGCCTTGCCTCGCTGCCGCGCCAAGCCTTGGAACCAAGCCTTACCTTGCTGCCGTGCCAAGCCTCGTGCCCGAACCTCCTCCTGTCGCCGCGCCTCCGTCCCGCGAGATTCCAGTTCCAGGATGTCCTTCAGAGCCCTCCTTGTTTCCTGTGGAAGAAGCCAGCACCGGGGTAAGCGCCGCCGCCTTGCCTGCTCCTCTCCCGACTGCCTGAGCCACCGCTGCTCCGTTGAACTCCGCTACGGACACAGTCAACGCTGGTCACCAGTGGGCTGCCTTTGTCGGGCCCCGGTCTACCCAGACGGCCACCAGCCCAGACCAGCAGCCAAGCCCAGCCGACGCCGGACACCAGTGGGCAGCCTTTGTCAGTCCCCGGTTTACTTCCAGCCCCAACAGCCAAGCTAACTCCACGCCCGCGGTCACCTCGCCTGTCACCTCCAGATCGCCACTGGCTGCAGCATCTACCACAGCGCCTGCACCCTCTCTGGTCCTTCCAGTTGGGCCAGGAACGTTCTCCGGACTTGTTGTGGTACAGCCTGCAGAAGAAGAAGAGGACAGTATAAATTGGGCCGCTTGTGTAACCATGTAAATAAAGTTAATTTCAGTAACGCTTCCGTGTCCAGCCTTAGTCGGAACAGGACACAAAGAGTCTATTGCACTGCACTGGAAAGAGCAGTACTACAATCTCCTTAATCGTCACTCTACTGTGGCTGATTAAGTCTTCTTGCAAATCCCACAAAAACAAATAAGAGATGAGCTTGCAGTACCCCCTAGTTTGGAGGAAGTCAGTAAAGCCACTAATCAAATGAAAAATAACAAAGCAAATGGACCCGATGGGATTCCTGCTGAAGTTTTTAAAGAAGGCGGGCCTGAACTTACACAACAACTTCATAAGCTCATCAAAAAAATCTGGATGAGGGAGGAGATTCCAGCAGACTTTAGGGATGCCATAATTATCACTCTGTTTAAAAAGGGTGATAGAACAGACTGGAAACTATCGAGGCATCTCCCTTCTAGCTACGGCAGGCAAAATCCTCACAAGGATCCTCGCAAAGCATCTCCTATCTATATCAAAAGACATCCTCCCTGAAACCCAAAATGGCTTCCACCCTTCCAGGGGGACAGTGGATATGATCTTCACTGCACGACAGCTCCAAGAAAAATGCAAGGAGCAAAACCGCCCTCTGTACATGGCGTTTATTGATCTGACTAAAGCTTTTGATACTGTAAATTGTACTGCTCTCTGGACCATCCTTCTGAAAATCGGATGCCCTGATAAATTTGTGAACATCTTGCGGCTACTCCATGACGACATGATGGCAACAATCCTGAATAATAATGGCTCTCAAAGCGATCCATTTAAAGTGGGATCTGGCGTTGAACAGGGATGTGTTATTGCTCCAACCTTATTCGCTATCTTCATCGCTATGATTATACACCTTGTTGAAGGGAAACTTCCTACTGGTATAGAAATTATATATCGAACAGATGGAAAGCTTTTTAATCTTAGTAGGCTGAAAGCAAAAAATAAGGTAATTGCAACTTCTGTTATAGAACTTCAATATGCTGATGATAATGTAGTCTGTGCACACTCAGAGGAAGATCTTCAAACTATCCTAAACATCTTTGCAGAAGCATATGAAAAGCTCGGCCTCTCGATTAACATTAAAAAAAACCAAAGTGCTTTACCAGCAAGTTCGAACCAATCCCTCTGCAGTGCCATCAATCCAGCTTAAAAGTATGTTTCTAGAAAATGTTGACCACTTTTCTTATCTTGGCAGCCATCTATCTACAAAAGCTGACATCGACGCTGAAATTCAGCATCATCTGAGCTCTGCAAGTGTAGCTTTCTCCTGAATGAAGCGTAGAGTGTTTGAGGATCGAGACATTCGCAGGGAGACCAAAATGCTTGTTTACAAAGCCATTGTACTACCGACCCTATTGTACGCCTGTGAAACATGGACCCTCTACAAACGCCACCTCCAACTTCTTGAAAGATTCCATCAACGCTGCCTCCGAAAAATTCTGCAAATTACTTGGGAAGATAGGCGGACTAATGTTAGTGTATTGGAAGAAGCGAAGACCACCAGTGTTGAAACAGTGATAATCCAACATCAACTTCGCTGGACTGGCCATGTTGTTTGAATGCCCGACCATCACCTTCCAAAGCAGCTACTTTACTCCCAGCTTAAGAATGGAAAACGGAATATTTGTGGACAGCAAAAGAGATTTAAAGATACTCTCAAAGCTAATTAAAAACAATTTAATATCAGCATTGAGAACTGGGAAGCCCTAACTCATGAGTGTTTCAATTGGAGGTCATCCTTTATTAATGGCGCTATGGACTTTGAAGAAGCACGAGTACAGGGCGAAAGGGAGAAACGAGCTAAGAGGAAGGCACCCTCATCGTGACCGTCTTCCACCTGGAAACCTATGCCCTCATTGTAGGAGGTTGTGCGGATCCAGAATTGGCCTTTACATCCACTTACGGATCCACTGTTAAGATTTTACCTTTGGAAGACAATCTTACTCGGCTACGAGTGATTGCCAAGAAGAAGAATTCAACTTGTAATCAGCCACTGTTCTAAAATATTTTTCACAAATATGATTACCAAACCAGGTATCATCCTATACTGATACATTTAAGTTTTCTTTCCTAAGTAATAACTTCACACTTATTTCTGTTAAATTTTGTTCAATTACTTTCACCACATTTTGCCAACTTATCAAAATCACTTTGAATTTTATTCCTGTCTTCTAGTGTACTAATTATCACAACCAGTTTTGTATCATTGGAAAATTCTCTTCACTTCTTAATTCAAATCATTAATGAAAATATTGAGGAGTAGCACCCCATCTGATACTCTTTCCAATTTGATATGCAACCATAGATGAGCATACTTTGATAACATTTTTTATGCCTAATACATTTTCATTTAACTGTTGTGCCATCCAGCCCACACTTAATCAGCTTGCAAATCAGTCATGAGATACTTTGTCAAATGCTTTGCTGTTAAGAGATACTACATCTACTTTATGGAAGTTGCCCAATTTTTAAAAATGAGATAAAAGTAGTCTGGCAAGATTTGTTCTTGACAAATTCATGTTGACTTTTGGTAATTACTGCAATGTTTTCAAAGTGCTAACAGATCCATTTCTTTACAAACTGCTGTAGAATCTTCCCATGTACATATCAATGTCAACCACTGCATTGTTTCCTGCTTTTTGAACTTTGGAACATTTGTCATCCTCCATTCATCTGGCCCTTCATCAGTTCTCCAGGATTTCTCAGGCATAAGAAATATGTAAATTATTGTGGCTGTAATTTTATATTTTTATATTATCTTATTATTGTGAACCGCCCAGAGTCCCCAGGTGTGGAGGAGATGGGCGGTGATACAAATTTAAATAATAAATAAATAAAATAAATAAAATAAGGCCTTCTCACCAGCTAGTTCCTTCAGTACTCTAAGTACCCTCCTCATTGCATTGGTTTGCAATTGTGCTTTTAATATCTCTAAGAGTACTGATCCTGGAGATTTAAATTCATTCAAAGCAAAGAAGTATTTCCTGATCATATTTCGATCAACCTCAAGCTTCAATCATGTCCCTTTGCCATTTCCTGGTAGAATATATAGTTTTTTGTTAGAGAAGATTGAACCAAAATGGAAGTTTAGTAGCTCTGTCTTTGTTTATTTGTTTGTTTATAACTTTGCCTTATTCACGGAACAGCTGGTATCCCAATTATTCTCTTTTCCTTTTATACTGAACATATCAGAACAAGCCCTTTGTGTTATTCTTAACATCCTTTGCTAACCTGAGTGTTCACTTTCCTGACATCAGCTCTACAGTTCTGGCTGACTGTATTCTTCTTTTGTGGCCAGTCTCTCTTTCCATTTCCTGTATGTGTCCTTTTTTTGTATTGTCGAAGGCTTTCACGGCCGGAGTTCGATGGCTGTTGTGGGTCTTCTGGGCTGTGTGGCCGTGTTCTCTGTGTGGCACAGAGAGTTCGCTTCTGTCTGTGCTCCTGCCCTCTGAAGATGCCGGCCACAGATGCTGGCGAAACGTTAGGAACCACAACTTCCAGAACACGGCCACACAGCCCGGAAGACCCACAACAGCCAATGTCCTTTTTTTGTTTCTAGATTTTCACTAACCTTTTTGTGTAGCCATTTTGGTGTGTTTTCCTGTCTTCCCTTTTTCCCCCTCCTCATTGCATTGGTTTGCAATTGTGCTTTTAATATCTTCTTCTTTAGGAACCCTTGTCCATCTTGAGCTCTTTGTTCCATTACCGTCTTCTGCCATGAGATCTTACTTATGATTGTTCTGAGTTTATGAAAACTGGGCTTTTATTTTTTGACATCCAAGTTTTGTGGTTGACTACACTCAGGCTCAATGTCCCTTAAAATCAAGAATTCCAGCATTACAATAATTCCTTGTTACAGACTTCAAACCAGAACAAATAAAACATGTGAACAGGGATAGTTGAGGTCTGGAGGATTGTTGAAGACAAATAGGGGTGATGTGGTCAATGGCAAGAACCCCATTCTCCTACTCCCCAAAATACAAAGCATCAATCACACAAGGAAGGATTCTTGAAATAATCCTAGGGAATGTTTAAATCAAACTTTATAGTGTTTGTTAGCTCACATAGTCTGCACAATTTGTTGCAGGCTTTGTGCAGATTTCATTCTCCTAATTTGTGTGGACAACCAACAGACCCAAATCTGCTCCTGGAGTATTGTTAATGTGGAGGAACAGATGAGGGCATCTCAGCAGTAATTAATAAGGTGAGCCCATGTAATCTGGCATGTGAAGATTTCCTCTTAACACTCAACTTCATTTCATGCTGAAGTAAATCCTATTGCACTAAGTCTGTGATAACCTATGGCATCTCTCTCATTATTACCTAGTTAATGTGATAACGTAGCCATCAATAGACTCATGGCTATAATTACTTCAGATACATCACTTTAAAAGAAGGAATGTGGACATGATTAAAAGTGGCCTTTTCTGAGAAATATTTAAAAAAAAGAGGGAAAGAGAGAGAGAATGGTTTTTGCATCAGTTTTAATTTACTATAGAAAGATCATGTACTGTATATGCCAAATCATGAAATAACTATATTTGGAATGTTGGATGAGAGACTATTAGTATTAATTTGGGTATGTGTGTCCACTGAGAAGCAAAGTTACAAAGCAAATTTTTAGTAACATACTCCCAAAAGCCATTTAAAAATTGACCATGAGTGATTAGTCTCTTCCTAATAAGGGCCAACTTTTTGGTTTCTGCATTTCTAGAATGTTTAGTAAAACAAAGTGCTTCCCATCAAGGCAAATTAAGGATCTATCATCAGGCTCCAAGTGAAGGATGTGGAGGAAAATGGAATATGTGGAAAATGGAGATCAATTAGAAAAAGCTAGGGTGAAGAAATAAGTTTAAATACAATTGTGGGAGGAGCCAGACAGATGCTAAAAAGTCACTAACTTCAAAGGAAGGTTAGAACAAGGAAGAATGAAATGAATTTAGGAAATGTAAGTGGTAATCTTCGATTTATGGAGAACAAAGGGACGGAAGAGAGAGTGAAATGACTGCCAATGATCCAGGGAGCTGTCAGAACTTAGCTTTTTAAGGGTTTCTTTTTAAGAAAACAACAAAAAGTGCCGGTGGCTAATCAGAGTTGGTACTACAGCAGATAGAGTCAAGGGATATTACAAATACCCACAAGGAATGAAAAGTAAAAAAGAGACAGAGATGGATTGTCTAGGAAAAAGAAATATAGGGCATCTGTAGGTTTTTGTTCCTGTTCTTTTTGCATGACACAAAAGAGGTCTGGTGAGGGGGTTGGGAGTTGGAGAATTGGATTAGCCACAGGACTATTCCAGCTGAGCTATTTAAAATCCTAAAAGATGATGCTGTTAAAGTGCTGCACTCAATATGCCAACAAATTTGGAAAACTCAACAGTGGCCACAGGATTGGAAAAGGTCAGTTTACGTTCCAATTCCAAAGAAAGGCAATGCCAAAGAATGTTCAAACTACCGTACAATTGCGCTCATTTCACATGCCAGCAAGGTTATGCTCAAAATCCTACAAGCTAGGCTTCAGCAGCATGTGAACCGAGAACTACCAGAAGTGCAAGCTGGGTTTCGAAGAGGCAGAGGAACTAGAGATCAGATTGCCAACATTCGCTGGATCATGGAAAAAGCAAGAGAGTTCCAGAAAAACATCTACTTCTGCTTCATTGACTACGCTAAAGCCTTTGATTGTGTGGATCACAACAAACTGTGGCAAAGTCTTAAAGAGATGGGAGTACCAGACCACCTTACCTGTCTCCTGAGAAACCTGTATGTGGGTCAAGAAGCAACAGTTAGAACCGGACATGGAACAACCGACTGGTTCAAAATTGGGAAAGGAGTACGACAAGGCTGTATATTATCACCCTGCTTATTTAACTTATATGCAGAGTACATCATGAGAAATGCCGGGCTGGATGAATCACAAGCCGGAGTTAAGATTGCCGGGAAAAATATCAACAACCTCAGATATGCAGACGATACCACCCTAATGGCAGAAAGTGAAGAGGAACTAAAGAGCCTCTTGATGAGGGTGAAAGAGGAGAGTGCAAAAGCTGGCTTGAAACTCAACATTAAAAAAACCCAGATCATGGCATCTGGTCCCATCACTTCCTGGCAAATAGAAGGGGAAGAAATGGAAGCAGTGACAGATTTTATTTTCTTGGGCTCCAAGATCACCGCAGACGGTGACTGCAGCCATGAAATTAAAAGACGCTTGCTCCTTGGAAGGAAAGCTATGGCAAACCTAGACAGCATATTAAAAAGCAGAGACATCACCTTGCCGACAAAGGTCCGTATAGTTAAAGCTATGGTATTTCCAGTAGCAATGTATGGCTGTGAGAGTTGGACCATAAGGAAGGCTGAGCGCCGAAGAATTGATGCTTTCGAGCTGTGGTGCTGGAGAAGACTCTTGAGAGTCCCTTGGACTGCAAGGAGGTCAAACCAGTCAATCCTAAAGGAAATCAACCCTGACTGCTCATTGGAAGGACAGATGCTGAAGCTGAAGCTCAAATACTTTGGCCACCTAATGAGAAGAGAGGACTCACTGGAAAAGACCCTGATGCTGGGAAAGACTGAGGGCAAAAGGAGAAGGGGACGGCAGAGGATGAGATGGTTAGATAGCATCACCGATGTAATGAACATGAATTTGAGTAAACTCCGAGAGACAGTGGAGGACAGGAAGGCCTGGCGTGCTATGGTCCATGAGGTCACGAAGAGTCGGACACGACTGAACGACTGAACAACAACAACAACAATTTCTAGCCAAAACTAACCCCCTGGCTTAGCTGACTGAGTTATGGTATTTGTATAATAGCCTCATGCCTTCTTGACTCAGTTAAGTATGACTCCAGAAAGAGACCAATACAAAGTTGAGATGATGCATTTATACATTCAAAGCAAGTCATAGTGTTTCTCCACTACTGGTACATCCTAGGGCCATGCTCTCCACTAGCTATGCACTTGTGAGAAGAGGTTCCTAACTGAAGACCTCCTTCGCTTAAGGCCTAATCACATTTTCATTATGTAGAAATTATGTACATTCTTCGGTTGGTATGTGTGCGTTGTATACTTTCACTACCTTAGTGTAGCAGGGGCTGGGCCACAGAGGTGTTAGCAGTAGTTCAGCAGTAGTCTGAATTAACAAGATTTTGATTCCAGCTAAGGAGAGTGGATTTCATAGTATTAAGACAGAAAGGGTCTGAGTGCCTGACCTGAGTCTCCAGCCTTGGATGCAGCTCCCAGAATTCTTCCACAGGTTGACTACAAATTGTATGTCTTTTAATGCAACAGAAAGCAAAAAATTGACTGCATAAGGAATAAGTATATTAAATTACATTACATTTGATTTACATTTAAGTATAAATTAATTTCATTCAAATGCAGCTTTGTCCTAGCCCTATCCATTTGTTATACTGCCCCCTCCAATTTTGGAGGGGGATAGCCTCTGGTATGCCCATTAAAGCTCACATGGCCCGCAGATCAAAAAATGTTGCTTGTCCCTTTAATTGCTAAACCAACGATGGAGTAGATTCAGTAATGTCACTGAAATAAGCAGGGAAGACAGCAACAACTAAATAATCACAACTTTGTGCCCAACATCTCTTAATGCCCAGTGTTCTCTGGTCTCTCTTCTTTGTTTCTCTGTTCATTTCTCCAAAATAACAAAAGGACATTGAAAAAAATGCATTATGTTAAGACGGATTTCTTTTCTCAGCAGCACAATTATAATTATCTTTATACTTTCAAGTATAATTATCTGTATGCTGCATGCACAATTTAGGCAGGATGAACAAGCAGGCCAAGATGGTAGAACTATTTATCTATTTATTCTCAGAATTTACTCTATTGTATTACTGACTACCAAAGTCTCTTGGCAGCTTTCATTAAACTATCAAATTACGAAGAGACATATTAATTAAAAACTGTTTTAAAGAACAATTAAAATCTTCTAGTAAAAGCTTGCTTGTTTAAAAAGGTTATTTTGAAGGCTGTCAAAAATCAAACAAAGATGATAAGCCCTTCGCCTTAACTGGGAATGCATTTCAAAGAACTGGGGCAGGTACAAAAAGGTACAAAAAGGCAGGTACAAAAAGGGTTCATTTCTAATTCTCTGTGAGCTGGGCCTGTGGCAAGTGTTGGTGAACCTCCTCAGATGATTATTTTATTTATTTATTTATTGTATGGCACATTCACATCGCGTTACAATAAAAAAAAACATAGAGCATAATAAATATGAAGTACAAAATATAGACAGGAAAATTGCAAACGTATGTCTAGGTTACAAATATAGTTTTTTGCTTCATCCTCATCATCCTCAGATGATCCTCATCATCCTCAGATGATGGCTTGTACAGAAAGAGATGTTGTTCTAAGGAACCAGCTCTAGGCTCTAAGGCTTTAAAGGCAATAACCAGAAATTTAAAGCTAATAACAAGAGGTGCATGTGTGTGCCAAGCACAGTAAGATAAGCCAGAACTATCTGGAACTCCTCAGCCCATCGTGGTTGTGCAGAAAACCTTGTTGAACAAACCCTGCAGTAAGAATTATTGCACTAATCTTTCGCACAAGAACGCAGCGACTAGAAGAAGATCAAAGCACCTGACAAACATCTCTTGGTCTTATAGCCCAATTTCACCACTTATTTAAATGGAAATGCTAGGATATAAGATGATTTAAATGTAAATAATTTGGATTTAAGCAGATTGTCAATGCAATGGGTAGGTGGTGCACTTAGAAACTTCACCACTAGATGTCCTGTGGACTAAGCTAAAAAGAACTTGTGGACTAAGCTAAAAAGAACTTGGTTGCATTAATTTGCACTTGAGCTTTAGACAAGAATTTTTTTCCAGTTGCACTATTCAGGTCCATATTTATAAAGCTATTGGTGTGAAATATTAGGGCACATTCCATATTAGCATAGATAAAGGTACATGGTAAGCAAACATATCTGTATATTAAGATTATATAAGTAGCTATTACTCTGTGTGCCTCAAAATGAAATATGCTGATGTATTGGTGTATTCATGAATTTTATATAATCAGAAATGGGGGGGGGCATAATTATTGCTTGCTTCTTCATCCCAGCAACTTTATGGGCAAACCTGGATGCCCCCTCATTTCATAGCATCAGATGAAACCTAATACAAATGTCTGCATCTCCTCCCATATTTCTTCTTAACCCTAACCTTTCAGGCTTCATAATTATACCATCAAGGTGGTTCTTCCTCTCACTTCTACACCAAAGCTGATTTTTGAAACATACA
Source organism: Charina bottae (assembly GCA_023362775.1). Classification (NCBI taxonomy): domain Eukaryota; kingdom Metazoa; phylum Chordata; class Lepidosauria; order Squamata; family Charinaidae; genus Charina; species Charina bottae. Next base: position 32,403,265 of record JALMGJ010000003.1, on the reverse strand, counting down.
GTCTACTGAAGACATCTGAAGATCTTGGATATTTGCATATTTTGGGTGATCAACTAAAAGTATTTTCCTAAGAAGGACTCCCCACCCCCTGTTCAATTAATGAACAGCATGCCTATTTTTCTACCGTACTGAAAAATCAAGCTCAGAAGTTTCAACTAGATATTATTGGGATCATCAAATGAATTTTGGTTAAAGAGCATAAATTCAAACCCATGAGTTCGATTTCACTGAATCTTTCAAACCTTATATAAGGAGAATATGCACCTGCTGACACATTCAGTATGGGCAGAAAATGGAGACGCCAGAGTGTCTCTTCTAAGGACTATCTGATGTGGGAATTCATAGATAAGGATAAGGAGAGGCTCTGGCTAGATTTTTCATGGGCGTTTACTTTTGTAATTGTGACCTCAACTTAAGCTCAAAGTAAATGACACATGCTCTAACCCATCCTCTTGAAAGCATTTTCCCTCTAGGTAAAGGTGAAGGTTCCCCCCGCACATTTGTGCAGTCGTGTCCGACTCTAGGGGCCGGTGCTCATCTCCGTTTGTTAGCCGAAGAGCCAGCGTAGTCCGAAGACACTTCTACGGTCATGTGGCCGGCATGATGCACACAGAACGCTGTTACCTTCCCACCGAAGTGGTACCTATTCATCTACTTGCATTTGCATGCTTTCGAATTGCTAGGTTGGCAAGAGCTGGGGCGAGTGTGGGAGCTCACTCCGTCACGTGGGGCTAGGGATTCGAACCTCCGAACTTGCAATCTTCCGATCGAGAAGCCTGGCGTCTTACCCTCTGAGCCACCACGCCCCTTATTTTCCCTCTATATGCCATTTTTTCCATTGATACTTCTGTGAGATGCTAAGTAATTTCTTCTTCAATCTTGCAATATTATTCTTTGGTGGAAGTTTGGATGTCTGAAGTGGAACAGACGCTGGTTTGCCAGTGTAGGTGTCAAAACTATTTCATTGGGAAGCAAGCATTAGGATGTCAGAAAAAGAAGGAAATAAAAACAGAGAAAGACCAAATCCAGTGGTTATTTTATTTTTATAAAATAAAGCATTATTTTGTAATATAAAATTGTTGTTTGGGTGTCAAGTGTGTTGGGTGGAGGGGAGGAGACATTAATAATATTTAGGACTGTTTATATGTATTGACTATTTTCTGCAACAATGATGGTCCTAAGATGTGGATATTCTGAGAATTATCTCACAGCATTCCCTTGCAGAAAAAAAGAAATATATGCAATTAACGAACACATAGAACAGCATGAAGTGTATTGGGAGCAAATGGAAAAATTGTCAGACAAATATATTTTACCGAAAACAGTAGGAGGTCAATATACACACTTGAAGAATCTTTTATGTTCCTTATTAGGACTGTATGTTTTAGTGACCTCTGAAACTCTGGTATCAGCAGTTTTAAAAATTACAAAAATAAATTTGGATAACACAAGGAATTTGGAATGGATAATTGGAGTATCCTACATGGCAAAACCAATGCTCTCAAGTTTTAAGAAATGGAGGCTTCAAAAAGATTGGCTATTGTTCTTATATTGGAGATGCAACAAAGATGAAAGAAATTATATCTCCCAAATCTGGAACTTGGGAAATCCTGTGATTGGACTGTATCAAAAAAAAAAAATTGTGATAATGTATTTTTGGAAGGATGTGTGCGAACCAGAGTCTAAGTAAGGTCTGACCTAAGCAAATTTGTCAACTCTCAGCCTTTGAACTGGCTTGTTATCAATGGAAAAGAAAGATCAGACAGTATGGTTCTGTTTGGTCAAGGCTCAATTTGTTATTGAAAAATTGAGTTGTGATTTTCCTAAAGATGTAGTCATTATTTTTGTATTGAAATAAAGTCAAAAGTAAGTCTTTATGGCTTCTCTTTTGTTGGCTTGTTTTATCTTTTCTGAGTAACAGATCGTTTTCAATAACTAACCCATTACAATATTTCACAGTGGAAGATGGTTCACTGGAGATCCTCTCATAGTTAAGGGGTTCTTTCCTGAAGTTTGTAGCAGTGGAAATGAACAGAAAAGGTAGGGCCTTGTTTTTGTTTTATTAATTGTTTTATTGAAGTTTTTCATTATTTTCCTACCACCCTGGGCTACTTTGGGAGAAAGAGCAATAAAAATAAAAAGCACTATCATCTTCCTCTTCCTTCTCCTCCTCTGTATAATAATCATCATAAAATGTTGATGGCTTCAGTTATTTCTTAGCGTAGCTCTACTGAAATTGCTATATCACTTCCAGGAAATAGCTCTTTAACATTTGCTATTGCGGTAACAAATCTCATTTGACTTTTATTTACATATGCTGAGATGCTGAATATGACAGTAATTCTGTACTTTTAAAACAAAAACAAGAAAATATGATGTTAGCAGGGTCTTCCTGGGTGTTTCTTTCTTTGTTTGTTTTGCCTTTCAGGAAAAAAAAGTGGAAGCTTGGGACTTCTGAATTCATTTTTCAACAGTGATGTCCCTAAACAGAAACAAAAACTTACATTTCGAAAGTGCCTCTTCTACTGAACTGTCTCAAAGCGCTTTTCAAAAAGTCAGAGGAAGAAGAAAAAACAAGAAGAAAACACTCAACATCTGTTGATGCAAAAACATTCAGTTTTTGGTTTAGAATGAAAAAAAAGCTAGAAGCATTCTTGGTAGCATTAAACCATTGAGATGGGGGGTTATGCTTGCTGGAATAATGTAAGTTGGGAAACTAAGGAAACGTCTTGGCTTACAAATTGCACATTCACACTGATCTCTTAGGGCTAATCAAGACAGGTGGAAATGGGATCTTTTTTTTTTTTTTTTGTAATACAAAAAGGAACAAAAGGAGACAGTGGTTTCCTTCCAATGTAACTCTGATATTAGAAATAAACTCAGCATGAGAAAACTGTTTACAAAACACTAGTAAGGTGAACATATGGGAGTGAAATACCACCCATTTAGTAAACTCAGTGCTCCTGAGTATAATCTTATGCCTAGAGAAAACTGCACGGCCACAGAGTCTTGCGGAAAAGATTGGATTTCTTAAGAGATGGTTTCTGCAGGGCCCAGTGAACATGGAGTCAGCAGAGAAGCCAGAACGTTTGGTTGTCTAATTTTCCCATTTGGTCACCATTTATATTTTATATACTGGGTTGTTCTTTTTAACTTTGTATGGTTATTTTTTCTTTGTTTGTTTTTGTTGTACACTGCCCAGAGTCATGTTGTGTGAGTTGGGTGACCTATAAACCCATTAAATCAATAAAATAAAATCAATAAAATATAGAAATAATAAAATAAAATAAAATAAAATAAAATAAAATAAAATAAAATAAAATAAAATAAAATAAAATAAAATAAAATAAAATAAAATAAAATAATAAAATAAAATAAAATAATAAAATAAAATAAAATAAAATAAAATAATAAAATAAAATAAAATAAAACAAAACAAAACAAAACAAAACAAAACAAAACAAAACAAAACAAAACAAAACAAAATGATGAAATGATGAAATTAAATGTCTGTGGTTGCTGCCCCTTGCAGAAAGAAGGCATTTGAGGAAATCACCAATATTATTAAGTCAGAAGCGATCAGATAAAAATGAAGAGGGTCATAGGCACCCAGTGAGTAGCAACACCCAAGTCCGTTAAAGGCTGCAGGTTGACTTGCTCACTCTGACTTAAAGAGTTGGGCCTTGTCTGTTTTATATGTGAACAGACATATAATAAGGATACCAGGCTTATTATGTTTAGGGTTTTTTTAGAGCTGGAAATTAAGTTGAGTTCAAGCAGCATCCATATCTACAAATGAGTGACCAGATCCCTTCTAACCAGACTTTAATCAGTTAGAGTCAAGTGGTGCCTAAATCAAATTAAATAATTAAATAACTCTAAGTAGCAGTTGGTGATTGAGGGAAAAAATGAAAGGAAGGGGGGAGTGCACTATTGGATGCTTCCTTTTATAATGTATTTTTAAAAATTACACGATGTCTTTCTTTTGTACAATGCTTGTGCAATAAGAAAACGAATTAAATGCTTAAAAAAGAGGTGGCAAGCATGGGCATCTGCAGTGGGAGAGGGAAATATATAATGAAAAATATGTCATGGTGTCCTGATTCAAACTCCACCTCTTTTGTATTGGCATCACAACACCAGATGGAGGGATGGAGCTTTCACTGAAACACCACAATGCATCTTTTATCATTTGGATGAAACCTTGGCTTGTTGTGAATGTCCCTGGTTGCCCAGGTTGGATAGTTATAAGAAACAAACATCAGTCTGTTACTAGAGTGACAGTAGAGGAGTCTTATTGTGACTCCTTTCTCTTTCTGCTGAGCCAATACTTGGAGTGTAGAATAGTTTGTACTGTTAAGGAAAGGACATTGCAAACCTAAGATTAATCAGGTCCAACATGCAGACAGTAGGGAAATGATTTACAATGAGAATTATTTCTTAATAGATATGAGCTGTTTTGACCTCTGAAAAGAAGAATGTGTGAATACAGAGTGCTCCTCAAAAGAAAATTATCTATTGTATAGTAACTGAAGAGTTAGAAAATTTTTAATGTGAACAACCCCACAAATAGATTCCTTGAGTCTTTAGGCATAACAGAGTATATTCATGCTGTTTGAGACAGCAGGCCTCATATGTGGTTCATTGTTGTGGGAGGAAAAGGGCAGAAATCATCCTGTTCAATTAACCATTACTTTATATGAGGCCAAGGATTAAGGGTATCTTCAGTGTCATTTGCCATCTTAGTTTGTTGAGTTAAGGAGCCCTTTAATATCTCTGCAATAGCTATAGGCAGTGTCATATATCAAGGAGGGCAGAACTGATGAAGTGCAAGTTTTTCCCACTGATTCAAAAGTTAATTGATAAGTATCTTAAGAAAAATACTTCTTTAGCAAAAGAATGAGGGCTTGTGGGCAATCTCCTACCTGTTGGAGATTCTGGCAAATCCAGTATGCCTCATCAGCATATGGATGGCTGCTCTAGGGTGCAAGCTCTCCATGCTTTTTGAGGAAGCTGTTTGTGGCCACTCCCACTTCCTCTTCTCTCTCTCTGATTCTTCCATTGAGGAGGAAGCAGCATGTGGCTGCTCCTCTCCATGGAGAGAGGCCATGTGCTAGGCCTCATTCCTCTCTCCTCCTTGGACCGGGAACAAGCACATGGCTGTGTGCTGCTCCATTCTAGGCCATGGATGGGCCTAGGAGATTTTTCCCCCTTTCTACACACATCTCTTGCAGCAAGCAGGGCAAGAGGTATTAAGTTTAGGGAAACGAAGAAGAAATGGAACATCATTTATCTACCAAAAATGCTGTACCTGCAATGAATAAACGTAAGGACTCTTTTGTACTTACTTTTCATACCTGCCATGTCTAAGCACATGTTTCTTTATGCTTGGGTTGGCTAAAGGTGTAAGATTAACCTGGATCTCTCTAATATGCTCATGGGCTCTGTTTTTTAAACAATATTCTTTTTCTGTACACGAGCTGCTCCATTTCAGTAGTTCTAACAGACTGCTGAATGGGCTTCACTACCAACATTTGATAACCAACACAGCAGAAGAAAAAGGCAGGGTTGTATCTGAAGAATTAACTTTTTTCCCCCAAAGATAGTTTTACTGATGTACTGTTACTTTTAATCAAATTGGATCCCCTATACACATATGCATACACACACACAAACATAAAATATCCTCAAAGTGAGATAAATAGGGCTACAAAATTGGACATGTTCACAATGCATCCACATTAATGGAATAAAAGCAATGATGAATGGCTTAAGGATATGACTTCATGGCAGAATGGAGCATTACAATCTCAAGATTTGAGGAAATCTACTCACTCATAACCATTTAAACACCTTTACTTGATGTAGAACATAATAAGTGTAAGGGTTAGCTTAGCTTACCTAATGCCATCTTGCTTTTGGAACCTGCTTGCTAAAGGGAACTAGGTTATAGGAGACTGCAGAGACCTTGCTGCTGTCTCTAGGGAGATAACGCTCTCCAAGGATTGTTTGGAATACCAGGAGACATGCAGACTGCCCCTGGAGGTCTCTAGAATGCTTACTGCTAGCAATGCAATGCAGATTTAGTAACCTTGCCCTGTTACTGGGAGGAGAGTTCATTCTGCTTTCTTACTGAGCTTTGCAAACCCTATATAAGTACTGTACTTGTGTGTATGAGTGTGTGTGGATCTTCCCAGGCATTTCACTGTCATGATGCCTGTGGAGACCTCCACCCAGCTCTGTCTTGGCCAAAATAAATGCTGTTATTTTATATCTCCAAGCCTCGACTCAAGACTGTTATTGGTAACCTCATGAACTTGGGTAAAACAGTGTAAGCAGGGGCCTTACATAAGGCAGGGCAGATCTTTGAGAATTTACTTCACGAAGGCTCAGCAAAGCACTCCCTCAGGGTGGCTGTGTAAAACAACCCTGCACCCTCTCTTCTAACTACAAAGTGAAGTGGCCATGTTGCTTTGCTTTACCAGTTCTAACTACTTCATTCAACATTTCCAGGCAGCTCTGGAATGATCAGAAATATCTCCTGTGCATTGGTAGCACATATGGAAAAACTTCTTCCACTATTCCACTATTACACATGCCAATCAAGGTCACAAGATAGCACAGAGCCTCTTGTCAAGGCAAATCACCTTGCCTTTTTACTTTGATGAGGAGCACAAAGCATCTTCTCAAAGCAAATCAAAGTTGTCTCAAACAGGCCTAGTACATGATTCTCTCTGAGTGTGGGCTCAGTTTAAGTTACATAGACTTTAATAGGGCCTAAGCCAGCAGTGATTCACCAGGAAGCCAATTTGTGTTTGTGTTTGATTGTTCAATTACAACATATATTCATTGTGCAGTTGTTATGAGAAGAAATGTAAATTCAGTGGGATCAATATAATACCTAATATTATAATGCATTTTTCAACTCTACAATGCAACCACAACTCGACATTTCCCCCTCAGATTCCTTCTTTGTCATAATTGACCCTTTCCCCTGTATTCAGGAGCACTATTTCCTTCTTCCTCATGTTTCCTTTTTTCCCACTCTCTCTGGCCTTTTTGTACCCTCAAAACCCATTTCAATGCCACAACACTAGAACCCATCACTTTGCAATATCTCAGGTCCAAAATTTCCCAATTGGATTATTATTAGTATGTGGAGTCCGTGGTGCTCTCTGAGCCTTGTTGTTATTATTAGTATCCATGTCCCACCTAGACTTACTAGGATATTTTACAGCATAAGTAGGTAACATGGTATCTGTGGGCCTGAATATGTTGCCAACAATATGTCTCTCTTTGGTGCCTGTCAAGCTCTCCGCTACACCAGATTTTTTAAAAAACTTTAAAAATAAAAGAATGAAATAGTAAGCTGGCTTACTAAGTCAGCCATACTGTGAAAATACAGACTTCTCATGGCAGCTGTTTTGTGAGTGTACACACCACATGCTCCAAAATTTCCAGATATGCCATGACCCCGTTTCAGAGCATATGTATTACTTTTTTGCTAGCAATTACTCAACATGTACATCACTAATATTTATGGCAAGTATCAAAACCTGTTTTGGAACAAGGGTGAAGATGGGTTGGATATTGCATACCATCTGCTGGTGGATCAAGACCAAAGTGATAAAGACTTTGGCTGAGCAACAGAACTCTGCATTCTGCTTTTCCTCTCTGCTGATCTGTTCCCCAGTGTACAAGAGTAGCACCAGAGGAAGATCCTAGAAAAGATGCCTTTTCCCATTCCTTGTGATCTCCCTTCATGCACTCAGTTCACTGGAAGACAGGGCTGCTTATTCAAAAACTACTAAGAGGTTGCTGGTGCCTTGAGACAGTCGCTTCTGACTGGAAGGCCAACAGATCAGCCAAGGCATTTCAGGAAAGACATAAGGCCAAATGAAAAGTTCTTTGAGCTATGGATGCCCTATTATTGATCTGTTGTAATTGGGGTGTTTTAAACTAGATAAATGTTGACTCTAATTCAAACAGTTAGATTTCAGCTGCTGAACTTTTCCTATGTACTAGTTGTTAAGAAAAATGCCCTTTTTAATTGTGAACTCTGTAATTCACATATAGTTGAACTCCTGGTCAGAGCCCCATTCAGAATCTTCTAGAGCCTAGGGAATTGTTTGGTAGGATCCTTCATGTGTACCATGTGACTAGACAAAGCTCCCTCAAAACCCTTTCAGTTTGGGGCTTCCTGTGGGGAATGGCAGACTGAACGGTACTGCTTTTTTAAGCAGTGCTGATGGCACAGCATTTCTGGGCACAGGATGGGTCCCTGCAGCCTGAAGAATTCTCCTGGTAAGGAGAATCCAGGAAATCATCCTTTTTGTTCTCCGACAGCATTTTCTTGTGGGAGGGTCATGGAACGGAGTCCCTGCGATCAATCCATGATTGAGAATGCTGGGAGGCACGGATGTCATCAAGTTTGGGGCTGCACCGAAGCAGTAAAATGGACACTAAATCTTGCCACCTGATTTCTAAAACACCAAGGGTTTTTTTTGTTGTTGTTTATTTGTTACCGAAGAGAGGCCTTTTGCAACAAAGAAATGCGAAGCTCTTGGTAATTTTCATTATTTCTGGAATTTATTAATTTGGAAAGTTGGCTTTTTTAATATTTAAATTCTAATATTGGGATTTAAATATTTTTTCTGTTTTGTTGCCATTTTCTTAATGTTTTGAGGATTATAAAAGATTTATCTACTTCGTTGAAACTGTGGAGTTGAATTTTGAGCTATCTGCCTCTGGTTTCCTGTGAGAACAGCTCTTGTTTACATCTTTTTTCTCCTGATAACACACTGTGGAGAGACATGGAAGAAATGAAAGCCATCTTTAAAGAACTCTATCTTGATGTCACCGAAGCCCTGGATTGTCTCCTAGAACTTGTGGAGTCTAAAGCCTACCAACAACTTGAAAAAGAAGACAAGAGTGAAAACTACTCTGAGAGTAGTGCTCCTTTAGAGAAGAAAATGAGGATTAACATTTCTAAGTCAAAAAGTGAAGGGAGAAAAATTGGACTGTGGAGAGTTAACTTTGATTCTGAAGAAAGAAGAGTTTTGGGCGCAAAGGGTGAGACACGATTGGCTGTGTTCCTGGAAAATCGAGACCAAGAATCAAGGCTGGCTGCTGAATTTGAGTCTTGTAAGGGGAAAGCTTTGTGTGTAATACTGAGATATGTAAATGCCTTAGTCTATTTTGAAGTCCTCCAGCAAAGGAGATCATTACCTTGTCGTGGTGCTGGAGCTTGAGCACCTCAATGAAACCATGAGCTAAACCATGAAGGGACACCCAAGACGGGAAGGTCGTGGCAGAGAGGTCAGACTAAATACAATCCCTGGGGAAGGTAATGGCAACCCACCCCAGTATTCTTGCCGTGAAAACTAAATGGATCAGTACAACCAGAGATATGTCGGTATACCGTCGGAAGATGGGACTCCCAGGTCGGAAGATGGTCAAAATGCTACTGGGGAGGAACAGAGGATAAGTTCAACTAGCCCCAGATGTGATGACGCAGCTAGCTCAAAGCCGAAAGGATGGCTAGCGGCCGACGGTGCTGGTGGTGAACGACGAATCCGATGTTCTAAAGATCAACACACCATAGGAACCTGGAATGTAAGATCTATGAGCCAGGGCAAATTGGATGTGGTTATTGGTGAGATGTCAAGATTAAATATAGACATTTTAGGTGTCAGTGAACTGAAATGGACTGGAATGGGCTACTTCACATCAGATGACCACCAGATCTACTACTGTGGACAAGAGGACCACAGAAGAAATGGAGTAGCCTTCATAATTAATAATAAAGTGGCTAAAGCAGTGCTTGGATACAATCCAAAAAACGATGGAATGATCTCAATTCGAATTCAGGGTACGCCATTTAACATCACAGTGATCCAAATATATGCCCCAACCACAGATGCTGAAGAAGCAGAAGTAGATCAGTTCTAGGAGGATCTGCAGCACCTACTGGATAATGCACCAAAAAGAGATGTTATTTTCATTACAGGAGACTGGAATGCTAAGGTGGGTAGTCAGACGACACCTGGAATTACAGGCAAGCATGGTCTGGGAGAACAAAATGAAGCAGGACATAGGCTGATAGAATTTTGCCAAGACAACTCACTGTGCATAACAAACACTCTCTTCCAACAACCTAAAAGACGACTTTATACATGGACTTCACCAGATGGTCGACACCAAAATCAGATTGACTACATCCTTTGCAGCCAAAGGTGGTGGACATCTATACAGTCGGTAAAAACAAGACCTGGAGCTGACTGTAGTTCAGATCACGAACTTCTTATTGCACAATTTAGAATCAGACTAAAGAGAATAGGGAAGACCCACAGATCAGTTAGATATGAGCTCACTAATATTCCTAAGGAATATGCAGTGGAGGTGAAGAATAGATTTAAGGGACTAGATTTAGTAGATAGGGTCCCGGAAGAACTATGGACAGAAGTTTGCAACATTGTTCAGGAGGCGGCAACAAAAAACGTCCCAAAGAAAAAGAAAACCAAGAAGGCAAGATGGCTGTCTGCTGAGACACTGGAAGTAGCCCAAGAAAGAAGGAAAGCAAAAGGCAACAGTGATAGGGGGAGATATGCCCAATTAAATCCAAAATTCCAGAGGTTAGCCAGAAGAGATAAGGAATTATTTTTAAACAAGCAATGTGCGGAAGTGGAAGAAGACAATAGAATAGGAAGGACAAGAGACCTCTTCCAGAAAATTAGAAACATCGGAGGTACATTCCAGGCAAAAATGGGTATGATAAAAAACAAAGATGGTAAGGACCTAACAGAAGCAGAAGAGATCAAGAAAAGGTGGCAAGAATATACGGAAGATCTGTATAGGAAGGATAATAATATTGGAGATAGCTTTGACGGTGTGGTCAGCGAGTTAGAGCCAGACATCCTGAAGAGTGAGGTTGAATGGGCCTTAAGAAGCATTGCTAAGAACAAGGCAGCAGGAGACGACAGTATCCCAGCTGAACTGTTTAAAATCTTGCAAGATGATGCTGTCAAGGTGATGCATGCCATATGCCAGCAAATTTGGAAAACACAAGAATGGCCATCAGATTGGAAAAAATCAACTTATATCTCCATACCAAAAAAGGGAAGCACTAAAGAATGTTCAAACTATCGAACAGTGGCACTTATTTCACATGCCAGTAAGGTAATGCTACCTATTCAACCTGTACGCCGAACACATCATGCGACGTGCTGGGCTTGAGGAATCCAAGGCTGGAGTTAAAATCGCTGGAAGAAACATTAACCATCTTAGATATGCAGATGATACCACTTTGATGGCTGAAAGAGAGGAGGAGTTGAGGAGCCTTTTGACGAAGGTGAAAGAAGAAAGTGCAAAAGCTGGGTTGCAGTTAAACCTCAAAAAAACCAAGATTATGGCAACCAGCTTGATTGATAACTGGCAAATAGAGGGAGAAAAAGTGGAGGCAGTGACAGACTTTGTATTTCTAGGCGCAAATATTACTGCAGATGCTGACTGCAGCCAGGAAATCAGAAGACGTCTACTTCTTGGGAGGAGAGCAATGGCAAATCTTGATAAAATAGTTAAGAGCAGAGACATCACACTGACAACAAAGGTCCGCATAGTTAAAGCAATGGTATTCCCCGTAGTAACCTATGGCTGTGAGAGCTGGACCATAAGGAAGGCTGAGCGAAGGAAGATAGATGCTTTTGAACTGTGGTGTTGGAGGAAAATTCTGAGAGTGCCTTGGACTGCAAGAAGATCAAACCAGTCCATACTCCAGGAAATAAAGCCAGACTGCTCACTTGAGGGAGTGATATTAAAGGCAAAACTGAAGTACTTTGGCCACATAATGAGAAGACAGGATACCCTGGAGAAGAAGCTGATGCTAGGGATAGTGGAAGGCAAAAGGAAGAGGGGCCGACCAAGGGTAAGATGGATGGATAATATTCTGGAGGTGACAGACTCAACCATGGGGGAGCTGGGGATGGTGACAAAAGGGATTGGCCCTAAATTCATTCTTCCGCCCTCCCCGGAGACCTCCAGCACCGCATCTCCCAAACCCCTCCTTTGGGAGGAGAGGGATGGGCAGGCAGCCCCCCGCCCTGGCTTCCCGGTGCAGTGATTTATAGGCTAAGCGTTGCCAGCCCCGCCAGGAAAAGAAAGCAGCCCACCTTGTGCTTCTTGCCCATTGCTGCAAATGCCTGATGGCACGCTCACCCCAGCGGCAATCTGGGGCTGGCCAATCGGCGACTCGCTTCTCCACCTTGTGGCTTGCAGTGCACCCGCCTCCCTTCCCCGGCCTCCTCTTTCTTTGACGCCCAAATCTGCCCTCCACCGCGCATGCCCTACCCCGCACCTTCCCTTGGCTGCTGCCACCTGCTGGGCCGATCGCAAAGTACGAGTCGCAAAAAAAATAGCAAAATAATGTTTTGGGGCCGAATTACTAGCTGTTCAGGGCCGCATGTGGCCCGTGGGCCGCAGGTTGGACACCCCTGCTCTAGACGAAGTTGTGCTGATCTGTGTGTTTTCTCTAAACCTGGTGATTACCTCTCTGATGGTTCCTTGATCTACGTGATATTTCTTTGACATAATCACACAGGTTGGGGATGTTCACGTTGGGGATCAAATGCCTAACTCTCATTTGTGAAGAAATGCAGACCAGGCCTTGGGGATAGGAAGGAATGAACAAACCATTAAGGGGGACTTTCAGGAAAGATAACTCACCTCTGCAAAAGAGGACATATGAAAAAGAAACTCAAAATAACCCTGCCTTGATTTTGTTTGGTATAAGATGTGGCAGAGAAAAACTCTAACTGGTTTTCAATATTCTGTTATCCAACGCTATGACAGTAAAGACCATTCCTGGAATCCCTGCCATGCCTGTTTCTTGACCTTGCCTAACTCAAAGGGCTAACATCTTCAGAAGATCTCCATTACTACAAATAAAAAATGGTAGGATGGCACCATTTTGTGACTCTGAGATCCAACAATCTTCTCAGATAATAGAGGAATGTCATATAGTTAATTCATGGCACTACCACTTTGTGAGTCCCAATCAGAATGCTCCCAATCTTGCTGCAAAGAGGAAGAAACTCCTGGACCAGGTTTTTATACCACTGACATATAAAGGAAGAGGGATGCCATTGTTTATTCTAACATCCGCCACTAACTCTATTCTAGTGATCACAACCAAGCCATTCCACCATTTTCTGTGGGAAAATATATTGTATGTATGTATGTATGTTTCGACTTCTATCACCGCACCATCTCCCCCAAGGGGACTCTGGGCGGTTTACAAACATAGAGATTATCTACGGAATATATCCTTATTCCTATCTCATTTGCCAAAGAACAAGAGGAAAATAGTCCACATTTTCCAAACAGAAGCAGCAAATTTTGCCAAGCAGGATGTATGGCTTAACATGCAGCTGACACCAAAGTTTCACTGCCTTCAGCATCATGCCCAGCTCTCCTTTACTGGACTGACATTAGAGGTTAAGGCAAGAATTGAGGACCTTCCCATTGATGATGCTGGATTATTCAGTAATGACTGATGAGAATTAGGAGGGTGCTCAAAAACTTTGTCCAAGAGCGCACAAATGGAGTCTGCATCAACCCTACTTCGCCCCTTTCTGCTACCATCCATGATCCTAAACATGCCTTGCCCAAAGGTTATCAATCTTTCAACAGGAAAGAATATACCATTCCATTCCTAGACGCTCTCAAAACAATATACGTATATACAGTCCACCTTCCACCAGGAAGCACCATATTACTGGTTTCATCCTTGTTGGGAAGTCGTGTTTAGGGACTCTCACCAGATGTCAAGATTGCCTTCATGCCTGACACAGTAGAGCTCTTGGCACCTGTGTCAAGACCAAAGTAGTATTTTTGACCTTAATATTTGCCATACCAGCCATTCTGGGACCGCCTGGCTTGTTTTCAGGGTACATGAGCTTCTACATCTAACAACTTTTGGATTCTTTTGATAATTTTGCAGGGTTACCCTATTGAATTCTAAATTAATCCCTCACTAAACCACCCTGTCAGTTGTACAATATCTCCTTCCATATACAAAAAGAGCAGTCCTTGTGTCCTTGTGGAACTATGATTCTGCCTTCTTTTCTAGGTATTTTATCATTTCTAAACAGGATGACATGTTCAGACGTGTGTGTGTGTGTTGCTATATCAATTATTTTCGAAGATGCTTTAATTTCAGAATGATATTGATTTCTTCCACATTTTTCTTTCTTTTATAAGGGAATGTGATTCACATCTATAGCTTTGCAGGTTGCATATTTTCGCATATTTTTCAAATCCTACCATTATTCCATCCTTCATTTTATAGTAGATAGAACCATTTACAAATTTTATATTTTGCCATTTGGCCTCTTAATGGCCCTCAGAGTTCTTACTGCACCAGCCAGGGCAAAACAAGACTTGGCAACGGTGCAGAGGACAGAGAGGTGTAAGTGTTGGTTCTCAGACTGATAAGGATTCAAGAGACATTATGTAAACAGCCAGCTGTAGCTTCTTCATGGAAGAAACCTACCTGGGTCATAGGAAGATTCATAAATCTCTATCCTAATGTACACAGTGATATATTGATTCTAAACGGATACTAGTTCAGTCGCTGGAATTCTTGTAACCCATCCTATTCACCTATTCTGAGAATCATGCTTAGAAAAAAAATCACTTTGAGTTTGGGCAAATTGCCTGGCAAGAGGTCCCAGCAATCTTATTTTTACAATGCCCCCTTATTGACTGTTTTAGACGGCATGATTTGGCTAGAATTTTCAGGAGTCAAGCACAAGACTTTTCATTAACTCTTCCTCCACATATTGTTTGAATCTTGCCTAACAGAATCACTTCCTTTGTCCTTCATATTTATTGTTCATCTCACTCATTGCTCAAGTATGCAACTGAAGAGTGTGGGGGATGCCTAATTTTTACACATAATGATTTACACAAATGAGAAGGAGATAAACCTTTTCTCCTCAACTTTTAGCTTCTAGAAGTGAACCAAATAAGAAATAAAATTGAACAAAAGCAAGTAGATTGGAGTGGCAGGATTCAATCTCCTTTTCTATACCCATTTGTTCCTTTGGATTTTAATGTGGGAGAGTATGCATAAATACCAGTGGTTGCTCATCACCATATCCAGTTTTTCCTCTAATGTTTTGCTTTTATTATTACTTTTAATAGTAGTTAGTAACAATAATAGCAGTATAGTGGTAAATTTGTTGCTGCTGCCCTTCCTGTTCCTATCCTTTCCCAAAAAGGTGCTGCCCAAGCATGTTGTGACATGGTTACTGGGAATTCTGGAAGTTGCCATACTAACACTTTCCAAGGATGCCAGGATGGGAACAGCTGTTGTAATTTCTTTGTCTCACAATTTTTATTCCATTAATGATCAGAGCAGATCTTGGAGTATGCTGGGCAGAAATATAACGATTCACCCAAGGTTACCCAGTAAATGTCATCCAAGTAACAACTTGAAAAGGAATCTTTGAGGCTTGAAGATAACACTTTTCTCTCACTTAGCTATACTTTCTGACCAGGTACAGCACCCAATTTCTTTCTATACCTATTAGTTGCTGATGTGACTAAATTTGTGAAATAAAATATCACATTTTCAGTGGACCACTTTGGCTCCTAAAATACCAGCACACTTGCAATGATACCGATTGAACAACTTTGTTAATGAAAATCAGGCTTCTTCATAACACTGATGTGAGCTATCTCTGAGCAAAGGGTGTTGTGTGTACTGGCTGATCATACATAGTGAGATTTTTAGAATGGTAAAAAGTGTCACTATGCCTGCAATCAGACACATTGCTATTGACTGCTTATTACAACCTACTTTCATGTGTGAGTGTTCATTCAAGAATAGCATAGATCTGTTTGCACAGAACATAATATCTATTGTACAACCTACAATGACTGAACTTGGTACTTGCAGATTTACACATGTTATAAGCAAAAGATAAAGTAGGCTTTTTGAATTTAAAATGAATGACTGGCCTTTCAGTGGTTGCTGGGGAAGATGTTTGCTCATTTTCATTGTTTATGAGTTCACCATTATTCAATAATTAAGCTGGGGAACTTTTCTTTCAAAACCACATGTCCTATGTATTTCGCCACTTTGCCTCTTCCTTTCTGATGATCTGCCTTTGTTGCATCCTGAGGTTAATCTGCTATGCCTAGAGATCAGTTTACAAAGTAAAATATTTGCACATAATTTAAGTGAAATATTAAAACATGTTTCTAGAAAGTGGGTAAAAAGTAAAATGAGAATGGTAAGGGTATTTTCCAGCATTCCAAGAAGGTACAAGTGTAGCATTTTAAAGGTCTCTAGACCAGGGCTTTCCAAAGTTTTCCCGCGGTGACACACCAACTGCCGTTGGTGTGTCGCTGTGGGAAAACCCGGAAGTGCCGCCGTTGCGGCAGCACGCAAAAACCCGGAAGCACTGCTGCCGCTTTCGGTTTTTGCGCGCCGCCATTGGTGTGTCGCCGCGGGAAAACCCGGAAGCGCTGATGATGATCAGCGCTTCCGGGTTGTGTGGCGACACACCAGACTATGTGTGGTGACACACTTTTGTGTTGCGACACACAGTTTGGAAAGCTCTGCTCTAGACACTAAGGGCCAGTATGTGAAAGTTGGAGAGAATTCTATCAGATATTCAAAAAAAGAATAGCATTGTTTAATTTCTCATCTAATGCCAGTTGATTTTTAGGAGGGAGAAGTGATAAGTTTAGAAACAGTATGCTAATGGGTAAGGAGAATTCCATTCTGAGAATTAAAAAGAGAGAGAGAGAGAGAAAAAACACAAAATAAAAACCAGAATTTTATAGCAAACAAGATCTTCGCTACTATCTTACTGTCAATGTACTGTAGCTACAAATTATTTTCAGCAAAGTAGCCCCACTAGCTTCAGAATGATTACTTCATAACAAGCTATTTGTGAACATAAAATTATCCTGTACAAAATGCACACCTGCACAAGAAACCTAATACACTATGCATACATTATGATAAATGAATCATATATATATCAGAGCCAAGTACTCTGTAAGCACTTTATGCATAGAATTGCTTGCCAAAACATCTTACTGCAACCATCTCTCTTACTTTCCTAAATCTTTTCACAACAATTGTAGGCTTCAGGAAGCCTTTGAATTAACCATTTAATCCCAATGTCTTAGTAAATAAGGTGAAGTATGAGCAATTAAAACAATAATGTAGTATTTGCTTGTTTATTCCTGCCTTTCATTTTTCTTGTTATTCCCTTTTGCTAATGTTTCCACTGTAAAATCTTGGTTGATATTTGCCAAACCAGTTTTTTCCCCCTCCAGTATTATGTACACAGGGATGCTTTTTTGGGGTCAGGGGAGTACCTTCAAGTCAGCCTTGACACCTGGCAAGTGCCTGGACTAGTCCCTGCAGTTTTCTTGGTGAGATTTTCTGAAATGGTTTGCCACTGCCTTCTTTCTAGGACTGAGAGAGAGGGACTGGCCCAAAGTCACCCAGTTGGCTTTGTGACAAAGGCAGGACTAGAACTCACCATCTCCCGGTTTCTAGCCTGGTGTTTAACCACTACACCAAACTGGTTCTCACATAGGGGTGCTTTGGGACAGAAATGGATCTGATAGATAGCTAAATCTGATAGATAGCTTATGCTAGGAGAATTTATTTATTAATTTGTCATATTTCTCTACTGCCCATCTTGCATACAACGACTCTGGGTGGCTTATAGATGATAAAAATGACATCGATAAAAACAATACAATATAAATATAAATATAAATATAAATATAAATATAAATATAAATATAAATATAAATATAAATATAAATATAAATATAAATATAAATATAAATATAAATATAAATATAAATATAAATATAAATATCCTATGTGGGGGGAGATGGGCGGTGATATAAGTATGATAAATAAATATAAATATAAATATAAATATAAATATAAATATAAATATAAATATAAATATAAATATAAATATAAATATAAATATAAATATAAATAAGGGGCGTGGTGGCTCAGCGGGTAAGACGCCAGGCTTGTTGATCGGAAGATTGCAAGTTCGGAGGTTCGAATCCCTAGCCCTGCGTGCGGAGTGAGCTCCCGCACTCGCCCCAGCTCTTGCCAACCTAGCAATTCGAAAGCATGCAAATGCAAGTAGATTAATAGGTACCAGTTCGGTGGGAAGGTACCAGCGTTCCGCGCGTGTCATGCGGCCACATGACCGTGGAAGCGTCTTCGGACAACGCTGGCTCTTTGGCTAACAAACGGAGATGAGCACCGGCCCCTAGAGTCGGACACGACTGCACAAAATGTGCGGGGGGTACCTTTACCTTTACCTTATAAATATAAGATTCGCACATATAACACCTTTGCTCCGCGAGCTGCATTGGGTGCCGGTCTGCTTCCGGGTACAATTCAAGATGTTGGTTATCACCTTTAAAGCCCTACATGGCATGGGACCAGAATACCTAAAGGACCGTCTTGTCCCCAGGTTATCGACCCGCCCCACCCGATCGTTCAGAGAGGGCCTGCTGCGAGCCCCATCAATTAAAGAATGTCATCTGATGGGGGCTAGGAGGCGGGCCTTCTCTGTAGCAGCACCCACACTATGGAACATCTTGCCCCCA
The DNA here is from genome assembly GCA_023362775.1 of Charina bottae. Lineage (NCBI taxonomy): Eukaryota > Metazoa > Chordata > Lepidosauria > Squamata > Charinaidae > Charina > Charina bottae. The sequence goes on along the minus strand of JALMGJ010000003.1, from coordinate 32,384,599 downwards.
GAGTTGAGACAGATCCCCTCCCTCCCGACCTTTAGGAAAGAACTGAAGACCTGGTTCTGCCGCCTGGCATGGGAGGGAGGAAACGATAGTTCCTCATGGGGGTGGTTAATCCCGTAATTTTATAATGCCCTTCTTTTATTAATACTATCTCCCACTTGGATTTTTATTTTATTTTATTTATAACATATTAATTGTATAAATTGTTAGTTTACATATTTTATATTTTATGCTTTTATCTAATTTTATTTATTGTAAACCGCCCAGAGTTCCCCGTTGGGGGAGATGGGCGGTTATATAAAATAAATAAATAAATAAATAAATAAATAAATAAATAAATAAATAAATAAATATAGATACAGATACAGATACAGATACAGATACAGATACAGATACAAATATAAAAATACAAACTATAAACTATAAAATATAAAATATAAAATATAAAATATAAAATATAAAATATAAAATATAAAATATAAAATATAAAATATAAAATATAAAATATAAAATTCAATGCTTTCTGGACCTCTGCAGTTTTTAATATCAGCACCTATTATATCTTCCATTTAGAAGCTGAAGTTGCAGAACTCCTGTAGTTTTATTTGTACTACAAAGAGTGACTTCAGAGGGTAATGCCAAAGGGCTAGTAAATACATGCTTGGTCTGTGCATCAGTTCTGATCTGGCCAAAGCTCATTCCAGAGTTGATTATATCAAACTATTCCAGGGGCAACCTGAAGCAGAAGTAGTCATTTATGGGACAGTGAATCAAGTCCTCAAAATGGACAGGGTAGTCTCTGCACACTTTATAATGTCAGCCATGCAAAAATGTAGATTTAAAATATTTTTCAAGGTACAAGTGTTCTCTTTCCAAACCTTACATGGTTAGACTCCCATTCGTAAAGGAATGCCTCAATCACATTCCACTGCCTGCTTGTTTTTATCGGTAAACAGGGTCCTTCACCAAATAGATTTACCCTTGCATATGAAGTGGCTTAAACATAGAGAGGAAGTCTTCATAGTGGTGGCTCCCCAGTTATAGAAGTCCACCCCCCATTTTAGAATTCAGTTATGTGGAAGAGCAGGCTGCTTAGAAAAATTGCAGGCACCCATGCTGCCTTCTCCCCCTCCCATTTGAGCCTTTCTCCCCAGCGTCAGCACAGCAGAGTTGCCAGTAAAGCTGCAACCTTGAAACAGGTGCGGGAGGTCCGTGTTTTGGAAGCTCTGCAGCCACCAGCAAACAGAAAAGCAGCCGAATTAAAGAAGCCATTTTTCTGTCAAGGGGAGCAGATGGTCTAGACTCTAGAGGAAAAAGAAGTATAGAGGCAAAGCACAATGTGGGAAGGTGCAAGTACTCTCCATGCTAGCCATTAACCGAGAAGAAAAAAACAGAAGAAATCCCAAAGAGAGGAATTAAGGCAGAAGGCAGAACAGCTTTTGTAAGAATAAAACATTGCTATATAATAGTAATACTATAGAGTTTAGTATAGTAATAGCAAAGAAGAAATGTAATAATAATAGAATAGTTATATACTATACTATATAGTATAGAGGAGATATTGTAATAATAGTAACTGAATAGTGGTGGCTCAGTGGGTAAGACGCCAGGCTTGTCGATCGCAAGTTCGGAGGTTCGAATCCCTAGCCCTGCGTGCGGAGTGAGCTCCCGCACTAGCTCCAGCTCTTGTCAACCTAGCAATTCGAAAGCATGCAAATGCAAGTAGATGAATAGGTACCACTTCGGTGGGTAGGTAACAGCGTTCCGCGCGCATCATGCGGCCACATGACAGTGGAAGCGTCTTCGGATAACGCTGGCTCTTCGGCTAACAAACGGAGATGAGCACCGGCCCCTAGAGTCAGACACGACTGCACAAATGTGCAGGGGGAACCTTTACCTTAGTAGTATAATAGAATATAGTAATTGTTATAGTAATAGTAATATAGAAATAATAGCAATAGAATATAGGATACAGACATTAGAAAACATTCACATGTAGATTTGTAAGTTTCACCTTTCACTTTTTTATCTTGGTTTTTTCAAAATAAAACATCTCCCCATGCTTATAGGGAGAATAAAAAACCACCTGCCCAGGGTCCAGTGCTTTTGTGGCTCTTTTGAGTCTGGGTCAATCTAATTGGGTACAGTTTTTTTTCTAAAAAAAAAACCTCTGACAATTTCCTCTTGACAAAAATTATTATTTGAAATAGTAATAGTCAAAGTACATTATTTTTACCAGATAGAGTAAAATAGCAGATTTATAAAATAAGATTAATGAGCACATAGGCTAAAAAGTAAAATAAGGCAAATAAAAAATATAATCAAATCAAAATTTTCATGTGAAGTTCCTGACAGATCTTGCCAACTATTAAACAGAATTTGGCGACATTATAAGAGAATCCATCACTCTGATCAGCTAGGAGATAATTAAGGTAAAAAGAGTCAGCACAAACGGAAACTTGAGGTAATAAAGGTGTAATAAGTTTGTGTTGCACTTTGTGGTAAGACTGACTATAGAGAAGTAAGTAGGCTGTTCTTTCAGTAGCTCCTGATTTGCAATGACAAAGACATTTATTGTATGGGATATTCTGGAATCTCTCTTCCAAACTGCAGTTCACAAAGTGTTAAAGTTCTTCAAAATTTTGATATAGCATTTTTATTGAGATATTTGGCAGGCTTATGTCTGATGACTTGATTGCCTAAGTTGATACCAGCGGGGATTAGGCTGTTCTCAATGTGTTTTTCCATATCAGACACCCGTTGTTTGATGTTCTTCCTGGCTGAGTTGTACCACATTGTGATCAAAGCATGAGGGGGAATAACAATAATGAAGCTTCTCCTCCAGCCCCCTTTTCCATGTTGTAATGAAGGGGTCATCTAACACATGTGGGGCTGAGCCTACAGAAAAGATTATGAGTTTTAGCCAGAATTCTAAGATATTGATTGGCTGCAACTTTAAGGAGAACTGCTTCTATACAAAGAGTGGCATTGGGCACACACTGAGACATTTGAAGCATGTTTTTTTAGGAACTAGGATTGGACAAACTCAATCTTTGAGAAGTTGGTATCTATGCCAAGTTTCACCCCACAAAATAACTGCACTCAAGCCTTTGCTGAGAAGACTTTTATTACAGCAGGGATAAACTCGGCACTGTGAGAACATAAACAAGTCTGGATGGCCAATACTGGTTTGGATGCATCTTGTAATACAGAGCTTTCCAAACGTTTCATGTTGGTGACACACTTTTTAGACATGCATCATTTCGCGACACACTCTTACAGCAGTGCACAAGGCAGGCACTAGGACCTGCACGGAATCACAGCAGGTTTGGAGGCAGCAGGGCACAGGGCAGGCACTAGGACCTGCGCAGAATCCTGGCAAGGCAGGTCTGGAGGCAGCAAGGCACAAGGCAGGCACTAGAACCTGCGTGGAAGCCAGGAGGCAGCAGCAGCGGCGACACACCCAGACACTTCAGCCGACACACTAACGTATCCCGACACACAGTTTGGAAAGCTCTGTTGTAATTTGTTGTTTATTCGTTCAGTCACTTCCGACTCTTTGTGACTTCATGGACCAGCCCACACCAGAGCTTCCTGTCGGCCGTCACCATCCCCAGCTCCCCCATGGTTGAGTCTGTCACCTCCAGAATATCATCCATCTTGCCCTTGGTCGGCCCCTCTTCCTTTTGCCTTCCACTTTCCCTAGCATCAGCTTCTTCTCCAGGGTATCCTGTCTTCTCATTATGTAGCCAAAGTACTTCAGTTTTGCCTTTAATATCATTCCCTCAAGTGAGCAGTCTGGCTTTATTTCCTGGAGTATGGACTGGTTTGATCTTCTTGCAGTCCAAGGCACTCTCAGAATTTTCCTCCAACACCACAGTTCAAAAGCATCTATCTTCCTTCGCTCAGCCTTCCTTATGGTCCAGCTCTCACAGCCATAGGTTACTACAGGGAATACCATTGCTTTAACTATGCGGACCTTTGTTGTCAGTGTGATGTCTCTGCTCTTAACTATTTTATCAAGATTTGCCATTGCTCTCCTCCCAAGAAGTAGACGTCTTCTGATTTCCTGGCTGCAGTCAGCGTCTGCAGTAATATTTGCGCCTAGAAATACAAAGTCTGTCACTGCCTCCACTTTTTCTCCCTCTATTTGCCAGTTATCAATCAAGCTGGTTGCCATAATCTTGGTTTTTTTGAGGTTTAACTGCAACCCAGCTTTTGCACTTTCTTCTTTCACCTTCGTCATAAGGCTCCTCAACTTCTCCTCGCTTTCAGCCATCAAAGTGGTATCATCTGCATATCTAAGATGGTTAATGTTTCTTCCAGCGATTTTAACTCCAGCCTTGGATTCCTCAAGCCCAGCACGTCGCCTGATGTGTTCTGCGTACAGGTTGAATAGGTAGGGTGAGAGTATACAGCCCTGCCGTACTCCTTTCCCAATCTTAAATCAGTCCGTTGTTCCGTGCTCTGTTCTTACCATTGCTACTTGGTCGTTATACAGTTTCCTCAGGAGGCAGACAAGATGACTTGGTATTCCCATACCACCAAGAACTTGCCACAATTTGTTATGATTCACACAGTCAAAGGCTTTAGAATAGTCAATAAAACAAAAATAGATGTTTTTCTGAAACTCCCTGGCTTTCTCCATTATCCAGTGGATGTTGGCAATTTGGTCTCTAGTTCCTCTGCCTTTTCTAAACCCAGCTTGTACATCTGGCAATTCTCGCTCCATGAATTGCTGGAGTCTACCTTGCAAGATCTTGAGCATTACCTTACTGGCATGTGAAATAAGTGCCACTGTTCGATAGTTTGAACATTCTTTAGTGCTTCCCTTTTTTGGTATGGGGATATAAGTTGATTTTTTCCAATCTGATGGCCATTCTTGTGTTTTCCAAATTTGCTGGCATATGGCATGCATCACCTTGACAGCATCATCTTGCAAGATTTTAAACAGTTCAGCTGGGATACTGTCGTCTCCTGCTGCCTTGTTCTTAGCAATGCTTCTTAAGGCCCATTCAACCTCACTCTTCAGGATGTCTGGCTCTAACTCGCTGACCACACCGTCAAAGCTATCTCCAATATTATTATCCTTCCTATACAGATCTTCCGTATATTCTTGCCACCTTTTCTTGATCTCTTCTGCTTCTGTTAGGTCCTTACCATCTTTGTTTTTTATCATACCCATTTTTGCCTGGAATGTACCTCCGATGTTTCTAATTTTCTGGAAGAGGTCTCTTGTCCTTCCTATTCTATTGTCTTCTTCCACTTCCGCACATTGCTTGTTTAAAAATAATTCCTTATCTCTTCTGGCTAACCTCTGGAATTTTGCATTTAATTGGGCATATCTCCCCCTATCACTGTTGCCTTTTGCTTTCCTTCTTTCTTGGGCTACTTCCAGTGTCTCAGCAGACAGCCATACTTGCCTTCTTGGTTTTCTTTTTCTTTGGGACGTTTTTTGTTGCCGCCTCCTGAACAATGTTGCGAACTTCTGTCCATAGTTCTTCCGGGACCCTATCTACTAAATCTAGTCCCTTAAATCTATTCTTCACCTCCACTGCATATTCCTTAGGAATATTAGTGAGCTCATATCTAACTGATCTGTGGGTCTTCCCTATTCTCTTTAGTCTGATTCTAAATTGTGCAATAAGAAGTTCGTGATCTGAACTACAGTCAGCTCCAGGTCTTGTTTTTACCGACTGTATAGATGTCCACCACCTTTGGCTGCAAAGGATGTAGTCAATCTGATTTTGGTGTCGACCATCTGGTGAAGTCCATGTATAAAGTCGTCTTTTAGGTTGTTGGAAGAGAGTGTTTGTTATGCACAGTGAGTTGTCTTGGCAAAATTCTATCAGCCTATGTCCTGCTTCATTTTGTTCTCCCAGACCATGCTTGCCTGTAATTCCAGGTGTCGTCTGACTACCCACCTTAGCATTCCAGTCTCCTGTAATGAAAATTTATTTATTTATTTTATTTATTTATTTATTACATTTATATCCCGCCCATCTCCCCCACAAGGAGGGACCCTAGGCGGTTAAAATAACATCTCTTTTTGGTGTATTATCCAGTAGGTGCTGCAGATCCTCATAGAACTGATCTACTTCTGCTTCTTCAGCATCTGAGGTTGGTGCGTATATTTGGATCACTGTGATGTTAAATGGCTTACCCTGAATTTGAATTGAGATCATTCTATCGTTTTTTGGATTGTATCCAAGCACTGCTTTAGCCACTTTATTATTAATTATGAAGGCTACTCCATTTCTTCTGTGGTCCTCTTGTCCACAGTAGTAGATCTGGTGGTCATCTGATGTGAAGTGGCCCATTCCAGTCCATTTCAGTTCACTGACACCTAAAATGTCTATATTTAATCTTGACATCTCACCAATAACCACATCCAATTTGCCCTGGCTCATAGATCTTACATTCCAGGTTCCTATGGTGTGTTGATCTTTAGAACATTGGATTCATCGTTCACCACCAGCACCGTCGGCCGCTAGCCGTCCTTTCGGCTTTGAGCTAGCTGCGTCATCACATCTGGGGCTAGTTGAACGTATCCTCTGTTCCTCCCCAGTAGCATTTTGACCATCTTCCGACCTGGGAGTCCCATCTTCCGATGGTATACCGACATATCTCTGGTTGTACTGATCCATTTAGTTTTCACGGCAAGAATACTGGGGTGGGTTGCCATTACCTTCCCCAGGGATCGTATTTAGTCTGACCTCTCTGCCATGACCTTCCCGTCTTGGGTGTCCCTTCACGGTTTAGCTCATGGTTTCATTGAGCATGGTTTCATGCTCAAGCTCCAGCACCACAACAAGGTAACAATCTCCTTTGCTGGAGTCTGTTGTAATAAGTACTCTTTATTGGCACATCTTCTCCCTGACACCAGTAATATTAATTACTTCAAGGTATTTGAAATAGGTTACTTGTTTCAAGCTGTGCTTATTTAGGGTCCAATTTTGCATCCTTAGCCTTTTTGCAAATATAATTATCTTAGTTTTATCATAGTCAATCTCTAAGAGTTGTTTGTTGCAATAAGAAACAAAAGTGTGTAATGTTCTTCTCATCATTGGCGATCACTCGTAGCCGAGTAAGATTGTCTTCCAAAGGTAAAATTTTAACGGTGGATCCGTAAGTGGCTGTAAAGGCCAATTCTGGATCCGCACAACCTCCCACAATGAGGGCATAGGTTTCCGGGTGGGAGACGGTCATGATGAGGGTTTGCCTGACGTGCCTTCCTTTTACAACATGACCGGTCCAGCGAAGTTGATGTTGGATGATCATTGTTTCAATGCTAGTGGTTTTCGCTTCTTCTAATACGCTAACATTAATCCGCCTATCTTCCTAAGTAATTTGCAGAATTTTTCGGAGGCAGCGTTGATGGAATCTTTCAAGAAGTTGGAGGTGGCGTTTGTAGAGGGTCCATGTTTCACAGGCGTACAGAAGGGTTGGTAGTACAATGGCTTTGTAAACAAGCATTTTGGTCTCCCTGCGAATGTCCCGATCCTCAAACACTCTACGCTTCATTCGGGAGAAAGCTACACTCGCAGAGCTCAGGCGATGCTGAATTTCAGCGTCGATGTCGTCTTTTGTAGATAGATGGCTGCCGAGATAAGAAAAGTGGTCAACATTTTCTAGTGACACACCTTTAAGCTGGATTGATGGCGCTGCAGAGGGATTGGTTCGAACTTGCTGGTAAAGCACTTTGGTTTTTTTAATGTTAATCGAGAGGCCGAGCTTTTCATATGCTTCTGCAAAGATGTTTAGGATAGTTTGAAGATCTTCCTCGGAGTGTGCACAGACTACGTTATCATCAGCATATTGAAGTTCTATAACAGAAGTTGCAATTACCTTATTTTTTGCTTTCAGCCTACTAAGATTAAAAAGCTTTCCATCTGTTCGATATATAATTTCTACACCAGTAGGAAGTTTCTCTTCAACAAGGTGTATAATCATAGCGATGAAGATAGCGAATAAGGTTGGAGCAATAACACATCCCTGTTTAATGCTGGATTCCACTTTAAATGGATCGCTTTGAGAGCCATTGTTATTCAGGATTGTTCCCATCATGTCGTCATGGAGTAGCTGCAAGATGTTCACAAATTTATCAGGGCATCCGATTTTCAGAAGGATGGTCCAGAGAGCAGGACGATTTACAGTATCAAAAGCTTTAGTCAGATCAATAAACGCCATGTACAGAGGGCGGTTTTGCTCCTTGCATTTTTCTTGAAGCTGTCGTGCAGTGAAGATCATATCCACTGTTCCCCTGGAAGGGCGGAAGCCATTTTGCGTTTCAGGGAGGATGTCTTCTGATACAGATAGGAGACGGTTTGCAATGATCTTTGCCAGGATTTTGCCTGCTGTGGCTAGAAGGGAGATGCCTCGATAGTTTCCACAGTCTGTTCTATCACCCTTTTTAAAGAGAGTGATAATTATGGCATCCCTAAAGTCTGCTGGAATCTCCTCCCTCATCCAGATTTTTTCAATGAGCTTATGAAGTTGTTGTGTAAGTTCAGGCCCGCCTTCTTTAAAGACTTCAGCAGGAATCCCATCAGGTCCACTAGCTTTGTTATTTTTCATTTGTTTAGTGGCTTTACTGACTTCCTCCAAACTAGGGGCTACTGCATGCTCATTTCTTATTTGTTTTTGCGGGATTTGCAAGAAGACTTCATCAGCCACAGTAGAGTGATGATTAAGGAGATTGTAGTAATGCTCTTTCCAGCGCAGTGCAATAGACTCTTTGTCCTTTAGAAGTTTAGCACCATCTACTGAGCGTAAGGGATTTGTACCATGGTTTGTTGTTCCATAGATGGCCTTTATGGCATTAAAAAAGCCCCGTGCATCATGAGCATCTGCAAAATGTTGGGTTTCTTGGGCTTTTTTTATCCACCATATGTTCTTAAGTTCTCCAGTTCTTCTTTGGACTTCTGCCTTTGCACTGGCGTAGATTTTTTTCTTAACGGCACAGTTAATATCTTTTTGCCATATCTGGAAGGCTTTCCTTTTCTTGTCAATAATATGTTCAATCTCACTATCGTTCTCATCAAACCAGTCCTGATGTCTCTTAGTCTGGTATCCGATAGTTTGTTCACAGGCTGAAATAATAGAAGTCTTCAATTTAATCCAGTGTTCCTCAACATTTTCAGGAAGTTCCATAGGCAGATGTTCCTTGAGAGTTGATTGAAAGCAAGCTCGTTTAATAGAATCTTGAAGGGCCAGTGTATTCATTTTACGCCTTGGTTTTCTTCCTTGGAGCCTACGATGAGGGACAATCTTTATGGCCATCGTGGATCGAATTAATCGATGGTCTGTCCAGCAGTAATCGGCGCTCGTCATGGCTCTGGTGAGAAGTACATCACGGCGATCTCTAGCACGGACATTTACTTAATCTAAAAGATGCCAGTGCTTCGACCGTGGGTGCTTCCATGATGTTTTAAATTTATTTTTCTGGCGAAAGAGTGTGTTAGTAATGACAAGGTTATGCTCTGCACATTTAGTCAAAAGTAAGATTCCATTCGTGTTGCTGTTGTCAACTCCTTCTTTCCCAATGATCCCTGGCCACAGATCAAAATCACGCCCAACTCTTGCATTGAAATCGCCCAGGAGGATAATTTTATCCTCCTTTGGTATCTCTGATAAGATGGTGTCCAGCTGGGTATAAAATTTTTCCTTGATATCCTCATCTGCATCTAGTGTTGGTGCGTAAGCAGTTAGGATAGTTGCCTGTTGGTTTTTGGCGAGTTTTATTCACAGAGTTGAGAGTCGTTCGTTAATCCCAGTGGGAACTTCTGACAAGAGCTTCACAAGGTCGTTTTTGATAGCAAAGCCTACCCCAAGTATTCGTCGTTCTTGTTCAGGCAGTCCTTTCCAAAAGTAGGTATAACCTCCTTTTTCTTCCTTCAACTGTCCTTCTCCTGCTCTTCGAGTTTCTTGGAGTGCTGCTATATCAATATTAAAACGTCTCAGTTCCCTTGCAATAATGGCAGTCCTACGTTCAGGTTGTTCACTATCCATATTGTCTTGCAGTGTCCGTATATTCCATGTTCCAAAATTCATATTATATTCCATGTTCCAAAATTCCATATTATATTCCATGTTCCAAAATTCATGTTCCAAAACTGCAGAACAGGTGGAAGATAACAAGGTGTATTGTTACAACGGCTGCGAAGGCGGATGAAGGCTGCAGCAGACAAAAGGTCACCAATCGTCATGGTATCCATGCCATTGGATTAGAGCCTTTTTCTGTGAAGGTTGTGTGCTGATCGTTGTGCACCGATCTTCACACATAAAACAAAGTTCTTCTCAGACCTACCTAAGTTTGAGAGAGAATTACCACATTGTCCATAAATATGAGTGTTCCAAGATGTTTATTTGCAAGTTTGGCAGATGGTAGTCTAGATTGTCTAGGTGAGCGATCAATAAGTTATTGTATAAGTTAAACAATTATGGAGCCAGGATGCAACCCTGTCTAACACCTTTGAAAGTGGGAATTTCTTTAATAAGGGTAAGGGAGTAAGGACCCTTGGGATTGAAATAGTAATATTTTATTGTATGTACAATAGACTCAAATTTTAAAAAGTGGTTGTTCTCTTTCTTTGTGTTGCCTCTTTCAACTGGAAAGGCTCTCCTATCCCAGTTGGAGGGATCTGATTTGGATCAGCTCCCCTGTCCTTGTTCTAGAATAAAAAAGAAAAAGATGCAGCTACATCTTTAAAGTAATGTAGTACATTTTAATCTTAACCTGCTATTGCAAGGGAAAAAATGTTCCGAAGTGAACAATTTTCAGTAATGAAGAGATAGTAGCCAATCTAGCTGAGTTTTGCTGTACAATGTACAGTAACTACTGGAAGTTTTTTTCAAGGCATCTTCTTTAGGAAATTGAGATTCTTTATAGCTTTTTTCTTTTCTTCCTCTTTTCCTCTCCATTGTTCTATGTAAGGAGGGGGGAAAAAGGAACCAAAATATAAAAAAACCCAATAACCTCTCTTAGAATGATGTACCAGTCCCATCATCTTCTGATAGTCCCTTGATTTCTAATTGTGTTTTTGGTATCTTCAGCAAAAGAAATTAAAAAAAAATCAGATGTATAACCTACATTATACTTTAATGTGATGTTCTACTTTTCTGTTTGTAGTTCTTTAAGTTTTTGTCTTCCTTCATTAAACATTTAATAAATCACTGCCAGTTTATGACAGATTTTAACCATAACACAAACAGCAGGAGGTGTAAACTCCGTTCAGTTTGGATAGGCATATAATATCCATGTCGACATCATCTTCCCCTCCAGGCATATTGGCAAAACGACCAATGGAAGCTAAGCTTTTTCCGACAAAGCTTCAAAAATAAAGTTTTCTTCTTTTATCTTACTACAAATCAATTGGAGCCCTTACAGCAAAATCCTATAAAATAACTTCAAACACCACTTCTTAGTCTAAAAATTTGTATTATGGCTAAATCTCTTTGAACTTTTTATGACTGAAGTTTGGAGAAAAATGATTTAAGTGCTATCTGCTAGACATCAGAGTGTCAAAATTTCACTCAGTTTTTCTTGACATATAAACTGCTACCTACTGTATGTTTTTTGGGGGGTATACTTGCTTTTAACCATCTAACTCAGTTCATCTGATAAAAGTGACTTAACATCAGCTTATGTTACTGAATTAATCTTCTTTTAAAAGGTTCAGCAGCTATACCTGATTCTTGTATTTTTTTTAAAGCTCATCTCACACAATTCAGGTAGTTTTAAAAAAAACCCTGATATATTAATTTTAAGGAAATAAAGCAGAGTTGTAACAGAAGATGAGATAAAGATGGTTCTAGACTCTTATAGAAAATAAAACAACATATTATAGAAAGTCTGCCATCCTAAATAGGTCCTCAAGGAGGTTGAGACACTCCTCAGGATATCTTTTTACAATAAAGGACTCTTTGGGAAAAAAAGCAGACATGCTGGCAGTAAATTCAGGTCACTAAGGTTTCATAATGCTGGTTTTGAAACAAGCAGATGAAATGCATGCAATTTACATTTCTTTCAACATCCGAAAGAATGTCTGGAGAATGACCTAAAATTAATTAGTTTTGCTGACATTTTAGTAGCACTATGTTATCTGATATGAGCAATACTCCACACACTAAGAATTTTCTGAATTGAGTTAGACACCTTCACTAACCATAGAAGGTCCTTTGATAGGGCTATGAGGCATCCCAGATTATTCCTTTGTTGGATTTTATCTCAATGAAGTTGAAGACTCTATTCTTTAAGAGACGATAATGATGATAAACCTAACTTTCCACTCAAAATTGTCCTTAGATAATTGCTGTAATAATTTTTTTTCTGGACAAAGATAAATGAATGAGTAACTACTCGAAAAGCTTAATATTAAATACTAAATAACATTTTATTTATTAAGTAGAATTTCTATGTTTAGTGACTTTAGCTCCTCATTGGAAGACACAATGTGTTATATTGTAGAGCAGTGTTTCCCAACCTTGGCAACTTCCAGGTGTGTGGACTTCAACTCCCAGAATTCTCACCAATGACCATACTGGCTGTGGAATTCACAGATTTGGAGTCCACACACCTGGAAATTGCCAGGGTTGGGAAACTGTCCTGACTTCGAGTGAAGGAAAACACGCTGAGACTTGGTGTTGAGGCTCTGGTGCTTTATTGTCCTACTCTACTAGACAGAATCCAGCTAAACTAAAATGAACTAGTAATGTTCAGAGAAAGGGCCCAAGAAATCAGGGCGGGGCCTTCTTTAGCTTCTTGGGAGGAAAGCAAAGCGATTCAGTACTACGCATGCGTTTCTTCCCCTGGAGGGAGCCCCCTCCTCCTTCACCAGTTATTTATTTATTTATTTATTTATTTATTTATTTATTTATTTATTATTTCAATTTATTCCCCGCCCATCTCCCTTGCAAGGGACTCTGGGCGGGTTACAACAATTGAAAGTTTAAAAATACAAAAACAATATCTAAAATACATCAAATAATAATAATAAATTACATAAAATCCAAGAAGGGGGGACCGCAGGATGGACCATACCACTACGGGGCCAGCCAACCCCAGGAGGCACTGCCGCCTCTGTCGTCCCAGGACCGGCGGCAGAGCCAGGTCTTAAGGGCCTTCCGAAAGGCCAGGAGTGAAGGGGCCAGTCTCACCTCTGGGGGCAAGATATTCCACAAGGCGGGCGCTATCGCAGAGAAGGCACGCCTCCTGGACCCCGCTAGATGGAATTCTCTTGTTGAGGGGGTCCGAAGCATGCCCTCTCTGCATGCACGGGTGGGGCGGGTCGACGTTATTGGGACGAGACGGTCCCTCAGGTACCCTGGTCCTATGCCATGTAGGGCTTTAAAGGTAATCACCAACACCTTGAATTGGACCCGGAAGCAAACTGGTAGCCAATGCAGCTTGCGTAGCAGAGGTGTAACATGTGCCAATCTCATGGCACCCATAACTGCTCGCGCCGCAGCATTTTGCACCAGCTGAAGCTTCCGGATACTCTTCAGGGGTAGCCCCATGTAGAGCGCATTACAGTAATCTATACGGGATATGACAAGGGCGTGAGTGACTGTTCGGAGGGCCTCCTGATCCAGGAAAGGGCGTAACTGGCGCACAACACGAAGCTGTGCAAAGGCCCTCCTGGCCGTGACTGCCACCTGCTCTTCGAGCAGGAGTCGCGAGTCCAGGAGGACCCCCAGATTCCGCACTGGATCCGAGCGAGGTAGTGCCACCCCACCCAGAACCAAAGATGACAACTTCCCGGATCTAGCGGGGCCATCAATCCACAGCCACTCCGTCTTACCAGGGTTCAGTTGAAGCCTGTTGTTCCCCATCCAGACCCCCACAGCCTCCAGACACTGAGATAAGGCATCGACCGCATCACCTACTTCACCCGGGATGGCGATGTATAACTGGGTATCATCAGCATATTGGTGATACCTCATCCCGTGGTGACGGATGATCTCGCCCAGTGGCTTCATGTAGATGTTGAACAGGAGAGGAGAGAGAACCGACCCCTGCGGCACCCCACAAATCAGGGGCCGCGGGTCAGCTCTCTCCTCCCCTATCAACACCGACTGGGAACGGCCCTGGAGGAAGGAGGCGAACCAGCGCAAAACTACGCCGCCCACCCCCAACTCCCTGAGCCGTCCCAAAAGTATACCGTGGTCGACAGTATCAAAAGCCGCTGAGAGATCTAAGAGAGCTAGGATGGACGCACTCCCTCCATCCCGCTCTCGCCAGAGATCATCGATAAGCGCGACCAATGCGGTCTCCGTCCCATATCCCGGCCTGAAACCTGACTGGAAGGGGTCTAGATAATCCGTTTCCTCCAGAATCCTCTGGAGTTGCCACGCCACCACCTTCTCAACCACCTTTCCCAAAAAGGGAAGGTGGGAGACTGGGCGAAAGTTGCCCAGGATGGTAGGGTCCAGGGACGGCTTCTTGAGGAGGGGGTGCACCAGCGCCTCCTTAAAGGCCTCCGGAAACACCCCCTGACTCAAGGACAAATTAATCATCGCCTGGACCCATCCACATGTCACCTGACTGGCCGATTTCACCAGTCAGGAGGGACAAGGGTCAAGCTGGCATGTGGTGGCGTTCACAGTCCGAAGGATCCTGTCTACTTCCTCAGGTGCAACAGGATCAAACTGTTCCCAGATAACATGGTAAGTATGAGCCCCTGGCATCTCCATAGATCCTGTCTCACGCTTGGAGTCCAACTTTGAATGAATCTGAGCGATTTTATCCTGCAGATGCTCAGAAAACTCTTCCGATCGGCCCTGTAGGTGGGTCTCCCTCTGCTCCCGACCCAACAATGATCTTGTAATTTTAAAGAGGGCCGTCGGGCGGCATTCTGCGGACGCAATAAGGGCGGAGAAATATTCACGTTTCGCCGCTCTTACCGCCACAAGGTAGGCCTTAACTGCGGCTCTAGATTGTGTTCGGTCAGATTCAGTCTTCGTCTTTCTCCAGCGGCACTCTAGACGTCTCTTAACCCTCTTCAAGGCCCTTAACTCTTCGGAAAACCACGGAGAGCAGCGGGCCAAGCAGGGCCGGAGAGGTCGCATAGGCGCGATCTTGTCCAGGGCTCCAGCCGCGGCCCTATTCCAGGCCGCGGCCAGGAGCTCAACTGGACCGTGAAGCAAGTCCTCGGGAATAACCCCCAGCTCCTTCTGAAACCTCACTGGGTCCATCAGTCGCCGGGGGCAGACCAATCGAATAGGTCCCGCCTCCCTGCGGAGTGGGGCAGCACAAGAGAGTCTAAGGGTCACCAGGGCGTGGTCTGACCATGACAATGGGGAAAGATGTAACTCTCCCCTCAGATCACATTGCCACTGCTCAGACAAGAAAACTAAGTCCGGGGTGAGACCACTGTCCCGAGTCGGGTCACGAATAATCTGAGACAGGCCCATAGCTGCCATGGTAGCTATGAACTCCCGAGCCGCCTCCGAGTCCCGTCCCAGAGATGGCAGATTGAAGTCCCCCAGAACCATAAGTCTGGGGAACTCCACTGCCAACCCCGAGACAGCCTCGAGCAGCTCAGGCAGGGAGGTTGCTACGCAGCAGGGAGGTTGGTACAACAGCAGCACTCCCAACTGTTCTCGTGAACCCAACTTGAAAAACAGGGTCTCACACCCGGCCACTTGTGGAGCAGCGCCCCTGAAAGCCACAAGAGACTCTCGGATGACCACTGCCACCCCTCCTCCCCTGCCCCGGTGTCTCGGCTGATGCCAGACCTGAAACCCGGCTGGGCACATTTCCGAGAGGGCTACTCCCCCCTCTGGTGCCAGCCAGGTCTCGGTAATACACACCAGGTCGGCCCCCTCATCCGTGATCAAGTCACTTATAAGGGGGGCTTTGTTGTTCACCGACCTGGCATTCAACAGCAGCAGCCGGAGACCGGAGCCCACGAGGATCTGCTTACCAGGGCCTGGGTGTGAACACGGGGGGCCGGAACGCACCACCGGTAACAAACACCGGGGGCGCCTTCCCCAAAGATGGCTTGCCCTCCGGTTCCCGTCATACCGTCCCCTGCCCGTCACCACCCGAATCAAATGGCCTGCCATATAGCCCCCAGAGATTCCCGGTTCTGACCCAGTAGCCTCCACTCCCAGGCCTCCGGAATTCTTAGGCTTAATTAAGAGTCCCTTATCCCATCCATCCATCATGCACTCCCATACACTCTTGGGCAGTGGTAAGACCCCCCAGTGCACCAGCTCTCGCTCTCGGCACTGGTAAGGGTCTAGCACCACCCCACTCACACCCTGCACCTCTCCCCCAACTTCTCTCACTGGTCGGGGAGAGGTACCAACACTCGCCACAATCACTCCTGCCCCACCTGACTCTCACCCAGGGGGTGCTCTTCCACACTCATACAATCTTAGCCCCCCTCCCTCGTCTCTCACCCGAGGGGGGGGGTCCACATTCACATCAAGGGACTCTTCCAAGTTCTCTGCCGCCTTAGCTCAATGGTGTTAATCCGAGCAATTGTTATTATTCTTATGCCCTGATCAACAGGGCTATCAGTCCGGCCTCCATCCCATCCGCGTCTTCCACGGCTGCCGGGTTCGACACCAGTTCCAAACAGCTCCCACATCAGGAGCCTCCGGGCCCTCTCAGAAAGTGGCCCAGGAAAAGACCAGATAGTCTGTAGCGGGGGGGGCGCCTCATCCGTCTCCCACTCCACTCCGTAGCCTCTGGCAGCCCTTGATAGTCCTTGATAGTCTCCGGAAGCTCCGAGGGCTTCGCTGCACCCGCTGGACTCCCTTCTGAGCCGCCCCGGGTCTGCTAGGCCCCCACCAACTCCACCGGCCTAGCTCACCTCCGACGGCCCCAGGCTCCAGCGGTCGATTTTGGAGGCTTCCAAAAGCCTCTAGCAGCTCTCAAAAAGACATCAGTCCCCACAAGCCCCGCTGGTCGAACTCGAAGGCTCGCGTTCAGAGTCTTCCGACCTTAATGGACTCCAGTTCTCTTTAGCCCCGCCGGTCTAGGTCACACCCAACAGCCTCTTGCAGGCCTCGGCAGCCACCAGCTGTCTCCGGTAACTCACCGGGTCCCGTTTTCGTCGCGTCGAAAGGTTCCGGAGGCCCGACTCGGGCAGAAGCCTCGGCCAGCACTCCCCTCGGAGAAGCCACTCACTCACCTGTCAGTTATCTCCCTGACAGAAACACTGTTGTAGAGGTTTTGCTCTAGTATATGGTTTCTGCAAATTTCTACTTCTTACTCATATTTAACTTTTTGAAAATCATCAGGGTTTTGTCAGGTAAATGAAATTAAGGGTTCATTCCAAGTTAATTTGCCCCAGTGCAAAGATTTGTCTGTCATGGCTTTCAACCAGAATCCCTTATTTTTCAAGGCTAAACTATAAAGAATTAGGAACTCCAAGCCAACATCCCACCCTGAGATCTTGGGACCCTCAAAGACCTCATAGTTCACCTGATGAGACACTCCTCTGTCCTTGGACCCTAAGTATTAAGCCAGTTCCAAAACAATCCAAGCATAAA
This sequence comes from Charina bottae, assembly GCA_023362775.1. NCBI lineage: Eukaryota > Metazoa > Chordata > Lepidosauria > Squamata > Charinaidae > Charina > Charina bottae. The sequence continues at coordinate 32,367,097 of JALMGJ010000003.1, read as the reverse complement.
TGTATCAGGAAAAACCTGGCTGTAATCTCTCTATGACAAACAGTGAAACAGGAAGGGGCATCCATGACTCTTTATTGTCATGTCTTTTGCGGTAATATTTTGAATTTCCCATAGCTCCCAGGAAGCCATTAAAAAAAACCTGTTCTGTGAAACATTTTGAATTTACTCATTCTCCCTTTCTATCACTCAAAAACTATCCCCCTCCCCTAAAAACTGTGCAGATGGTGTCAGTAAAGAATGGAAGTTCAGCAAGGGAGAACAGGTTGTCCATGTAAGCGTTCTTTCCACTGTGCTTGGAAAGTTCCTCTCTGGCAGAATTTCAAAGGACATACTAGTTATTTGGCTTCATGAACTTCTTCTCTCTTGAGAGAGAGCAACACCATGTTTAAAATATAATTACAGTGTTCTTTTTCTAACCTTAGGAAAATTTACAAAGTGATCAACAGTGCGTTGAACAAATGGACTGGGTACTGTGCATTGGTACACAAAATGGAACTTCAGACTATCTGCACGTGATGGGCACATGATTCAAAAGAGTACTGTTATGTCAGTCCTGAGCATCATCTTCTCAGTGTAATATCCATCTGGCAAACTGATTACATAAAATAAAACACAAGCTTGAGATGCTAAAACTCATCTGACAACACAAATTAGACTTCACACCACCAGTCACAGATATCAACATTTTAACTAATGTCAAAGTCTGACTGTTGCTAATGAGCTGCGACACTGAGAAATATTCCTGTTATAAGTCACACAGTCGTAATGAAAGGTAGAATGGATGCGGAAACACCTGTTCAGAAATTTCATCTTCAATAGCAGCACAGGAGTTTTATTGTTCACTTTGTGCAGGCCAATATTTCTAGCAGGATTTTCCAACTCCTGGGCTCCAGTGGGAACAATGGGATTGTTATGGAAGACAAAATGTATCTCATGGGGAATGCTATTAGGGGAGAATCTCAAAATGGGTGCCTGGGATGTGGGCAATCCCATAATCTGTTCCTGTGATGAAACACAGTTGCCCCAAACACTGCATCTCACAGAAATGCAAACTGATGAAAGAAGAAGATGAATACAAGCACACCCTTGTGAACCAACAGTGTTTGTCCAAGAAACTTCAAATTTTCCAAGGGTCCAGGATCACTCTGGTATTTTAGGATTTACTTTCCTTAAGACAAACTTTGTAAAGCCTAATGTTATTGATACCTCTGCCTTCACAGTGAAGCAGAAATCACCATTGTCTTCTTTACTGGTAATGGTGGAGATGGTAATGGCAAAACCTTGCTAGGCAACAGAGTCTTGGCACACAGACTCAAGGGTGACAGCTTGTGAGGAAAAATGGGACCTTTGGGGAAAACAAGAGATAGGTCTTCAATGGGTCAAATAATATAGGCTGGTGAAGTCTGTGGCTTGAATCATGTCAACTGGATTTCTACTTTTTCAGTAGAAACGTTTCACTCCTTATCCAAGGAGCTTCTTCAGTCTGAGTAAAGTTAGTAAGGGAATCCTTAAATATGTTTCTAGGGTGGCTGTGACCTTGCACCTGGGGCTAGGTCATGGTTATTTTGAGATGTTTATTTCTAAGTCCCTTTATCATCTAAAGGAGGATCATTAAGATTACCCTGCTGCTGTTGAGCTTGCGAAATGGTCTTAATCTTCCTAGGCACAGAAGACAAAGCAGGAAGGAAGATAGGGGAAAGGTTGTGCCTGAGGCCAACCCAGCAGCAGGGTAATCTTAACGACCCTCCTTTAGATGATAAAGGGACTTAGAAATAAACATCTCAAAATAACCATGACCTAGCCCCAGGTGCAAGGTCACACAGCCACCCTAGAAACATATTTAAGGATTCCCTTACTAACTTTACTCAGACTGAAGAAGCTCCTTGGATAAGGAGTGAAACGTTTCTACTGAAAAAATAGAAATCCAGTTGACATGATTCAAGCCACAGACTGTTCCACCTGGATGACTGAGAACCTTCATCGACATAGGCTGGTGAAGTTTTGGATGGCTCTATAGTAAATTCTTATAGAGTTTTATCCAATATCCTGGCACAGCTTGGTAAATCAAAATTTGGGATCAATTGAAGAAGGTAAAAAAACTTCTCAGTTCACGGCTGGTGTAGCGTAATTGTTGAATTTTGGACTTTTGATCCATGTTCAAGTCCCCATTCAACCATTGATCTTCCTGGGTGGCATTTGGCCATTTATTATCTCTCAATCTACCTCATGGTGGTTCCCATGAGGATGAAATAGAGACCTCTTGTGTACCACCTTGAGCTTCTAGAGGAAAATTGGATGCAAATGTTTTAGTAAATAAGTAAAATATCTGACTTTTTAAACCAATGCCTAACAATCAATCTAGAGCAAAAATACTATGGCACTGCTAAAATATTTGATCCTTAGCAAATTTCAGGAATAGTTACATTAGGGGTAAAAGAGAAAAATTAGCCACATTGTGGAAGGCTTTGTTTCTCAAGCTGACACTGAGGAGCTCAACTCATTCATTGTAATAGAAGCTTGCCTTCCCTGTATAATCTTGCCATTTATTTGTTTATTTTTATTTGTCTTGCACAGGCTCATAAAGATATAATTAATGCTTCAGCGGCTATGTAGCTGTGCTTTGAAGGGGAGCTCCTACCATTCATTATGAGGAGGTATGCATACAGCTTTATGCTGAATTGTTCTCACCATTTCCTATGTTGAATGCAGTTCCTTATGTTAAGGAAGTAAATGCTGCACTGATCACACCTATGTAACACTCCTAAGCAGATTTGCTTAGAACTCATTACATTCTATTGAAATGGGTAAAACCTATTATGTGATGTGCTCAGAAACAGGTCTCTATAAAGCGTTTGTGCCTATACACACACACAGACACACATACGTATACACCTTGAAAGTGTGTTTGTCTGATTATATAAGGTGAGATCCAACAAGCACAAAACAGTCATCACAATGTTCTCGGTCATACTCTGCATTTTGACTATCTGATTCCTTGATCAGGCCAAATTGTAGTGAAATGTGATCCTAATTAGCAAACAGGAGCCAATACTTTACATGGAAAGAAAGAACCCAGGAAGAACAGAAGCAAGAGAAGTTTTTGTTAGGAAAAGTAGACCGTAAGCAATTCCATTTGTATTGCTTTAATGCACAGAAAGAGGAAAAAAAATACGAACTGGAAAAAAAACGCAGATCCACATGGAATAATATTGATCAAGCTTTCTATTTCATCAATAAAAAGCCAGTTCATACTCAGAGAGCAAATACATGTCATCAATGCAAGATTTAAATCTAGGGTGTTTTTCCACTGCAAAAGAGTAGTCTTTTTTTTTTGCTACACCTGATCCATAGTTGTTCATATATTAATACATTCCAAATTTTTGGTATGTAACTCAAAATCATATCCACATCATTAAATGACTACACTGTTTCCAAAAAACATCGTAACAAACTTACAGATACTCAACCTGGAATAAACCTGGAAATAAATGTTGATATAGATATACAGTAGATATAGATACAGATATAGATATATTATTAAAGAAATTTTTAACAAAGTAAAAGTCATAACAGAGAATAAAGAAAAATAGTGAATAGTGAGGAAATGGAAATGGAAATGGAAATGGAAATGGAAATGGAAATGGAAATGGAAATGGAAATGGAAATGGAAATGGAAATGGAATGGAAAGGAAAGGAAAGGAAAGGAAAGGAAAGGAAGGGAAAGGAAAGGAAAGGAAAGGAAAGGAAAGGAAAGGAAAGGAAAGGAAAGGAAAGGAAAGGAAAGGAAAGGAAAGGAAAGGAAAGGTGAATACTGAAAACTATGGAACTCATTAATTAATTAACCTGTGGCATTCATTACAGAAGTCATGGTGATGGCCAGTAACCTGGATAACTTTAAAAGCAGGATTGGATAATTCTTGGAGGGTAGATTTATAAGGGCCATTGGGCTCCTTCGCTTATTTTAAACAGAAAATGGTTTCTGGTAACAGACTTTTTCAAGTTCTTTTGTTTCTCAGTTTATCATATGTAAGTAATGGAGAATTCCCTAGCTGACTGAAAGGTCTAAAAAGAAATTCTACCCAAATAACCCAAAAAAAAGGATATTAGACGTGCCACTGAACCTTAGCTTAAACACTGACATATACAGTATTTTCATGGGATGTGGATGCTAGCTTTTTGGAGCTTAAACCACTTCTTTTTGTGCTGAGTTTGCCCTTGCATTTGGCATGCATCTTCCTTTGAGGGAAACAAAGGAATGTGGATCAGCTTGTACACTGGAAGACTAGAGCAGTTTAGCAAACAGGAATACTTGAATGCATTTCATTTATTTATTATTATTATTATTATTATTATTATTATTATTATTTATCCCACCTATATTATTTTTATAAATAACTCAAGCCGGCGAACATACCTAATACTCCTTCTGCCTCCTCTTTTCCCCACAACAACGACCCAGTGAGGTGGGTTGGGCTGAGAGAGAGTGACTGGCCCAAGGTCACCCAGCCGGCTTTCATGCTCAAGGCGGGACTAGAACTCTCAGTCTCCTGGTTTCTAGCCTGTTGTCTTAACCACTAGACCAAACTGGTTCTCTTTAACAGGCAGCTTGGAATTTGTAGTTGCAAAGGCAGTCTTGTTCTGAAAATATTGAAAGAGTTATGAATGCTGTGTACACACAAGGCACGGTTCAGGAACACAATGCAAATTCCAATGGCTATTTATACAAAAAGAAATGCAGCAAGTTTTCTCCCACATTTCTTCAATCATTGTCATCAGTTAGGAACAAGTAAAATTATCGTAATAACTCATTAACAGCTGGATCAGTGCAAAACACAGGTGGAAGATAATCAAGCTATTCCTTAAAATTCTTTTTAAAATTGATTAGACTGAATTTGCTTTCATATAGCAGGATGACACTGCATTTCATTGGAGATGCAAGATAATACATTTTTTCAGATGGAATTTTTATTTAGGAATTTCTCCTTTCCTAGTTTTAAAATAAATGGATTATTCATGGGCATCTGCTGGAAGAATGGTGGCATAAGGAGCAAGAGACATCCGACACATTACCACATCATCACACAAAAGATGCAGGTTGGGAATCTGCATCATTTGTATAATGATGCCATGATGCACATGATGCCATCATGACTTGTATCAGATACCTCTGCATTATGCTTAATTGTGACTTGAACAGTGGTTTCATGGTTATGCATGCAGGTGATAATTCAATTTAGAGGCAATAGAAAGACCCTTTAAATGAAGAACACAAAGAGAGTATGCCATTGGAGGAAAGATGGAGAGCTAAATCGGAATCATCAATAAGTACTAAATTAAAGAGTTGATTGATATAATGATTGTTCAACTTAACAGGGAGACCTACATTCGGATCTGCTAAGAAATTTATTAGATGATCTTTCTCAGCTCAACCTGCCCCAACATATTATTACAAGGATAAAAGGGGAGAGAAATTACCATGCATATTGCTGGAAGATGCATTTATTTTATTAATTTAAGCAGTGTTCAACTAAACACTGAAATTCAGAAACAACATAATAAAAAAACAAATAAACCACAACCTCAGAACCAAAAACAAAAGAAAAGCATTTTTAAAAAATATCTCATTGATTTGAAGTATATGATTACATTTTTAAGCTTAAGATGAAATATGAAATTCCTCTTGGGGATGGCTGGTGCCATAGAGCCCTTTTAAAGAGAACATCTATTGCCTATTGGATTTTTATATTGAATTTATTAGTTTTGAAATGTATTTTAAATTGTAGGTATTTTTAAACATTTTAAATTGTTGTATTGTGAACCGCCCAGAGTCCCCTTTGGGGGAGATGGTGCGGTAATAAAAGTTGACATATAAATAAATAAATGTTAAACATTCTTATTGAATGTTTTTGTTCAACAGGACATTAGTATAGATGGAGTTAATCCACTACAAATTACTTATTATTATATCTAAAAATAGAGACCTAATCTGGGTAAAACAATCTTTTAATGAAAGGATTCTTCAAGCTTCTTTGGTGTTGGGGACTACTGGTGGGGACATGGCGGAGTGAACAGCTGTGCCTGTGGGCTCAGTGGGAGGAGCTGACAATGTGGCAGTTTTTTTCTGAAGCCCAGGAGTGTTCTCCAGAAAAAAGGAAAACACCTGGAATCACCCCATTTGTCTTCCGGACGGCTGCTTGCAGCCAGAAGATCGCAAACAGCGTTCACATTCGACTGGTAAGAGCTAGCTGGGAGGTGGGGAAGTCACCATTTTCCAAGCCGCACTGTAGCCTTAAAGGGACACTAAGACCGGCCACCCCATTTCTAAATCACCCAATTTATATTTCTTTTAAGTATGCGTACCCTAAGAGAGGCTTTGTACAGCAAGGAGAAGCTGGCTCTCTTGGTGCTTATTGTTATTTTTGGGATTACTTTTTTAAAAAAATCTTTTTAAGTTTTGGACCTTGTTTTCCCTCCAAATATTAAGGAGGATTGAGAGTAAATAACTGTCTCTCTGTTATTATTTTTGTACTAAATTTGAAGATATTAGCATTTTCCTACACGTTGAATTGGCTGATTTGAACCTTTAGCTTTCTGCTTCTACTTTCCCTTGGGAACTGTCTGCATATCTCACTTTTGCTTGTGTAAACACATTCTGGAACTCTTTCATATCTTTGACTTTTGCTGGTTAAGCTCCTAGGGGGCGCCATGATCTACTGCGTGAGACATGGAGGATTTTAAACAAATTTTCTCTGACTTCCACCAAGATTTTAAACAGATTCTTTCTGACTCCTACCAAGTTTTTATGCAAGACATTCAGGACATTGTGGAAAATATGAAGTCTAAAATGTGTCATCTGGTTGGGGATGCTGTGGATGAAACTGAGGAATTTAACAGTGACAGAAATGTCTCCTCTAAGAGTGAGATCGAGATTTCTATTGAAATGCTGGATGAAGATTGGATAGTCGAGTTGGAGAAATTTAAGGGAGAGAGCGAGTTGCAAGCCATAAGTGAAATTGATTTTCTGGTGGAAAACCATGAAAAAGAAGGGGTTATTATGCATGGGAGGTTTCCTGAAGAGAAGTCAGAGTTTTTGAGGGGGGCAGTTGGGCTGTTTGATCTTTTTAAGAAAAAAGGCTCTGTGTACATTGTGAGGATATGTACCGTATTTTCCGGCGTATAAGACGACTTTTTAACCCAGGAAAATCTTCTCAAAAGTCGGGGGTCGTCTTATACGCTGGGTGTCGTCTTATAGGGCGGGTGCAACTCCACTTCCCCGCCGCACAGCTGATCCCCGGCGCACAGCTGATCGGCGCCGAGATTTTCCACCCGGGCCCTTCCCCCCAATACATCTCCAAGCTTTAGCAGAACAAACCATGAAGGAGGAGGAGGAAGAGGGTGGTGGTGGTGATGGGGGGAGGTTTGAAAAAGCAGGTCCAAGTACAAAAGTTACTGAGTCATTTCAGCCTCCCTCCCTCTCGCTCTCTTTCCCTGGTGATAGATCAGTGCCGGGGGGGTCGGGAGGGAAGGGAGGAAACGGCAAGGGAGGGAGGGAGCGGAGGGTGGGACCCCCCCGCACTGATCCATCACCAGGGAAAGAGAGTGAGAGGGAGGGAGGCTGAAATGACTCAGTAACTTTTGCACTTGGATCTGCTTTTTCAAACCTCCCCCCATCATCACCACCACCCTCTTCCTCCTCCTCCTTCATGGTTTGTTCTGCTAAAGCTTGGAGATGTATTCGGGGGGGAGGGCCTGGGTGGAAAATCTCGGCGCCGATCAGCTGTGCGCCGGGGATCAGCTGTGCGGCGGGAAAGTGGAGTTGCTCAGTACTCACTCAGTAACTTTTGCGCTTGGATCTGCTTTTTCAAACTTCCCCCCATCACCCTCCTCCTCCTCCTCCTCCTCCTCCTCCTCCTCCTCCTCCTCCTCCTCCTTCATGGTTTGTTCCGCTAAAGCTTGGAAATGTATTCTTCACCCCTCTGCCTTGCCCAGGTAATTAAAGCTTTCTTTAAATCGTTAAAGCTTTCTCACCCCTCACCCCAATATTCTCCTTCACACACACACACCCCGCGCTGCTGCGCTTTGCATTACTACGGTATTCGCTTTCTACTCCGCTTCCCTGTTTTCTCCCTGCAGTTTTTTACTTTCTACTCCGCTTCCCCACCACACAGCTGATTGGCGTGGATATTTTCCACCCCGGGGCGGAGCAAGCTGCAGGTTTTGAAGAGGGGTAGTCTTATACGGCGAGTATATCCCAAACTCTATATTTTAACTGGAAAAGTTGGGGGTCGTCTTATATGCCCAGTCGTCTTATACGCCGGAAAATATGGTAAGTGCTTTGGTTTATTTTGAAGTGGGATAAGAGTTAAAGAATATTTATCTGGATTGCTTTTAAGGTTTGGCTGATTTCATTTACCTTTAATTATTTGGATTAAGATTAATAAGGTATAAAAAAATGTCTACTTGGAGGGTTTTGGGTTTATTAAGATTAAGATCATTAAAATTGTTGTATTACTAAGTATAATGGCAGACAATTTATGTGCTTTTTAGTTTGATTTTTATTATAGTAGACAGAAATGTATAGAATAGTAGTAGGAAGGGAATAATTACATAGATGTTATCTTTGGGGAGGGGGAAGTTGTTTCGGAGGTTTATATGAACTTTTCTTTTTCTTTTTTTCTTTTAATATAACGGGAGGGAGAAACTGTACTTAGTGATTTTTATAATGTGCCAATGTGGAATGATTTATAGAAATAATGTGGTTTTGGTTTAATATAGAGTAAGGGATTGACCATGGAAAATTTTTGTATATCCTTGCTGTTAAAAATCAGAAGTCATACTTCTTTGTAACTTCGAAAAAAATTTCTCTTGTGTTTTCACACCTTTTTAGTTTTTTTTTTCTCTTTGTAGTTTTTTATTTTTCCGTAGCTTTAATCTTTGCTTGAAACTTAATAAAATTCTTATATATATAAAAAAGATTCTTTGGTGTTTGGATAATCCTTCAGTCAATGCTATTTCCTAGATTTTTTTTTAATACAGCTGATCCAAAGAAGCTGTACATTTTAGTTTTTTAGTATATGTCTATAATAAATCTCGCAGCTAACAACAAAAATTGAATTAGTTTGTTATGTTGCACTGTTTTATAAGGGGGGAAAAGGACAATAAAACCAGCCAGAGTCAAATTAACTGCCAAAGATTATGCAATTTTTCCAATTTCTTTAGACCTGTCAACCAAAACTAGTAACCATAAAAGCTTCTTGAATGAAAGAAATTATTCAAGGGCAATGCATAAATTAAGCATGTAAACATAGTAGTTTAACTTGCACTATACACTTTTTTTGTCCAGAGCAACACTTGGAGTTTTTTTATCTTGCCTTTTCATATACCTAAGACATATGACAGTGAAACATTGTCCTGTTCCGACTAAGACTGACACGGAAGCATTATTGAAACAACTTTATTTACAAGATACACAAGCCGCCCAGTTTACACAGTCCTCTTCTTCTTCTACAGGCTGGATAGCAGCGAGATTGGACAATACTCTTGGCCAGGCAGGAAGGAGCCGAGAGGGGACGGGCCCTGTAGCAGAGTCTGCAACCGGCGGCGAAACAGAGGTGACAGGCAAGGTGTCCGTGGGCGTGGAGTTGGCGGTGCTGGTGGTAGTCTGGGTAGACCGGGGCCTGATGAAGGCGACCCACTGGTGGCCAGCGTCAGCTAGGCTTGACTGCGAATCTGGGCTGGTTGGAGTCTGGGTAGACCGGGGCCCGACAAACGCAACCCACTGGTGACTGGCATCACCTAGGCTTGGCTGCCGATTGGGGCTATCAGGAGTCTGGGTAGACCGGGGCCTGCCAAAGGCCACCCACTGGTGGCCGGCATCTGCTGGCTTTGGAGCGGTAAGCAACGGAGAGTCGGTGGCTCGGGCAGTCAGGGGGGAAGCAGGCAAGGTGGTGGTGCTTACCCCAACGCTGGTTTCTTCCACAGGTAACAAGGACGGAGGCGCGGCAAGCGGACAAGGATCGGGTCTGAGGCTTGGCACAGAAACAAGGTAAGGCTTGGGTCTGAGGCTTGGCGCGGTGGTGGGGCAAGGCGTGGAATCCGGGTCCGGCGCGGTAACAAGGCTAGGCTCGTTCACGGGTTCCGGGACTGTGGTAAGGCAGGGCTCTAGAGTGAGATTCGGGGCGGCCGTGAGGCGAGGCTCGGTAGCAGGGTCCGGCGCGGAGTTTAAAGCCTTCAGCGCAGAATTATTAGAGCGGTTAGAACGGTTGTCTCCGGCACCTGAGATAAGTTGCGCCGGCTTTTTATTCCGTTTTTCGTGCCTTGGGAGAGCAGGGGCCAATCGGGCTTCACGTTGCTCAGCCCGCCTTTCTGCTCTCCTTTGGCGTGCACTGATTGGTGGAGGCGTATTTCTTTCAGAGCCTTGGCCAATCAGTGTTTCCGGGTCCCCAGTCAATTTTGCGCCGAGACTGCTGCCTCCTGTGATTGGCTCCTCTTCCGGTTCGGAGTCCGGCATGTCGGCTGGTTGCCAGGTAAGTGAACAAAACCTCACAAACATTCACATGCTCAAGGCTATTTCTTGGTCCATTTGTTGACATTAAAAGAATGGAAAGATTTTGGACTTTCACTTCCGGGTGTTGGAGTGAGCGGAGCGACGAACCGAGGCTCTTAGCCTCCCTTCCACGCTTTTCCGTTTGCGGTGATTGAAAAGAAAAAAAATCGCTGAAAAATCACCCTCGAAGAGAGGGTGAGCAGAAGTTCTCTCACAAGGGTCGCCGGATTTGCCGCTCTCTTCCGACCCCTGTATTTCCACCATGGGGGAAGGGAGATTGAAGCGGCGAAAGGCGGCTGAAATTGCCATGAAGCTCTGCGGAATCCGCGAATCTGAATAAGATAAGTAGCTCCTCACCCAACCTTTTAGATGCACTTTTTAGTTTTAAATATTATTTGCCGTATTAAGCTCTAAGATTTATCTCTGGACTCGATATATAATTGCTGGTGGTTTACTCTTTCCTGTCAAGGACTGTTAAACGGTGGGAATGAAAAGCTAATTGACTTTGCCACAAATGAAAGTGACTTTCCTTTTACTTTTACTTTGATTTAAGTTTTCTACTTATTGGCAATTGAATGCATTTTTATTTTGGAATTATCTTACTTGGATTTTGATTTTATATGGAATAATTAACACTCTGCCTTTTATGCTTTTTTGGTGATTACTGCTGGGAAAGAATTTTCCTTTTTTTTCTTTTATAAGCCCTTTTTTAAATTTTTATGCTTTGTTTGGACTTTTTTATATAGAAACTTGACTGTTTAGTATGTACTTTGGGTGAAGAAGTTACTTGGATTACTGAAGCCTTTCTTTATATATTTTATATAATTCTTTTTTTCTTCAGTTACTTTTGGTTGGAATGAAGAGTTACAAGTGGGCATGAGAAACCTTGGAACTGTTTATCGTTTCCATTATTATTTTGACTACAGTAGAAAAAAGTTGCCATCTGCCACTTTATCTTTTGTTCTTGAATTTACATGGACTTATACATCTAATGGATTACAAATGAATTATGATGACAATTATTTTTAAAGGACTGTTTTTACTTTTTGTAATTTTTTAGTCTCCCCCCTTTTTTTAAACAATTATTGCCTCCCTCCCCTTTTTTATTTTTTCCCTCTCTTCTCTTCCTTTTCTCCTCTTTTTTTCTCTCTTACAGGAAAGTTATTCACACCATGGCGTCTATGGCACTGAGGAGGAGAGACAAAGATAAAGAAAAAGAGACTGGAAGAGCATCTACAGAGCCTGCAATGGAAACTCCACTATCAGAAATGAAAAAAATCCTCGAAGCAATTGCAGCATTAAATAAGAAAGTAGAGGATTCAACGGCTAATTTGGGTCAACAAAATAAGCAGATGGAAGAACAAGTTGCATCTTTAGATAAAAAGATGGATAAGAAGATGGAAGATATGAAAAAAGAAATAACCCAGGAGATAAAACAAGAATTTAAAAAAGAAGTACAAACAGTTAAGAAAGTTGTGAACTCTCTGTCAGGAGGACTTAAAGATATGCAAGGTCAGATACAAAAATTAGAGACTAAATCGGAACATGCTACTAAAGAAATTGAACACAATTTAGATATTACAGCATTAGCAGAAATGAGAGAGAAGGAGCATATTTTGAGATTGAGAGCAGTTCCTGAACAAGCAAATGAAGATGTAAGAGAAAGGATCATTTCTGTATTGGCTAAATTTTTATAGATAAAAGAACAAGATTTAGATTTGGAAATAGATAAAATTTTCAGAGTGAATTCACGTTATGCTAGAGAAAATAAAGTTCCTAGAGACATATTGATATACTTTGTGAGAAAAGTTGTAAAAGAGCAAATTTTGAAGAAACATTATAATATTAGATTAAATATAGAAGGGAAAGAAGTAATTGTATTAAAAGAAATCCCTTTGAGAATACTAAGGAAAAGAAGAGATTACTCCTTTCTTACAGACAAATTAAAGCAACACAATATCCCATTTAGATGGGAGAAATTAGAAGGTGTATCTTTTAAGTTCAAAGGGCAGAGGTTCAGAATAACTTCCATTTTAAAAGCAAAAGCATTCTTAGAAAAATATAAGACAGAAATGAGTGTGCCATCTGGAGACTTGGAAGAAGGAGGAGAGACATCAAAAGATAAAGAGAGGAGTGAAGACTTATCTGAGAAGGGAGCTGCAGGTTTGGACTTGAAAAAAGGATTTTAAATATCAAAACATCTATGGATTACAAATATTTGACATGGAATATTAATGGTGATAATGCCCCACAGAAAATAAGAAAGAATTTCCATTTTTTGAAAAAAATTGAGATTGGACATAATTTGTTTACAAAAGACTCATATTTGTAAAAAAGATACCAAATATCTGATTCAAAAACAATTTGGAGAAGAATTCATTTCGGCTGGAAATAAAAAAACTAAGGGGGTAGTTTTATATATACAACCAAAGTTAAATCCAAAATTGATATTAACTGATGATGAAGGTCGCTACGTTGCAGTTGAAATTAATATACAAGGAACTAAAACATTGGTTGTTGGACTTTATGCACCGAATATGGACAAAGGAGTATTTTATAAAAACTTGGTGGATAAACTTTTGGACATAACCTATGAAAATTGGTGTTTTATGGGTGATTGGAATGGGGTAATCTACCCTAAGATGGATAGACACTCACAAAAAGAAGTGAAGCATATACAGGGAAAACTGCCGCAAACTTTTTTTTATTTAAAAGAGATGTTGAATTTACAAGATATTTGGAGATTTATGAATGGGACTTCCAGAGAATATACGTATTATTCAGAGAGATTTAAATCATATTCCAGAATAGATATGATCTTGATACCTAAAAGTTTAATGATGGACATTAGTAAAGTTGAAATATTACCCAAGACTCTCTCAGATCATAATCCAGTAATGTTGACTGTTAAAGGAAAATGAAATGTATTTGCAACTTGTAGAAAAATTTAAATCAGATAAAAAAGATTTTGAATTTGAACAAACCAAATCAGAATTTGAGATACAATTATGTATCTCACTTAATTAATATGATCACTTAATTGCTAAAATGTATAAATTACTGTTAAAAGGTGAAATGGTAGAGGAACAAGTCAAAGACTGCATGATTAAATGGGCAAAAAATATTGGTCATAATATTCAAATGCAACAATGGGAAGATATGTGGATTAAAGGACTAAAATTTACTCTGTGTTACAACTTGAGGGAAAATTTCTATAAGATGATGTACAGATGGTATATGACCCCACAAAAACTTGCTAAAATGTATGGGAATGTTTCCAACTTGTGTTGGAAATGTAAAAAAAAAAGAGGGGTCTTTTTACCATATGTGGTGGACATGTGAGATTGCAAAGAAATTTTGGACTCAGATACACTCATTGATACAGAATATTTTACAAATTCGAGTTCCATTTAAACCGGAATTATTTTTATTGGGAATACTAGAAGAACAAATAGGAAAACAATTTACAAGAATTATGCAATACATGATTACAGCAGCAAGACTTGTATATGCACAAAATTGGAAAAACGAGATTACACCTACGATACAAGACTGGATGTTAAAATTGATGGACATGGCAGAAAATGATAAATTGACATGTTTGTTAAAAGAAAATTCGAATTATTACTTTCTTAAAGAGTGAAAACCATTGACGGACTATTTGCGAAATGCAGGAGGGGCAAAGCTTATATGGGGATTTGAAGATTAAAATATATATAAACTGATATATTAGACAAGAAATGTTTTTCAATGTTATATATAGACCTAGCATGTAAGATAAACTCTTTAAATTACCTTGACCAGAGATAAATCGGAAGTTGACTAATTTCTATGTTTCATCTTTTTCTTTTTTTCTTTGCTTTACTAAACCTTTTTTCTTCTCTCTTTGATTTGTATTTGTATTTCTTTTTCTGTTTCCAACTTTTAATTATGTACATTCAAAACTTAATAAAATATATTATTAAAAAAAAGAATGGGAAGCTTTTCTGTGAATTCTTCGACGAACTTATCATTTAGGTGCCCTCATTTTTCATAGTCGTTCTCCACAGTATCACATATCCATAGTTGGAGAATACAAATCAGATATTGTTAACTATGGTAAAGGGTTTTACTTATCTATCATTTTGAGGTAGAAATGGACAACATGTCAGGAAGTTTTTGTGTATGTCTGTGATCTCATCATTCTCAGTTGTTTAGTTGTAATGAAGCCCCCACAAGTAAAGAGGGCCACATGTACACAGTACACTAATTGCTTCCAAACTGGGAGACTCTAAATAACCTGACATATAACTCCCCAAAGTTATGGCCCAGCCAATGTGGCCATATTGATTATCAGAATGGGTAACCAAAACACCTATGGCACTAAACTGGGGAAGGCTGATCAAAGCACCTGTTAGAGGTTAGCTCCCTGCCTTCAAAGAATGATGGACAGAAGTTACATTAGAATGAACTGCTTGATCTTTGAATAATTTGCAGTTAATCTACAACAAATAAGCTTTCTCCCCTTATGTTTGGTCAAGTGGTTAAGGCACTAGACCAGTTTGCTCTAGTGGTTAAGGCAACGGGCTAGAAACCAGGAGACTGTGAGTTCTAGTCCCGCCTTAGGCATGAAAGCCGGCTGGGTGACCTTGGGCCAGTCACTCTCTCTCAGCCCAACCCACCTCACTGGGTTGTTGTTGTGGGGAAAATAGGAGGAGGAAGGCGTATTAGGTATGTTCGCTGGCTTGAGTTATTTATAAAAATAATAAAGGCGGGATAGAAAATAAATAAAATAAATATATATAAAAGGTTATATAAAAAGAATACTAGATGAGCGATCAAGTGTGGACTGTGTATGTAAGGATTTACAGTTCTTGGCTCACAAAGAATTAAACACTTTCTTATTTCCTAACATGTGTCCACCTACCCATATCACTATTTTGCACTTCTATTCTGGTGTGTGAATCTCTTGAGTTTTGGTAAAAAACAAGGGAGATCTTTCAAATCCCAGAATCTGCCCGCTTCTGTCATAAAAGTGCATGGGTAGGTGAAATGCTTGTTAGAATAGTAATTATCCAATTAAATTCTTGAAGTGCATTGAGAATTACTTGCTCTGTAAACTGAAATTAAATGTGTTCCTTCAAACATCAGGATCATCACTTATGACCCTGATGTTTGAAGGAACACATTTAAGCCAATATCCAATTTCTGGTTTACTTTGAGGGGACAAACAATGGTGAATTTTGAACTACCACTACCTTATTTTTGCAGGCATTAATACACAATTAGTCAGCACTAGCACTCTTTCCATCAGTAATCCCATAGTTGCATCACTAATCTCCACCACTAGCAGCTAATGATGAAGGTCTCTTAAGCTTTACTTCTTATCTCAGCTAGTTCTTAATACTTGCATAAGGACGCTGTCTGAAAGGGGGCCCCCCAACTGCTCTGCAACTTCAGTACAAAAGACTGGTGAATTTTTTGAAGGGTTTGCTGTTCAATAACACTTCTATGCTTGTGTTTGCCTTCCTACTACAACAAACACAAGTGATCAGTAAAGACTACAAAGGTCACTCGGGGCTCTTCATTTCCATACGTGTTCTAATACTTATAAGAATGTATTCATGCTGTTTTCTGATGCAGCCCAATCACAATAACTAAACAATTCAGGCACGGGGGGTGGGGGGGATAGGAGATGGAAGAAGATGGAAAGTAAGACAGTATTTTATATCATGACCCTGTATCATGACCCGAGGTTTTCCTGTATTTACCAAACAAAGGACAAAAAGGGTTATGTCTTTTGACCATTGTAGGATGTTCCAAAATTTTAGAGCAAGCCATTTACTTGACAGGGTCTACCTCCTTTTTGCTTTTTGCTATTAGAACCGTTTGTACATCTTCTGCTGATTTTCTCAAGTTGCCTCTGAAATTTGTCCTAAGCAAAATTTACAGCAAATGTAGCCAAACCTCTGAGGAATCTTGCGGAAGCCAAAAGAGTCATATGTCTCATGACTATCACTGCTTAGGTTCTCAATGGGTTTCGCCTGAAAAGGACTTCCAAAGGAACTAAAAAGAAATACGGTAAAACATGTCAATGGGATTCTGCAAATCCTTGACACCTCAAAACCTTTTTCAAATAACATACTGTTGTAATTTCAGAGGTTCAGGCAGCAATCCTCTGCCCATTTCATAGGGGAGTAAGCTTCATTGGATTGGATCCAGTCTTAGTCTCGTTTACAGGAGCCCCATTGAAATCAGTGGTGCATATTAGGCAGAACTCATTTAGATTATATTTATATTGGTTTTAGTGGTAGGCAACATGATTCCCATTGGCACCTATCAGATGGTCTGTGCCAATCTAATTTTTAAAATGTCATTTTATTAAGATTATTTTGATTTAAAAAAAGGGAATCTGGCATGTTGCAAAGCAAGACATCAGTCTCTAGCAAAGGCATTATCTCCAAGGATGCATTCGGACTCCACATAGACACCTTAGGCATTTTTAGAAGGTAAAAATAGATGGCTACAGCCGACTGGATGCAAGTAGAGCTGGAAAAAAATCTGCCCAGCTGCTGATCAGGGATGATGATATCGGATTACATATGTGCAAAGTTGATTTGAAGCAGTGCAAAAAAAACCTGTCTGGAAGCATCCTAAATGCACTTCGGAAGTCTGAAGGTGGACTGAATTATAGCATTATAAACATTCCTTGTTAAAAAAAAAAAAGAAATCTTTAGCGTCGTTAGGTCAAGCTAGACAGATGCCTCTAATAATACTTTAAATATGCAATAATATGAACCTATTTTACATTACTAGACATCAGGGGAATATAAAATTTCTAGTGACACATTTTCCTTTTAGAACTAAATTTTTCGTACAAAGGCCAATTCCACTGGTAACATGGGCACAAGTTGCAGCATGCTGCCTATTCAAAAGATGATTTTAAAACTGACAAAACTATGAACGTAGGAAGTTTTATTCTGGTAAGAAAAGCAAGACACAGACACAGAGAGAAAGCCTAATTTAAATGATGTGTTGCATAGTGAAACAAAAATGGGGAGCCTTGCAAAGAGGGAAGCCAATTGCAGCCAAGGGAGTGGGCATAAGTAATTAAAATTAAGAAAATACAAAACAAAATTCAGGATGCAAAATTTCTACTTCACAGATATCTAATCTGCTAAATAGCCTTTTCATTTTTGCTCTTTAAATCATATATTCATTATCCAAATTGCCTGTTCCTAAAGTGATAATATAGTGTGTTGTAACATGCCCTGACAGGACACAAATTGACTCTTTGCGCTGAGACTCTACCCAGGCAATGTAAAGGAAATATCTCACTCTATTATCTGTTGTCTGTATGAGCCAACAGATTACATGGTTCACTGAGTAGCTGAATAACTTTTAGACAGTTTGCTCATATCTATTTACACATTTTCCAGGAAAAAAAATACATTAGCACCAGAGAAAATGTCTCCTTTTTCTCTTCCCCCACATCTGTGTGTATGTGAAAGAGAGAGGCAGAGAGACAGAAATTCTAAACAAAAGCATACATAAGAAAAAACAAAACAAAACTCAGAACCATTTGCTATCTTTGTAGGAATAGTAATAGGCTGTCTTGATGCAAAGAAGGAAGAGTATCCCAAAACTTTAATACTTTTGTAGAAAAGAGAATATTGTCACATGAAAAGTGCAAGTTGTCAGGAAGCAGGACTTTTTTATAGCTATGGTAGATTCTGCCCTGATTAAAAATGTGTAGCAATAAAATACTGTCTTCTATGAAACAGAGATTTAAAACTTTCCCCTCGATCTGTGGCTGATTATTGGAGGATATATGGCCTCATACTGAGACTGGATTTTCTAAATTTGGGAGATGCAGCTTCCAAACTATAACTGTGAATTTGCTGACATCACTATTCATTAAGCAAGGTTCTTGTGATCTTCCACCAGTATAAGAAATACCAATATTAGTGGCAGAGCAAATGTATTTGCTTCCAGGCTAAAGATGAAGCACCTGCATTTAAAATAATTTGAAGGGAAATCAAGTCCAGGAAAACTCTCTGTCCAGGGCCAGCCCTATTATTAGGGAGAGTGAGGCTAGGGGAGATGTGCCAAAAAAAATCACCAAAAATATGAACTTTAGGTGGGAGGATCTGAAGAAATTATGAGAGATGAGGACGTCACACCAAACAGGAAAGGGTAGATCTGGGGAATCTACTTTGATTTACTATGTACATTGACCACCAAACTACTGTATGTGTAAAGTACTTCTAAATCTGCTCTGGAAAACTGAGCTCATAGGTCCTTTCACACATACGCTACTCTTAAATTTCCTCCAATCCATATTTTCTTTTCAGCAATCAGAGATGGGGAGAAACCATTTTAGCAGTTGCAGTTTTGTTGATTTATCGCAAATCACACCAGAGCTAACAATAGCTCTCTAGCTACCTTCTGCCCATCCCTAAAGCAGATGTTCTGGGAGACAATTCCAGGTCCTTAGAGCTATTTAATGGCTCTCGTTCAAATCACAAAATTTGGATCTATTAAAAGGCAACTGAAGTTCTACAGTTGTAATAGAACACAGGAGCAGTGAATTTCCAAGGGTCAATACAGCCCTGAGGCCTGCCTTCTTCAACTTCACCATCCTCCAGATGAGTGGCCTTCAACTCTTAGAATTTTGAAGAACTACCATGTTGGCTGCAGAAATCCGAGAGTTCATCCACATGACTGGAGCTTGCTCAGGTTGTGGAATGTTGTGTTAGGCCTTTGTGTCCGGCCTGTGGAGGGTTATGGATCATTCCATTTCCTTCTGCCCCAGCCCAGGTCTTTTCTGCGTTGGGCTCCCCACCACTCCCTCATGGGAGAAGAGTAATTATCTCACAGTGTGCAGGGGAACTTGGGGAGAATTGCTCCCTGCTTCCTCCCCTGTGAAGAATGGAACGCCTTAAGGTTGGATTTAGTTCACTGGCAAGCTTTGAATTTGGGAATATTTCCCCTGCTCTAAACCCTTACCCCCTGAGGTAATATGACCTACCAAATAGGACAGGGGAATTCCACGCTTTCAAGGCACAGAAGGGAGGCTGTTCCCTTCCTCAAATTCTAGATCCTTAAGAGCATTAAACCATCCCTCACCACCATCCTGAAAGAGACAGTTTTTTTATTGGTGAGATGTAATTGGTGCTCACAGAACTGCATATCTGCACAGGCATGACAAATGGGGCTTCCTTTTGATTGTACAAAGCATCCAGCTGTGTGTACAAATCTAGCAGCATGGCATTAGAATTGGAGATGTGCGTTCTCAGGCTAGGCCAACACTGTTTTTTGGAAGATTTTCTACAGTGTAAAAAAAGTGACCCATAATACACACACTTGATATTTTTGGCATTCATGCCCTATTTTGCTATCCCTTTGCTCTTACTTTCAGGGGTTGTCATTTGCCCCCAGTAATGTCTTTATTTGATTAGCTATGTAGTGTTGTGATACCATTCCATTTACCATATGATCCTTAATTGGCTAGGATCACATCTAAAATTAATCTAAAGTAGAGAAGGAAGCCATATCCTGAAGGGCCATGGATGGAATCAAAATAGCAAATGAGAAGCACTGAAATGTGGATATCTGGCACAACTCTTCTGCTGTCACCATCTTTTACTGTACAGTACTTTTGATTGTATACTACTATTAAAAAGAATGAAATATTCTCCATGAATAAGTTTCATTCTCAAGCCAAGTCTGAGAAGAGGTAAAGCAGTAATACTGCTATGTCAACCCTTGGTCTGCCGTGTCAGCGCTCAATACAGTGAATATTATACATTAATAATAAGTGATGCAGTGACTATTATTTATCATGGTGCATTGAATAGAGGCTAACAAGGAAGAGTCCCCAATGTAAATCTTGAATGCAATCTATCAGGATTCACTGCAATAATACTTGGTTGAGTGGTGCCCTATTTTGCCTGTTTGGGCAACAAATCTGGCTAATGGAAAGAAGTTATTTTGACAGACTGTGGTATATCTGATTGAAAATTCAGCTGCATAACCTTCCATGAACTGTTTATCTTATATACTTATTTGAATAGCATTCTGAGTGACAGGTCTCTTATTCCTTGATTTTCTTTTTCTTCTTTAACATATGCCTTAACAGCTGAACATATGAAACTATCACACTTTACATGTTTTTGATGTTGCACATAAATTGGAGGGTAGACACCATTTGGTGTCCTCAGTCACTCAGTTTTCTTTCGAGCCTTTTGACTTCAGACAAAAGTAGTTGGTGAGGGGGGTTGGACACAAACACACAAATAGAACTCAAATACATGCTCATTCTTATATCTATACAAATATGCAGAAAGAAGCTGGGAATGTCATGTCTGAACGCAGCAAACAACAGGCAGCTAACACCAGTGAATCAGTTTAGTTCAAGGGCAAGAAAGCTTTTAGGAATAGAACTGTGCGCAAATGATTCATTGGGAAGAAATTATCCAATTAATTTTGCCTCTTTTTCTATTCATGAATCATTCAGAAACAGCTGCTGATGTCAGCAAGTACAGTTCATTATTTGGAGAAAATTTGCCAAGGCATTTGGATATGAGATTTCTATTGTGCAGTTCATTTGTCAACTGTTCATTTTCAGTGTTGCTCTAGACCTCTTCAGGCATTTGCCTGAATATGTAAGGATAGGGCAGCTTATTTTCAGGGAAGTTATCACCATGCCCTTCTCTTCCCAACCTCCAAGCTTCCAGCTGGAAGGACAGATACAGCAATTGTACTTGAGTCCCCTTGAACACAAATGCAAAACTGTGATCCAGGATGCTAATAAGGCAGAGATCCAGATTACACAGAGAATTGTATTTGCATTAACACAAATGGGAGTATACAGTGCCTCTCCTTCAGGGTCCCAACTGAAAGAAAAGGATTGAAAATATCAGTCCCAGGGTGAACCCCTATTCTTTATCTGTTTTGAAGGTGAACACCCAAATATGTCTTATGCAATTGACAATTATTATACTAGTTATATAAAAACTACATGTATCTCTGGTTCCAGTATAACCAACCAGTCAACCAAGTGATGAAAAGTAATTAAGAAAGTTTGCATTTCTGGATTAACCTCCTATTCACATTTGGTTCCAGTGGCAATCCTCATGAAACAAGGAGAGCTGAGGAAAAAGTATTGGCTAAAGAGTTTTGAACTTACCCTTATATATGAATTATAGCAGAGCTTTCCAAACTGTGTGTCGGGGCACGTTAGTGTGTCGGCTGCAGTGTCTGGGTGTGTCACGGCTGCTGCTGCCTCCGAGCCCTGCCAGGATTCCACGCAGGTCCTAGTGCCTGCCTTGTGCCTTGCTGCCTCCAAACCTGCTGTGATTCCACACAGGTCCTAGTGCCTGCCTTGTGCCCTGCTGTAAGAATGTGTGGTGAAATGATGCCCTGCTGTAAGAGTGTGTCGTGAAATGATGCATGTCTAAAAAGTGTGTCACCAACATGAAAAGTTTTGAAAGCTCTGAATTATAGGGTTCGAAAACTTGATGATTTTGGCCAGCAGGAAGATGTCCCAGAAATATCAGTCATTACTTTTATTTTTCATCTGCTGGATACAGTATTCTTTGGCCCTCTTTACTCTCTTCCAAAA
Organism: Charina bottae; assembly: GCA_023362775.1. Lineage (NCBI taxonomy): Eukaryota > Metazoa > Chordata > Lepidosauria > Squamata > Charinaidae > Charina > Charina bottae. The sequence goes on along the minus strand of JALMGJ010000003.1, from coordinate 32,344,946 downwards.
CAAGTTTTATTTCCATCAAAATCACGCTGCATTTTCTCTGCTTCTTTTAACCTTAATTGTTCCTTGCTCTTTTCAACTATATTCTACATGTATGTATACACTATACAAATCTTTCTCTCATTCTCATTATGCATTTTTTCTCATCCATAGCCTTTTTCACCTCATAATTCCACCAATCATCCTTTTTAATAATTCCTTTAGCGTGACTACATGCTAAGTGGAGTCTGTAACATAATTCTTTTCACACTGTTCCAAATTTCCATATCTTTTCCCCTCACATCCACTTACCATACATTTTGTTGGGAGATTTTACTGATTTTTCATTCAGACCCCATATTTCTTGAAATCATTCTATTTCCACTCTTGTTTCCTTCCCTTCTTTCCTTGTCTTTCATATCCATTTTTTCCCATTATCTACTAAAGATGCTACCAAAAAATGATGTGCCCACATTCAAAATACCTCATGACCTTTGTATCCTTCACTAATTTACTCTTTTAACATAATAAATCAAATCAATCAGCAGTTGCATTGAGAGGGCTTGAATGGATGACATCACCCTAAGTTTGCCCCATCCCATTGTAAAGGTAGTCTGTAATTGTGCTTTCTTTCTCTACTTCAAAAATGTTTTTTGATTTCTGCCAGTACAAACCTGGGCATGTGGTTTCTCTGCTACATTTTAATTTAATCTAAGCAGTGTCTATGCTCCTACTGGTTGATGTATGAAGCTCGCCCTCCTGGTCATTGGTTGCTGTCCTCCACAGCTATTTTTGGGATGTCTGTGTCCAAGGAGAAGAACATGCCCATGTAAAGTGCGAATACCAGTGTGCTTTGTGAGGCAAGTCTCACATATTATGTGGGTTCCTCCAATAAGCAGTGCTTGAAGCAATCCTTCACCTGCTCTTTCATGATGGAATGTCAGGAGAATGTGGAAGAAACTCAAAACAATGCTGCCTTGATTTGGCTAGGTATAAGTTGAAGTAGGGAAAGACTTTGAGAGGATTTCAAGATTCTTCAATAAAATACTTTCCAAGACTCCTAGGGACTCCTCTTTCCTGACTTTGTCCACCTCAAGGGGCTGACATCTTATCTGTGTTTGTAGTGATCTACAGTTTGAGCTGAGGCTGCTCAGATCTTACTATAGAAGGTTTGGCTGTCAGGCTACTTGAGTCTTTCCAAGAAGTCCTGCTGGTTGTTTCCCTCTCCCTGGTTCCCACTACAAACTTCAAAGAAAGTCTGCTGTAACAGTAAGTTGACTTCCCTGAGCATAGACTTTCAATTTGCCAGGTAGAATGGCATGCTGCCTTCTGAAGCAAAAGGATACCCCTCCCACTTTCTGGCATGGACTTGCATTCTTTTTCATATAAAAGCAGAGGATATAAAAGCAGAGGATTGAAGCTTTGGGAAAGTGATTGTACATTTGCCAAAACCCTATTCCTGAGAGTTAGAGGGTTAGAGATGAGAATAAAACCATATTCAACCCTATTCTGACTTCTTCTTTGAGAATCCTTGCATCTACAATATAAGGGGCCACCCCCTGCACCCAAGGAGATGGTCCTTGACAAAATGGATATCCAAATATGAGTGAAATCATTATGAAGTTGTTTTACCCCAGAGTAACTCAGACAGCATCTCCGGAAGAATAAAAGCCACTGAAAGCTATAAAGGAATCAAAAGGGTCATACTCCTTCATCTCTCTTCTGGCAAAGATAATCCAACAGGCACACAAGACATTTTACATACCAAAACCAGACCTAAATCTCAGCTGAAATAAATATAAAAACCAGAGTGTCTGGATTTGGTTAAGCACCTTGCCTAAGAAGGGGATGTTGGCCAAGAGGCCTATAATTATTCAGATTTTCTGAGTCCAGTTGTTGCTGTTATTATTACCCAGATATTATCTCAATACACTTCCTTTAATGGGACTGAGACCATTTATTTGTGTCAAGGAGGAATTTATAAGTCTGGGATTCAGCTAATTATCTCCTACCTGTTAAATATTATAAACCATGAAAGGAAATAGTGAGCAAACCTGTGAACTCTACCAGTCACCTTTTCCACATCTGCAAGTCTAAAAAACTGAAATTAAGCCAAAAGAATCTGATCAGGCATGACCAGTTCAGTGCCTACAGACTGAACTGTCAAGACTGTGAAGACATATACAACTGCTGTTGTCCTCAAATTGTCACACAAACACATCATCACAAACTATCAAGGGATCTATTTGATTTCCCACTACTGTATGTCATGAATCAAGTGGCCCTGAACTGCTCAGAACAGATCTGGTGGTTGACACTGAATGGTGAAAGGGGGAAAATGCTTATTTGCTTCCCCCATCACTGCAAAGTAAACTGGATAATAAATTCTTGGTAGTATTAAATAAGATTTAATGCATGCTTTCTACTACTGCATTCTCATAATCTCACACTTTGCTTCAGTGCCTCAGATAGAGTGTACACCAAGGGGATAAATATGCTTTGTTCAAAGGAATGATTGTACTGTCTGCAATTGTACCAGCTGTCTGGTCATCTCCATACTTAATACAGTGACCAGGGCTTCAAGAGGAGTAACCTCCATACTAGAATTCCCTCAGAACCCTCTAGAATCCATTAGTCTCCTGCAGTGGACCTTTCTAATAGGCCCCCATTCCTGCAGAGAAGTATACTCATTTCAAGTTTAAATCCCAGGAGGAAGCAATCTGATCATGACAAGGGTATAGACAAAAATTCCCAAATCCTCAGAACTCTATTCTCCAATCTGGTAGGGAAACAACTACTGTAGCCCAAAACATCTTAGAGGCATCAGATTGTCTACCACTCCGAGGCAGGAAGAACCCATTTTCCACAGTGGCTCCTTGTGGTGAATATCTTGTAGTTTCAGTCTTGCAATGACTGGATCTCTTGCCCTTAATGCATTAAAATATTGGTTTGTCTGAAAAGAATTAAAAAGTCCTAGCAAAGGCTATTAAACCCATATATACCAGGGGAAGAAAGTATATACAAAAACTCTTCTTCCCATATGGAATCCATCATATTTATAGAGGTATTTCCTTTCCTTACCTTGCTTGATATGAATCTTTACTCCCTAATATTCTTTAGCAAGCTTTAACTGTTCATTATTTCTGACCCTTTAAATGCACCTTATTATGAGTTGCTTCTGAAAGAAGAAAATGTTTTTATTTAGTCAGGTTATAATGAGCTCTTCGGCAGCCCTTCTTCTGCTTCTCAGCAGGTCCAGCTATTTGTACCTCAGTTAACACTCTCTCAGATATAATCAAATATTGCCATAAATCTTCCACAATAAGGTGTAATTAAATGTAGCAATTCTGTTCAATGGCTTAAACAATTATGTAAATTCAGTGGCATGGAGGCAGCAAGATGGTTAGTGCTGAATAATGTCTAAGAAGGTTGTTTACCTGCCCAGTGCTGGTTCCATCATCCATTAGTGGCATATATTACAGACCACTTGCATTTGTCTCCGAAAGACATCATCAGCCATAAAACGATCGCAGAATGCTGACATAACCCAAGATGAAGGCTAAAACACAATAGGGGAAATGCATTTATTCTTGTATCTGATATCTGACAACAATTTAGATACAGCATGGAACTGATTCAATTTTTTGTGTCAGCTGGCTGCAGAGCAGAGGGTAAGGTGTCTACAATGTTTACAAGTGGGCAAATGCTACAGACCACTGACGAGGCAAATTAATTTGAGGTAGTGCTGAACCTGTCTAGTTGCATTAGGCTGGGGCCTCTTTTTGTAACTAATGCAGATGTCATGAGGTTCCCGTGTCTCCATGAGAGACCCAGTGACAGCCTCTTCTTGCTTACATATTTCCTAAGAAAGCATAAATGCCAGAGAATGTTATTCAATATGCAAAATACAGGAAGGAAGCTAACTTGTGGGGCTACACTTTCATTCCCAGTAATTATTTATCTTCTACTCTGTGACTGCAAGCTAAATGAATGGACTGGATTTTAGGAAAAATGATGTTTTTGAGATCAAGGATCTGTTTGCAATATAATCCTTATTTTAGACCATTCATAGATGAAAATCATACCTTGATATTTGCATTTATCAATGGAAAGGCATGTATGAACCAACCATCAATTATAAGAAATAAGTTACATTTCTATAGCCATGGACTTTTTTTTTTAAAGATTCAGACTTTGTTTAACTTGGTACATACTGTATGTGACAGCTAAGGAACCAATACCACAACAGCTATGCTGTTGGGCCATCCCTGCCTGCTCAAAACTGAGCCAGCATTACTCTTTGTGTTTCTTTTCAGTTTTGTTCACAAATCCAAAAATATAGGAGATTTGTTCCCAGTTTTCTGCACTGAGAAAACTGTGTCAATAAGCAATGTAAGTACAGTATTGTTTAGCATATTTTCCATTCCCAATCATCCTCAAAGATGAGGAGCTTCCTCCAATATTTGTATTGCTGTGTAACACGTTTTCTTTGTTTTTGTGAAATATTCTATAAGTCGTTTGATTTTCCTTGAGGTTTTTGCTTTATAGTCCTTAAGGAAAAAGAAATGTTGGCTAGAGATCCCCAGTTGTCTGTAGCATATTCCTATACTCAGAGATATTTGTCCTAAACCCAAACTATTTGGGATTAGGACAATATTTAGCTTCCATTAATAGATGCATGATGATATTTATTTACACACATATGCTATTTCCATACCACTTAATGAAAAAAATCCTCACACTGGCTCACATGATAAACCAAAAACCAAGTTAATATAATCACACAAATCTTTCTTTCTTTCTTTCTTTCTTTCTTTCTTTCTTTCTTTCTTTCTTTCTTTCTTTCTTTCTTTCTCATTTTAAGTGATTTTCATGTCTATCCTAACCTTGCTTTGCCTTTTATCAGACAGCCAAAAATGATTCATGTGTATGTTTGTCTCAGATTCATAGAATCTGCCCTGCAGCGATCCCATCTTGCACTTCTTTGTTGGAATCCGAATGACAATTTATATATACAATAGAGACAATCTTCAGTTGTACAACAGGGAAGCTTCTGGGACATCTATACAATTTATTGATCTTGGACTTATTTTTATAATTTGGAGAGAAGCTGCCCAACTTTTAGAAACCTTTAAGTTATCCTTGCAGTAACAAAGCTTTAAGTTGACTGTTAATACCCAGATATAAACTAGGATACTTGGGATCAAAGTACTTACCAAATTAGAGCAGGAGGGAGTCAACTGAGGGAGACACATTAAACCACACTATAAATATAGATGCATTCACCTAACTGAAATAAGAAACAAGCAAAGTGTAAATACTCAGTTTTTGCAAAGGGGGTTGAACAACTTCTTTTAGGCTGGGTGAAGATGTTAATGAAGTGACTATTTAGGAACAATAAATAAAGAGTGGATACTAGCAGGGATTCTTAGTGTGTAGTTTCTATTGATTTTCCATCCCTTTGAATTATCGGACAGAGCAGCATCCAGAGCTTTTACCCTTTTAACCTAGGGCCAATTTCACTCTCCTTTTCATCTATATGTGAGCAAGTTTTTCTCCATAAAGCCGTCCTGAGGCTCATAATTGCATAGTTTGGTGATGTGATTTTACAGATCTTAGAAATGTTTTTCATATCAGCTCATCTTTTAACTGCTAAGATGGCTGGGAGAGGAGAAATTGCTTGAAGTTGTACTCATTTTAATTAATTAAGTAGGTATTCTGCCAATTTAGCAAAGTTTCTCAACAATTTACAATAAAAAAACCACCTTAAAATCAAAACTTACATAGCAACCCAAGCAAGTAAAAAGAAGTAAACAAAGTTAAATGCATCTTAAGGCCCTTTATAAAGATGTTTATACTCATCACCTCTGCAGGGAGTGCATTGCAAAGAGGTGGGATGGCAACAGAGAAGGCAAGATCCTGAGTTGAGGCCAGATGAGCTTGCAGCAACTATAGAGAAATCTCTGTAAGCATGAGTGCTTATATAGGAATCCCCCAAAGAGTAGGCTGACCATATTTCCTTGAGACATTGGGATGGCAAAAATGGGACGGGGTTAAACTTATGTAATATGAATATTCCATATTCATGAAAAAGTAAGACGATAAAAAAAATTTTAAAGAGTTTTTAAGATCCATTTGCTGGTCCTTAAACAGATTACTGAATATATAAAATATTTTTGTTTTCATTAAAATGAAAAAGTTTTATTACATGAACATATTGAGCTAACAATTATTCTTCAGTGACAGAACTCATACAAAAATTTAGGTAGACGTAGCGGGGGACTGTATTTGACAGGAGGCGAATGGGGAAAGCACAGCTCACGGGCTTTGTAACATTGCGGATCGCAGGAAAGAGGGGAGGGGGAGAGAAGAGAGGCAGGGAAGGGAGGATTCAAAAACTCCACGCCCAGCGAGGCTTCTCTTCCTTCTGCATTCCCTCCTCCTCCTCCTGCTTTTTTTTCTCCCTCTTTCTCTCTCTCCTACAATCCCAAATGAAAGACTCTCTCTTGCCGAGCTGGAGAAATAATCAGTTTCACTCTTGAAAAAGGGGTGGGATCACATCCCAAATGCATTTTAATAAAACAAACAGAGACCAGAGAGTGACCAGCTAAGAGCAGAGCTGAATCAATCTTGCCATGCCTGACATTTTGCTATTTTAAAAAAAAAAACGGGACAAAATTGACATTTATATTAAAATGAAAGGACGGTCAGGAAATGTGAAAAAAACTGTACTGTCCCGTTTAAAACGGTACGTATGGTCAGCCTACCAAACAGCCTTGACTTAAGCCACATAGGGCTTTAAAGGTGCTAACCAGCACTTTGCATTGTGCCTGGAAATGAATTGATCATCAGTGCAGTGCTTTAAGCATAGAGGCACAGTACAGTCTCTTTGTGATCTCCCAGGAACAACCCGGTTACTGATTTTGTACTAAATAAAGTTTCTCTAGAAATAAAAGCAATTCCATGTAGGGTGAGTTGCAGTAATCAAGCCTAGAGGTTATCAGTGGATACATTGCACTTTTTAGAGTTTTTTTTTCCTTCCAGAAAGCAATGCAGTTGATGAAAGGCACTTTCCTCAATCTGGAAAAATAGAGAAAGATTTGGGTCCAGAAGCACACCAAAACTGCATGTTTGCTTCTTCTGAAAGATCCAATTCAGAACAAGCAGATAAACCAAACTGGTATTATGGCCCCTCACAATGAGCACCTCACAATTAGTGAATCATTTCAATTTATTATTCTTCATCCAGCCCATTACTGACTGCAGGCAAACATTAAGTGGAACCATGCTTTTTCTTCAAGATGTCATATACTGTAATAGCTGCTGTTTCAAGGAGCATTTGTCTCCAAGTGACACCATCTGAAATCTACATGGAGAGAAAGGAACAGAACTACTACAAAGCCATACCCTATAGTTGCAAATCTAACAGATGATTTGGGATACAATGGTTGATGGTACTAAAAGCCAGTGAGAATTTAGGAAGGGCCAACAGTCACACACTTTCTGTAGATCCCCAGACAAACATAATCCCTCAGGTCAACCAAGGGAGTCTCACCCCTATAACCCACCCTGAAGCCACTATGAAATGGGTCAGGATAACTAGCTTTGCCTGAAACTGTCTGCAGCCCAGGAGCCACCACTCTTTCAGTCACTTTAGCCAGCCATGGAGAAGTTAGAGACTGGCCTGTAATTAGCAATATATGCCTATTGCTAAGGTATCCAAGGCAGGATCTTAAGAAGAAGTCTATAATTGCCTCCTTTTACAAGAAGCATTCTCCTGTCTTAGATAAGCATTTATGATGTTAACTAAGGTATAAAGAAAGAGTACAATGCTTGCCATCTTGAGCTTCTGAAGGAAAGATAGGATGTAATTCTCATAAATAAATACATCTCTAACAACCTCCCAACAAGAGGTTACAAGCCAAGTTGGGCACGGCTTCAGAAGACAAGCAGTGTAACATATTGTTTCAAATAGCCATCCACATCCTCCAGTATTACAAATTGGAATTAATCCAAACCAGAGGAATTAGACAGCCCATAGCTGATTTTGCATCAAAATAGGCATCCAGACCAGCCTGACGATGAAATATTTTATCTGCAAAAAACAAACAAAACAACAACAACAACAACAAAAACCCTCATTGAGAGTGGTGCAGCCAGTCTCTGAAGTTCTGTAGTAGATTCTGGCAGAAGGAGTGGAGTACAAGCCAGCTCCCGGGCAACCCAAAGCATCTCATAGAGCCTTGAGCTTAGGCATACAATATGTGCAACACCCAGTCCCCTTCCTCACTTCTTCGATGCATGTGTCACCACAGCATAAGCCTCAACATGGGCTTTTGTGCTGTGCCTTATAATGTCCAAGTGAGATCTGCCTCCACTTGTACTCTGACTAACTACCTTGCTTCTTCATCTCTTGCACTTTTCCAGTGCACAGTGGGACCACTGAGACAATCTTTCCCAACCTAGTCACCTTCCAAATGTACAGACTTCAATCCCCATAATCTCAGTTCATGCTGGCTGGAAAATTCTGGAAACTGAAGTCCACAGAATCTGGAGGACATTGCTGAGTTAAGGGATGAGAGCATGAGATTATTTTCCTGCTCCTTTAAGATAATTACTTCTTTCATACTTTCTCCGTCTCACCACCATTATACTTCATCACAATGTACAGTTATAGTATAGGAAGTAGTCATGTATGAACGTATGTCAGATGGATGCGGGCCAGTCAGGAGTGGTAACTAAAGTACTTGAATTGCTAGGAGTCAAAATCAGAGGAGAATAGTGGGGTAATAATCTAGGGTTGAACTAGAACAGGAGGCAGCATTGAGAATAAACAGAGGCCAAAAACTAATGAAGATCAGAGTGAAGACTTGAAACTGGGAAACAACCCAGGCTCTGGCATAGAGAATAAAACCTGCAGCAGAACCATTAACAAGACATAAATTGGTATTGCAAATGATTAGAAATGTAAAGTTACACCAAAGCTAGGATTGGTCTTGTTACTCAAGAAAAGAGCCACTGACAACAGGAAGTATTCTCATATTTTTCCTCCCTTTCTTACCCAAAAGTAATAGCCAAACTATTGTTAAAATTTCATTTTCAGAACCAATTGTTTCATTACTTTCCACACTAAACAGTTCTTGAAAGACAAATGTTTAACTTAGTATTTCTTTAGAACTTGGGCAAACTTGACAGAAGAAAATCAAAACTACAGCACTTCCAAAAGGTGGGTGTTCATGCTCTGCTTGGAGATATCTAGCACTCTTCCATCCCCCTAAAAAAATTGTTTAAGTTTGGGATGACTGTATCTCTGAATGTCTTGACTAGGTTCATATTGTGCTAAGTCATGGTTTCTTTAACTGAGGTTTACTAAATATGTTATAATTGGGTGGGTGTGCAACACACATTAAGCCATAAACTATAGTTTACCAATCCCACTACTGTAGTTGCATTAATATAAACCCAAAATCACAAATAAACAAACCATCTTTTGGCTTGAGCATGATATGTGAATCCAGTCACTTTCTCTCTCTCAGTCTGAATGTATTTCAGACCAAACTTTGTTTCATGATTTTGTGTTTCAAGATTCACAAAAGCCTGATGAAAAGAGGTCATGCTCATGCTTCCCTTAGAAGAATAGATGGGGATGAGAGGACCAGATAAATCTGGATTAAGAAAAAAAAATAGGAAGGATAAGTTTCTGTCAATGAACTGACACTTCATTTTCACTCCATTGTTGGCAGTCTGAAAAGTAGCATACTAGCAACTGGGATGATCAGATGAAGGCGGGAAAACACAACAGTTAGGCTTCAAACAGGACAAAATCTATTCTTACAATGCCGTTGCTTAAATCCAGATATTAGAGAGCAGCGGGGTAAAGCAATGAGAAAAAAGCAGCTCCCTCTTGGATAGCTTACTGGGAATACTGCAAAAGATTATGCTAATCAGAGCTTCATTGTCCCTTGTAAAATGTTTTCATACCAGTTCTTTTATCTGTGGAAGATGGGATGCACAACCTCTCAACTCTGTGACAGTGAGCACTTTCCTTGTGGTTTCTGAGTAATTAACACCAGCCCTGGACCTTTTCATATTTGCTACTCAAGCTTATGGCCTTTTAAAGATGCCCACAGGGGAGCATCCCACACCCTTTGCAAGTGGCCTAAATCACAGTCCCAGCTTATCCCTTGATATAGAGAACATCTGCCAATTGCCAAAAGGCATCAAAAAGGTTTGCTAAACATACCCTTGAAGAGAACTTAACCAAGTGGCATCACAGAGGTCTTGGAAATTGCCTAGACTTTTTGGAGATAAGAATGCATCAGAAGCAACCAAGAGGAACTGTAATTTCCAAACTGCTCTTCTGCTTTTAAATGCAGAAACATTATTCTTCCATTTGTTCAAATTGTACAGGGCACCTGCAATCAGATTAAAGAAGTGACATCTCTGTTCTCAACCTCTTCAATCAGCTCAGGATCTAATTTGCATTAATATATGTAAGAATACAGCCATTTCTCACTTTGTAGCTTTTCCACATGTTGAAAGAAGAAAGAAAGAAAGAAAGAAAGAAAGAAAGAAAGAAAGAAAGAAAGAAAGAAAGAAAGAAAGGAAGGAAGGAAGGAAGGAAGGAAGGAAGGAAGGAAGGAAGGAAGGAAGGAAGGAAGGAAGGAAGGAAGGAAGGAAGGAAGGAATCCACATACCAAAAGCCTAGGTAAAATGTCAGATTTAGGCCAGTCAGGACATATTAAGATTAAAGCTTTTTAATATATTAAAAGTAAGTATTTATTAAGAGGACTTAAATTGTCAACTCAGTTTGCTGAGGTTTTCTAACCATATTGAGATATGCAACTATTTTTATTGCTTCAGTGCATATATGTGCTGCTCTCCAGGTCAATGGCAAGGTTGTTTTCTATAATTAGGGCAGAGCCAATGCTGCAATTATAGCAATGCACTTTCAAGAGTTTGGCTCCTTGAGGCTCCATTAATTATAAAGTAATGGTGATAAGCATTTGTACTGCCTTTCCAAACCCCTTTCTCATAGGGCACTACAGCAGTCTACTGTCCCCATAATTTCCAGCCCTGAGAATAAAAGTATAGCACCCAAATATACAGCTCTCTTGAAATTCTGGCTGTTAATCTTGAATGGGAAGGACACTGAATAATATTTGAAATGAAAATGATGCACAATATTATTTTTATTGAAAGCAGGTGCAGTGATGCAATAAAAAATTAAGGCCTAAATCCTCTCCAGGTATGGCCAAATGCTAAGCAAGTGTCACATTAATTTTGAAAACCAGAATCCAGATGAAATTCATTGTTCTCCAAACCACCATGGGCAAGTTTCTGTTCTTCTCTGGTTATCCAGAGGATGCTGCTGCAGGTAGTCCTCATTTAGCAATTGCCTCGTACAGTAACCATTTGCAGTTACAATGGTGATGAAAAAGTAACTTTGCATTTATGACCTTTGCAGGTCTGTAAAGCAAAGGAAAGCTGAAGTAAGATCATAAGCACAGTCATGGTTTCACTTAGCGACCGCTTTGCTTAACAACCGAGTTGCTAGTCCCAATTCTGGTTGCTAAACAAGGACTACTTGTATTCCTACCAATAAATTGATTTTCATGTCTTGGGAGAACTAAGTGACTTCACACTTCAAAATCTGAGCTTTTCATGACAGAGGGAAAGAATTAGAAAAAATAAATAAAGAGATAAACTGTTAGCCTTCCTTCCTTCCTTCCTTCCTTCCTTCCTTCCTTCCTTCCTTCCTTCCTTCCTTCCTTCCTTCCTTCCTTCCTTCCTTCCTTCCCTCCCTCCCTCCCTCCCTCCCTCCCTCCCTCCCTCCCTCCCTCCCTCCTGTTGAGCAGTATATCCTGAGTACACTTTAATATAAACATAAAATAATATGTTTAACCATATTTATAAAGAATCCATTAGAAAAATAGAAAATGATTTACAAGAAATGAAATCAAACCTATTACAGGGTAAAATCAAAAGAGAACATAAATTATTTGGTAATATCTAGGTGAAAATTCCAAGTTTCTTAAGTTACTATATTTTTATATGTTGTTGTTTATTCGTTCAGTCGCTTCTGACTCTTCGTGACTTCATGGGCCAGCCCACACCAGAGCTTCCTGTCGGCCGTTGCCACCCCCAGCTCCCCCAAGGTCAAGTCCGTCACCTCCAGAATATCATCCATCCATCTTGCCCTTGGTCGGCCCCTCTTCCTTTTGTCTTCCACTTTCCCTAGCATCAGCATCTTCTCCAGGGTATCCTGTCTTCTCATTATGTGGCCAAAGTACTTCAGTTTTGCCTTTAACATCATTCCCTCAAGTGAGCAGTCTGGCTTTATTTCCTGGAGTATGGACTGGTTTGATCTTCTTGCAGTCCAAGGCACTCTCAGAATTTTCCTCCAACACCACAGTTCAAAAGCATCTATCTTCCTTCGCTCAGCCTTCCTTATGGTCCAGCTCTCATATGTATTAAAAAACAATTCATTTCCTTTTTTAAAGGAAACTCTAGTAATAATAAAATATGTCTATGATTTTTAAAAATCCAATATATGCCATCATTATAAACTTCCCCCTAAAAAATCAACAAAAACATTGTACCTTGGGGCCAGTCACTGTCTCTTAGCCCAACTCTCATCATGGGCTGCTACTGCTGCTATTATGAAGAAAACAGGAAGAGGGGGTATGATGGCTGCTGCCTTGAATTGCACAAAATAAAGGTGGGATATAAATCTTGTAAATATATATCATAAAGCTCAACTACTAAATGAAGACCCAGAAAAAGGAAAATGACTTTGGTAAATGCATAATATGAAAATAAAGGTTTGCCCTCTGAAGATGCCAGCCACAGCTACTGGCGAAACGTTAGGAACAAAAACTGCCAGAACACGGCCACACAGCCCGGAAAACCCACAACAACCAAAGGTTTTTCAATTCAGTTCCTTTCTAAACAGCCAGGTTTTGGGCAAAACTCTGAAAATACACTATACAATGCTTTTTGTTGTTGTTGTTCAGTCGTTTAGTCGTGTCCGACTCTTCGTGACCTCATGGACCATAGCACATACAATGCTGGGGCTTAACAAATTTCAACTGAAGGTATTCCTTAGACTTGCTACAATAATTTTAAAAAATCTACTCACTGATCCCTGTAGAGCAGAGCTTTCCAAACTTTTCATGTTGGTGACACACTTTTTAGACATGCATCATTTCACGACACACTCTTACAGCAGGGCATCATTTCGTGACACACTCTTACAGCTGGGCACAAGGCAGGCACTAGGACCTGTGTGGAATCACAGCAGGTTTGGAGGCAGCCAGGCACAAGGCAGGCACTAGGACCTGCGTGGAATCCTGGCAGGGCAGGTTTGGAGGCAGCAGGGCACAAGGCAGGCACTAGGACCTGCATGGAATCCTGGCAGGGCTCGGAGGCAGCAGCAGCCCCGACACACCCAGACACTGCAGCCGACACACTAACGTGTCCCGACACACAGTTTGGAAAGTTGTGCTGTAGAGTATAGGAGTATTTGCAGCTTTGCCCATACTCAGTCTCAAAACATTTTCTGCAATGCTTTATATACCATATGATTCAGTCAAGATTCATGGGACCCAATGCATAGAATTAGGCATGTGCAGGAAATAAATTACACACATTAAGGCTAAACACATTACAAAAAAAAGTTTTATAACAGTGCAACAATACTTATATCCTCTTTTAGTACACCTTTACGGTCTCTGTCATTCAAGGGCCTCCCCATTTCTTTTCCTGTTTTGAATATATTTTTTAAATTATACTGTTATCTTAATGTTCTTTATTATATCCTCCTCATAATATTTTATTTTACTGATGTCAAAGTTTATGTTCCTTTTGTTCTCCATATAAGGGCAAAACATCCCTATTTTGAAGAAAACCTTCTTGTTTTAATATCCTTTATTCAGCAAACCTAAAAGTAACCAGACTGCTACTAAGACCTTTTCCAACTTCTGGTGTAATATTTAAATTAACTATTAATCACAGCAAATTAAGTTATACAATGCTTTACTTAACATACAGGTATGTAACTGTTCATTAATTCTGTGAACAAGAGATCTTGTTCACAGAAGGAATAAATCAGAGAAAGACATCAAATCTGGTCATCCATTGTTTATTCGTTCAGTCGCTTCCAACTCTTCGTGACTTCATGGACCAGCCCACGCCAGAGCTTCCTGTCGGCCGTCACCATCCCCAGCTCCCCCATGGTTGAGTCTGTCACCTCCAGAATATCATCCATCCATCTTGCCCTTGGTCGGCCCCTCTTCCTTTTGCCTTCCACTTTCCCTAGCATCAGCTTCTTCTCCAGGGTATCCTGTCTTCTCATTATGTGGCCAAAGTACTTCAGTTTTGCCTTTAATATCATTCCCTCAAGTGAGCAGTCTGGCTTTATTTCCTGGAGTATGGACTGGTTTGATCTTCTTGCAGTCCAAGGCACTCTCAGAATTTTCCTCCAACACCACAGTTCAAAAGCATCTATCTTCCTTCGCTCAGCCTTCCTTATGGTCCAGCTCTCACAGCCATAGGTTACTACAGGGAATACTATTGCTTTAACTATGCGGACTTTTGTTGTCAGTGTGATGTCTCTGCTCTTAACTATTTTATCAAGATTTGCCATTGCTCTCCTCCCAAGAAGTAGACGTCTTCTGATTTCCTGGCTGCAGTCAGCGTCTGCAGTAATCTTTGCGCCTAGAAATACAAAGTCTGTCACTGCCTCCACTTTTTCTCCCTCTATTTGCCAGTTATCAATCAAGCTGGTTGCCATAATCTTGGTTTTTTTGAGGTTTAACTGCAACCCAGCTTTTGCACTTTCTTCTTTCACCTTCGTCATAAGGCTCCTCAACTCCTCCTCGCTTTCAGCCATCAAAGTGGTATCATCTGCATATCTAAGATTGTTAATGTTTCTTCCAGCGATTTTAACTCCAGCCTTGGATTCCTCAAGCCCAGCACGTCGCATGATGTGTTCTGCGTACAGGTTGAATAGGTAGGGTGAGAGTATACAGCCCTGCCATACTCCTTTCCCAATCATAAACCAGTCCGTTGTTGTAATGGTCATCCATTACTGCCCATTATTTTAGCCAGATATTTCCAGTGTTACTTATTCTGCCTGTATCACTAAAGCTGTACTATCCCTGAATCCTGTGTAGCTCTGTAGGCCATCTTGTAAATATTTCATATATTTTATTAAATGTATTTCTTATCTTTCCACCAAAATTACTGCTCAAAGCAAGTAATGTAACTGAAGCATTACTATGAAAGCTAGCGGCATGGTTTTATCCCATAATAAAAACATCTCTGTGAAAGAAACAAAGCATGTACCAAATTGAAATTTGCTAGTTTTAGACAACAAAAGCAGGCCCAATAAAATAAAAGTGTTGTTGCCCATTGGGGGGAAAACCACAATATTAAAACTACCCTGGCAGGGATTTCCAGACCCTGGAAACGATAGTTAAGAAGGCCTTTCTTTTATTTCTTTTAAATCTGCTTCTGAAAGTGATAGGATAGAGAACAGGACCCCATCTGGGGATCTTAAACCACAGACCTCATACAAGATACTAATCATCCTTCATGATTCAATTTGTAATTCTACAATTAGATGCATTCAAGGAAAGTTCCATTTTGGAACTTTCATTCTGGATAAGTTCAGGAAGGCTCTGTAATTGTAAGACCTGTAGTCCCAATATAGATCAATGGAGCCTTTAATGAAAACTGAAATAAGATTCAAGATGTACACAGTCTGTCTTTTGTTAAAGCTATTCAGCATTCTACCAGCAATGCCAGTAATAACAAACAAGTGTAGCATTCTTTATCTTCAACTGGAGATGAACTATCTTCAACCCCAGAGCTGCATGTGCCGCAGTTCTTAGGTGCAGTCTCCTTAATGTATAATAAAAGTAATTACTTGTTTTATTCTTATTTTGGCACAGAAAGTAGATTTAAAATAAAGTGTTGCCTCTGAAAATATATGTAATTCCTATGAGAGCCATCAATTCTACAAGACAGCTACACAATTTTAAGGAATCACACTGTTCAAAAATTATGTGGAGGGGACTCAACATAGCTTTGAAAACACCACTTACAGGCTGCCCAGAGTTTTGCTTGCTATAAGCTGTTAAGGCTGCATGAAACCAGTCATACACTGTTAGATCTTTACAAATATCATGAAATCTTTTTCGGATATCCAAAAATCCTGAACTGCTTGAATCTTTTGTCTTCCAGCACTGGGGACTGACCCATAATCTCTTTCCCAGCCAGCCGACCAATTTCGAAGCCAACCTTGTCGCTGACTCCAACAGCTGCTTAAATTCACCAGAGGGGATACCAGCAATCCTGCTTCTGAAAGAAACACCGCAAGGCTTACGTTCGCAATGCCTTGAGGAGCCACTGAAAGGAAGGTCAAAGGTGAAGAAAAAGATAAAGTGCTGTACAAGAAGATCGGTAAAGTTGAGTCTTCTTAATGAAAAACTCATGTCTGTTTCTTCACGATGCAAACAACGTAACTTCATTTCAGAAAGCTTCAGGTTCCCTCTCTCCTCATTCACCCCCTCTCCTCCTTCTCCTTCTCCTTCTTCATCTTCTTCTCTATTTTTTTTTTAGGTCAAGCCACTGTGCATCTAAAAGCCTTATTCAGTTGTTCTTGTCACGAGTACTTTGTCTGACACTGCCTGCATTACTCTTGTAAACAG
This sequence comes from Charina bottae, assembly GCA_023362775.1. Classification (NCBI taxonomy): domain Eukaryota; kingdom Metazoa; phylum Chordata; class Lepidosauria; order Squamata; family Charinaidae; genus Charina; species Charina bottae. Next base: position 32,328,255 of record JALMGJ010000003.1, on the reverse strand, counting down.
CGCCAGCATCAAAGTGAAAGCACACAGACTCACATCAGTGGATTAAGACCTTCTGCATGATAAAGTAGCTACCTAGGGTGGGATAAACCTAATATGTGAAAGAATGTTATTGAGGAGGAAGAAAGTGCCAAAACTCTGTCATTCTCTCCAGTAATGTCCTAATCTAATGCCTGACACCAAGGCCTTAGGCCAGTGTTAGTGTTAATCAATGAAATACCCATCTGTGTTCCCTGTCCTTATCGCTATTTAAAACTAGCCTAAACTCAATTATTTTCCCTTAGAGACCAAGATGGGATATTAAGTGGAGTGAAAGGGATTGTATCCCACAAAGAAATCCCAGTGTTCAAATGCCGAGGTGTCAAGACTGCTGACTAAATTTTTAGTTAAACAGAGATTAAACACCAGTTCTTTTAGACATGAAATGTCCTCCAACTCACCCCCAAATTAAATCTAGTTCAGAATCTTGCCATTTAAGAAAAATGACTTTTAAAAAAAATAATAATGTTCTGATAATATATCTAATTTCTCACGTAACTTTTTATTGCCTGCTATATGGCTGGCCCTCTCTGCAAATAAGAACTGCATAATAAGCTTCAGGCAGGCATGTTCAACTAACGCAGTAGGGAAGCATAGCCTCTTAATGTTCCCCAAAGCAACAATGAACAACATAGACATTTGCAGATACATAATGGTTATCCAAATACGAAATAATTTATCCCGTGGGTGAACAACACATCTCATAACTCAACAGCAACTTCATCCCAGAATGAATTGTGTTTGTCACAAACAGGGTAAATCTACCATCTCACAGTTGCTTGTTACTCTGATTGCGTTATCTATCCCATACACCTAAAATATTAACTCCTTCTTTATAACTGTAGTGAGTTGTTTTAAAAAAATAAAACCTTTGCTCTTTTAAAATATTAAAAAGAGAAGACTACTCTATGAAGGTAGAAGGTGACATTTTGCCTTATATAATGATACAAAGAGATAAATGCAATTCTACTTAAGGATGAGTCAATATGGGAATGGGCTCATTCATTAAGGTGAGCCTACAAGGTGTTCTTCCCACTTGTAAATCTGGAAATTTAGAAAGCATCCTGAAAAATTATTAATATGATGTAGGCCGATTCATGTCTGCATTACATTTTACATTATAGAAGTATCATAAATGTCTCTGATATGCAAAAGAGCAAATGACTAGTAAAAACAGAACACTTCCAGACACAATCATTTATAGATTTTATTTCTTAATTTATATCCCATGCTTACATAGTTCAGGACTTCAGACAGAAAACAATTAAAAAATTAAGATTCTAAAGCACTATTACACTGCTAATCCCACTACAATCACCACCTCTGCTTCTGTTCCCACATATGTAACTTATTACATAGGAATACTGAAATAGTTCGTTTCCATCCACATTTTAAGTGAACTCATCTAATTCAGTCTTTCTGGATAGATCAGAATACAGTTATCCCTTTTTTCATATTCCTTCAATTTTTTGCAACTGAGATACCAGCTTACACGTTTGACAACTGCTGCCTATTACTTCATTTAAAGTAATAAATACACAGATATCCATAAAAAGTTAAGAACTACATGTGGCAAAAGACATAGCAAGAATAATAATAATAATAATAATAATAATAATAATAATAATAATAGGATGATGATGATGATGATGAGAGCCAGTCTGGTCTAGTGGTTAAGGCACCAGGCTAGAAACCAGGAGACTGAGAGTTCTAGTCCCGCCTTAGCCATGAAAGCCGGCTGGGTGACTTTGGGCCAGTCATTCTCTCTCAGTCCAACTCACCTCACAGGGTTGTTGTTGTGGGGAAAATAGGAGGCGGAAGGAGTATTAGATATGTTCCCTGCCTTGAGTTATTTATAAAAATAATAAAAGAGAGATAAAAAATATTTTAAAAAATACTGCTTTCCTCTCCATTTCATCTGAACTTAAAGGAAAAGTAGGTAGAGAACATCTTGCAGCTTTTCTGTCTCTCTTTAAAAAAAACTCTAGCTCAAAAATTAGAAAATCAGATAGCTCCCCCAAGTTTTCAGCCTTTTCCAGCGGACTTTGGGGCGGGAAGGAAACCAGATATCTTGCCCAGTATGAAAGATCACTTTTTCTACTCTGAATTTACTTACTTACTTATTTACAGTTTTTGAGTCTGATCCTGTCAGAGTTCGGCAGACCTCTGCCATTAACAAGATAGCGATCGGGATAAGGGCAGACTGAAACTGAGACATTACAAGCAGCAGCGCTTAAGCGGAGCCTGGCTCGCACCGAAATGTTAAGTGGCAATCTATATCTTCGTTGCGAACTGTCTGAGCCCCCTGGAGCCGCGGAGTACACGTCTCAACATCAAAGGACTATGGGGGGGGGGATGTTTAAAGGTACTGTGCTACGCTATGCCTGCTCATTCCAGTCTTTGTTCGTGTTAGCCTTCATGCTTTGTAATAAATAATTTTGCTTCTAAGAAACCGTGAGTCCGTGGTTTACTCTAGAGAAAGGGATTTCAGGCATCGGAGTGGAGCACCTTACATAAAGACTGGAATGAAAATTTTTGCTACCTTTCCTGAGGACTACTCTGCGAAAAACCAGCGACTTCCACAGTGAGGGTAGCATCCAGCTGTTCGTTGAAAACCCACGACTTGCAAAAGGCAATGAAGCAAGAAGAAGCAGGGACGGCTGCGATAAGTGAGCCCGGACCCAGCACAGCTCCCGCACAACCAAAGGAACGACCTGGGGGCAAGAGGCTCAAGAAAACCAAAGGAATAGAGGTATTCAAAACACCCCCCACCCCGCAAACCACAGAACCAAATCAGCAGATTGGTCACTTGGAGTGGGCGAAGGGATGGAAGAGAAAAGGGGGAAGAAAACCAAGCAGCGTGTTACCCAAATGCAGCGGATTGGGGCAGTGGAGGAGAACTTGTCTCGCTTGGACTGTAAGGTGGAGGAAATAAGCGAGAGATTAGACAAGATAGTTACACTCCTGGAAGGGAGGAAGGGGCAAAACCCTAAGACGTGCCCATCCTCCTCCGAAGAAGGGAGCGGAGCAGCAGAATCCAGCGAGGACTCCAGGGAGGAGGAAGAAGAAGAGGAAGGGGGACCCATTGTATACAGTCAGCCGTGAACCACCCCATCTAGCCAGCAGCGGAGAACTTGGGTAGCTGCGAATGCACCAATAGGGGTGAGTGAGTTAAAAATGAAGTTTGATGGAGATCCCAAGAAACTGGCATGTTTTATGACCCATGTGAATGGATTTATGGGGGAATTTGAGAACAATTTCTACACGGAGGAGGCAAAGGTCAGGTATGTCTCCTGTTTTCTGGAAGGAGAGGCGGCAAGGTGGCTCGTGAAATTGCACGATGCTAAGGCAAGCGTCTTACAGGACTTTAATAAATTTATGCATGCCTTATGCAAACGCTTTTGAGGACACGTTGGCAAAAGTGTCGGCTAGAGTCCGCCTCCGTAATTTAGACCAGGGCAAAAGTACTGTAGCTGAATATGCCCTGGAGTTTAAAAGAATTCTCAGTGATTTGCCTGAGTGGCCGGAAGAATTCCAAATTGAATACTTCCAGTATGGCTTGAGACAGGATTTGCTCGAGTTAATGGTGGGGAGGGAGGAACCGAGAACCCTGGAAGGATGGATCCAAATGGCAGGGAGAATTGAACAAAGTCAGACACAATTGCTGACCATAAAAAAGTTCAAACACCTGCGGAAGAAGCCAGGGACCGATCCACACCCCACCCGATCGGACTTCAGGCAGAAATACTGGGAAGAGGACATATGTCTATGAAGGTTCTCAGTCATCCAGGTGGAATTGTCTGTAGCTTGAATCATGTCAACTGGATTTCTATTTTCTTAGTGGAAACGTTTTGCTCCTTATCCAAGGAGCTTCTTCAGTCTGAGCAAAGTTGGTAAGGGAATCCTAAATATGTTCCTAGGTAGCTGTGTGACCTTACACCTGGGGCTAGGTCATGGTTATATTGAGATGTAATTTTTAAGTCCTTTTATCATCTAAAGGAGGGTCGTTAAAATCACCATGCTGCTGTTGAGCTTCTGAAATGGTCTTAATCTTCCTAGGCACAGAAGACAAAACGGGTAGGAAGATGGGGGAGAGTTTGTGCCTGAGGCCCCCACCTCTATTCAAGGAAGGATTTTCCAAGTTGGCATAAATGGATTCCTTGACCCCTCTCTCAAACCACCTATCTTCTCTGTCTAAAATGTGAACATTAATGTCCTCAAATGAGTGTCCTTTTTCTTTTAGATGAAGATGAAGTCATTCCCTACATGGCTGGCGTGTCTGAAAAGATAAAACGGATATTTGGCAAACACCACATACCTGTATATTTCAAACCCACCAACACACTGAGACAGAGGCTTGTACACCCCAAAGATCAAACTCCAAAACACAAGAAAAGCAATGTAGTTTATGCAATCCAGTGCAGTGAGGAGTGCTCTGAACTCTACATTGGAGAAACCAAACAACCTATGTACAGGAGGATGGCCCAACACAGGAGAAATAACACCACAGGACCAGAGTCAGCAGTTTATCTTCATCTAAAAGAAAAAGGACACTCATTTGAGGACATTAATGTTCACATTTTAGACAGAGAAGATAGGTGGTTTGAGAGAGGGGTCAAGGAATCCATTTATGCCAACTTGGAAAATCCTTCCTTGAATAGAGGTGGGGGCCTCAGGCACAAACTCTCCCCCATCTTCCTACCCGTTTTGTCTTCTGTGCCTAGGAAGATTAAGACCATTTCAGAATCTCAACAGCAGCATGGTGATTTTAACGACCCTCCTTTAGATGATAAAAGGACTTAAAAATTACATCTCAATATAACCATGACCTAGCCCCAGGTGTAAGGTCACACAGCTACCTAGGAACATATTTAGGATTCCCTTACCAACTTTGCTCAGACTGAAGAAGCTCCTTGGATAAGGAGCGAAACGTTTCCACTAAGAAAATAGAAATCCAGTTGACATGATTCAAGCTACAGACTGGGAAGAGGAGAAAAATCGGAGAATGAGAGCAGACTTGTGCTTGCGATGTGGGCAGGTGGGACACCTTATTAGTAATTGCCCCCAGAATGGAGCTATTGCCAAAGTCAAGACGCACACAAAGAACCCGCCAGATAGGAAGGGAGAAAAGGAGTTTGGAAGCAAGCGCAAAGGGGCGGCGGCAGCCATGGAGGACTGGAGAAACCCTCAACATGTGGAAGATGACAGCGACGAATTGGACATTGAATTCCAGCCGGCGGGAAACGACAAAGGTCTGTTCTAAAGAGCGCTGTGGGACAGGCCTTTGCAAAGGGGCGCAACGGAAGGGAGAGTCACAGTCACTGCCCGACAATGCATCTAAAGGTACAGTTAAAAACTCTGGATGGGAGGGAGCAATTTTCGGGGGTGGCAATGTTAGACTCTGGTTGCTCAAGGTGCTTAATGCACCCGAACGTAGCAGACAAGATGGGACTGAAACTGTTGAAGTTAAATACGCCTATTACATTTTGCCAATTGGACGGTTCAGAAATGAAAGGGGGGCCAGTGGAGCATTTCACAGAAGAAATTCAAATGACTCTTGGGACTCACGTAGAGACGTTGAGGTTTATTGTGGCTCCCATTGCAACACAACCTATTGTATTAGGGCTGAAATGGCTGAGAACAAGAAACCCCAGGGTGGATTGGACTTCTGGGGAAATTGAATTCATTGACGGGACTTATTTAGGGATGGACAATGATAGAACTCCAGGCTGCTTAAAAGTGGGGGCAGCTGGGATGGAACTTTGGGAAGAGGATCAGGAACAAGGGGGTGGCACAATTCCGGACACAATCCCGGAGAAATACCACCCCATAGTTGAGGTGTTCGGCAAACAGGAATGTGAACAAGTACCCCCCCCCCACAGACAGTCGGATGCAACTGTTGATCTCATCCCAGGGGCACCTTTTCCCAAGCCCAAGATGTATGCCATGACACAAAAAGAACTACAGGAGCTGCGCAAATTCATCGATAAAAATTTGGCACGTGGATTTATTGAACCAGCCAATTCCCCCCTAGCAGCCCCAGTCTTATTCAGAAAGAAGAAAGACGGGTCCCTCTGACTTTGCACGGACTATAGGGGGCTCAATGCAATTTGGGTTACCAATCAGTACCCCCTCCTGTTGTTGAAAGACATGTTAGCCCAATTGTCTAAAGGGAACATTTTCATGAAATTAGACGTAAGAGAGGCATACTATCCTCTCGTATGTATACGGGAGGGAGACGAGTGGAAAACAGCATTCAATTGCCTGCTGGGGTCATTTCAATACCGAGTGCTCCCATTTGGGATTGCGGGAGGCCCGGGAATTTTCATGAGACTAATTAATGAAGTCCTGTATGAGTTCTTGTACAAAGGAGTGATTGTATATTTAGACGACATCTTGATTTTCTCGGAGAATTTAGATGGGCACATGGAATTGGTTAAGAAGGTTTTGGAAAAATTGCTGGAGGCAAAATTGTATGTTAAACTGGAGAAGTGCGAATTTCACAAAGAGAAGCTAGACTTTTTGGGGTATCGCACAAGGGAATCGAAATGGACCCAGAAAAAGTAAAAGCTGTTTTGGGGTGGCAACCCCCCCGAACATGCAGACAATTACAGACGTTTTTAGGGTTGGCCGGGTTCTACAGACAATTCATTAGGGATTTTGCGCAAATTGTGTTGCCCCTCACAGACTTGCTAAAAACTAAAGACAAAGGCAGGGGTTCAAAGTCAAAGTTACCAAGCACCAAAATTGTGTGGACCCCAGAATGCCAAGAAGCCTTTGATAAACTGAAAAAACTGTTCACGGAGGAACCCATCCTCAAACACCCAGAGGCAGACAAGGCGTTCGTGATTCACATGGATGCGTCACACGGTACGGTGTGGTCCATATTGCTGCAGGAGGACAACAATAACGTACTACGCCCGTGTGCATACATATCTAAAAAGTTTAGTGAGACGGAGAAAAGATGGCAAGTGTGGGAGAAGGAGGCGTTTGCAGTCAGACACGCGCTAGACACATGGCGTCATCTTTTGGAAGGGGCATCCATGCCGTTCCAGGTATGGACGGACCACAAAAACCTGGAGGCATTGAAATCCCCTAGGAAATTGAACCCCAAACAACTTCGTTGGGCTGAATTCTTCAGCAGGTTCAAGTTCACATTAAAATACTTTCCAGGGGGGAATAACTACCTAGCAGATGCATTATCGCGCCTCCCACAGCACGAGAGTAAGACAGAGGATGTGGTTGAAACCCTCATTCCCTCACAAGCAGATGAGCCCTCGGGACAAATGCCTCATCCAGAAAGGCAAGAGGGGAATCTGGCAATCACGTGCAGCCGCGCTAAAAGTATTGCTGAGGGCGACCCGTTTAGGACCGAACTGAGGGTTGAAACAGTAAATGACACATGGTGGGGGGAGAATAAACACACCCTTCACAAGAACGATGGGTTGTGGTGGAAAGATGACAAGATATATGTCCCAGATTGCTTACGAAAAAGGGTTCTAGAATCATGACCATAAAACGGCGGGGCATTTTGGATTCGTAAAAACAATCCACTTAGTCCGGCATAAATTTTGGTGGCCAACATTGCGCACAGATGTGAAAGCATACGTAAGAACTTGCCCAGTATGTGCAACAGCTAAGCGAAAAATGGGCAAACCCATGGGACTTTTGCAACCAGTAGCAAACCCAACACAACCATGGAAGCAAATCACCAGGGACTTTATTGTGGACTTACCAGTAAGTAATAATAAAACGGCAATTTGGGTGGTCACTGACTTATTTTCAAAACAGGCGCATTTCATTGCTTGCAATGGGATCCTGAATGCTCCAAGGCTGGCTAAAATGTTTATCCAGCATATCTACCAGGCTCACGGCATGCCCGAACGCATAATAAGTGATCGCGGGAGTACTTTCACCTGTAAGTTCTGGAAAGCCTTTTTGAAATTGATTGGGTCGGAACAAGGACTCAGTAGTGTGTTTCATCCGTGCACAGATGGATCGACGGAACATCTTAACACCGTACTGGAGCAGTACCTGCGGTGCTACATCAGTTACCAGCAAAACGATTGGGCAGAACTATTACCTTTTGCTGAAGTAGCATACAACAATGCTCTTCACCAAAGCATGGGATTTTCGCCATTCAAAGTTGCCACGGGTCAGGATTTTGTCACCATCCCAGAGCTGGCAATTACCCAACCCGGTGAAATGGATAGCCCATTGAAAGCAGACGAGTGGATGGCGAAAGTGACAAGGAATTGGCCGATCATGGTAAAGACGCTGCAGGAAGCCAAAACCAAATACAAAAAATACGCGGATTGCAAGAGAGACCCAGAATGGGAGTTGAAAATAGGGGACAAAGTGTACCTATCCACAAAGAATTTTTTATTTTTTTATTTTTATTTTTTTCATAAATTTTATTGAATTTTAAAATACATATTAAAAGTTAATACAAAAAAAGAAATAGAAATAGAAATACAAAGTCCACAAAGAATTTAAGGGCCACGCAACCATCGCGTAAATTGGCACCGAAATATATTGGACCGTTCCCCATAGTGGCAGTGATTAACCCCGTAACGGCGAAGCTGCAGCTCCCAAAAGCATTAAGGAAGGTGCACCCAGTATTCCACATCAGTTTACTAAAGCAGTATCACCCTTCCGTGCAGTGGCACCCAGAACCGGCAGAACCGGCACCAGTAATGGTAGACGGGGAGCCGCACTTTGAAGTAGACAAGATTCTAGACTCCCGACGGCATAAAGGGCAACTTCAGTACTTAGTGAAGTGGCAACATCTGCCGGTTGGACACAAGGAGTGGGTTAGTGCAAAACACACACACGCTCCTCATTTAGTTAAGACTTTTCATAGGGAATTCCCTGACAAACCTCACTGAAAATTATTATCTAATGGTCTCATATTTCTTATCGTTACAGGTTGCGGAGAACCCAAGAGAATGTATTGTTAATTTAAATATGTAGTTAGTAATACTCTTAGTGGGTGAATGGTGGTGGGTAGGAAGTCTTGGGCCGGTAGCATGTCAGAGTTCGGCAGACCTCTGCCATTAACAAGATAGCGATCGGGATAAGGGCAGACTGAAACTGAGACATTACAAGCAGCAGCGCTTAAGCGGAGCCTGGCTCGCACCGAAATGTTAAGTGGCAATCTATATCTTCGTTGCGAACTGTCTGAGCCCCCTGGAGCCGCGGAGTACACGTCTCAACATCAAAGGACTATGGGGGGGGAATGTTTAAAGGTACTGTGCTACGCTATGCCTGCTCATTCCAGTCTTTGTTCGTGTTAGCCTTCATGCTTTGTAATAAATTCTTTTGCTTCTAAGAAACCATGAGTCCGTGGTTTACTCTAGAGAAAGGGATTTCAGGCATCGGAGTGGAGCACCTTACAGATCCATAGTCCCTGGGCAGCATACAACCGAGTAATAATAATACGATACAGAAAAGAAAACATATATACACACACACAAACTAAAACCATAATAGAACATATGGCTCCAAGATGCTCACCACAAAACAGCTCAGACTGAAAGCAAGGTGATGGAATAGAGTTGTTTTAACTACTGTATCTTCAAAAATGCTATGAGAGAAATTCAATAAGATCACAAACAATTTGGGGGAGTGTGTGTCTCCTATTGTATCTTGAACATGGAATGGAAAGAATTAAAAGAAAGTGGGAAATTCCATCCACTTTGTAAACTCCGTTGCTTTAACTCTGGCTCCACCCATTTTGGGTTCTGCTCTTGCCCTTGTCAGATTAATCTCTCACACACACACAAAAACCACCCTTGAACTAAAGATATGATAGCCAGTAAAAAAGCCAGTAAATTAAAAATGACCTTTAGGAACTGCTCTGCATTGCCAGTATTCCAATAAACTGTGGAATGTTTTTAAGCAGAATCTAGCCCCAATCATAGCAGGTGCAGTATGGAGATTGGAGATTTATAGAAGTTAATCTTAGAGGTATGTTGGTTGCAAATCATGATGGGCTTTAAAAGTCAACATCAGCACACTGAATGGGTTATTGAATCTCTCACTGGAAGCTGGTACAATGGTCATAAATTAGGTTTATTCAGCAACTTAGTATTCAGCACTAGTTGACTGTAAAAATTAAGTGTGGAGCATAAGTACATCCCCAAATAAAACTTCTTGTTATGTACCTCACACTGAAAATTTAAGTTCCGGCCATCCCAGCACCCCAGCAGTCACATGATCATGATCCAAGCGCTTGGCAACCAGCTTGCACTTATGGTTGCAGCATCCTGTGTCACATGATTGCCATTTGCGACCTTCCCTGCCGGCTTTCCACAAGCAAAGTCAATGGGGAAGCCTGCGGGGAATGTTGCAATGCACTCGCACTCCAGCGGCTTTTTTCCCAGAGGAGCCCGACTATAGTGCCTGCAGTCTCCCCCCGCCCGCACCGGCCACCTGCACACCCTCGTGCACTCTCCCTAACCTGGCAGCAGCCACCCCCAACCCCCCTGGGCTTGCGCTGCACCATGTCAGCCACTCACACAATCTCCCCCACCTGGCAGCAGCCACTTACCTGCCCAATGGCCTGCTTGCGAGCCACCTGGGACTTGCAACTTCCTGTCAGCTTCCCCATTGACTTTGCTTGTTGGAAGCCAGCAGGAAGTTGTGAAGAGGTCCTTGCTTAATGACCTGCAATCATCGCTTAACAGCAGCAACGGGGACTGCCAGGATTGCCATCCCTAAGCGATGCAGTTATGTGACGTCATTCTTTACGACTGCATTGTTTAACTATGGAAATTCCAGTCCCAATTGCCAGGACTACCTGTATTCCACTCCCCATAGACTGTTAACTGCTTAAGCTTCTACCTGTATCTGTTGAATACTAAGTGATTCCTTGATTCCTTGATTGTCTTGTATGCCATTAGGCTCAAATATTAGTTTGATACACTGTGTAGTTTTTAAAAGGGTGACATAAAGGAAATTTCTTTACTGGAGAGCACTAACTGTGAGGTATAGATGCGGTAAATATTTCTATCAGCCTAATGCTGAAAAGTGATTTCTGGCTGAGTAGCCTGGCTCTTCCAGGAAAGATCATGAACATCAGCACAGCTGGCTATCTAGTTGATAGTGGCCTGCTTCTACCAGCACTTTCTAGAGCCTGAATTCTCTTTCCCCTCAATTACAGTACAGAAGAGACAGGCAGATCTCCTAAGTGTCATAAACTGCCATTGAATTATTATCTCATCTGTCCCCGCCTTGATCTACTGAGAGAAAGGCAAGAACTGAGTAATTTGACCCATCATATGGCAGTAAGTTGCAGGGGGTATGATAAAGTTAAGGTATTCGACCCAGGTTCAAATCCACTCACAGCTATGGAAACTCACTGGAGGAGTTGGAGAGCGAGTCACATATTCCTATCCCAACCTACTTCACAGAGTTGTTCTGGTGAGGGAAAAGTAGAAGAGGAAATGCTGGGTACACAACCTTGAACTTCTGGAGGATATGCAGGACATATATTTAACAAATTAATTGGATCCTTAAGGAAGGCACTAAAAAATCAAAGAGCTACTTATACTGATAAACTAACAGAGAACCAATAAACTATGCCCTATATAAGATTCCGCAGTGTGCAATGATGAAGCTTCTTTCTCTGCATGGTGAATACTTCCTCATGAGGGTATAAAAATGCAAATCATGATATCTCTGGTTGTTATCTATAGCTGCTCCTGACAAGTTACAAATATGGTAATAGATTAGGTCAATGATTACCCTCTGTTCTTCTTTGGCATCCTTATGAGTTTAGCTAGGATTCAATAGTTCTACTGTGGAGTTTGCTATCCCCATTAGTGCACTGAAACATAGTTTTCAGCTGATATGCTTATATGTACGGATCTTAGCCAAGGTGGTTTCTGTAATATCACTTTCTCTACATTGTTACATTCCTGAAAATTCATGGATTAAAAAACACACAAATAAAATAAATATAACTACAAAAAAAATCAACTTCCATCAATAGATTTCAGTGCCATGATCTGATCTACCCAAGTGTATCTGGATTTTTCAATATTTCGGCATAGTTTATTATCACAAATAAGCCAGAATCCATTGGACAGGTATTTGGTACAGTAATCTAATCACATTTGTCATTACTCTAGTGTTAGGGTTTTACTTATTATCATGAGCAGAAAACTGTTCTGAAGTCAAGTGGTTCAGGAGTCACCTATAAAGTGCCAAGTGAAAAAATTGCTTTCCTTACTTGGCTGAAGTGGAGAAATGAAGAGGTCTCCTTCAATTAAGAAAATGGTGGGTACAGACAATTAACCTGCATATTACCTTGCTGACCTCAGATTTAAATCATAAATAGAAATGTGCACTTGTAAATGATAACATAATGCATATTAAAAAAAGAAAACAGCTTTACTGGAGAGTTTAACAAGCAGAGTGATTTTTGGCATAAAGCAATTATATTTGTTTATAAGGGTTGGAGACAACTGTTGCCACTATAAAACAAGAAAGCAATATAGACATCTCCAGAAAATGTTCACAAGCATATGCCAGATTATTGCTCAGTAGGAAAAGATGTATTTTACATTCAGTCCTGGGAATCTCCAGTTAAAAATAATCATGGAATAGGAGATAAAAAATAATGCTGGGCAATCTTTTTCAATTGCATTTTTAAAAGTCTCCCTCAGAGGTCTATGGGAGGCATGACAGTGATGATGGACATCAATGGAAGGGGAGGGGCTAACATTTTCAACTTGTGGGGGTGGTGGAGGAAGTTGGAAGGTTAAATAATATACCTAGTTTGAATATTATTTTGCCCTTCCCCCCTGCATTGGTGAACTTCTATGTTGTTTTTCACTGAGTAAGTCTAATGAATCCAGAGTGGTTCCTATGGTCAACTACATCATGGATTAATACGAATCAGGCCCAGTGGCTGATTGCTAAGTATTAGTGGGATGAGAGGATGGAGGGATTCCTATTCCAAACCAGGGATTCAAAAGGTCCAGGACTGGGGGCGAATGGGCTGGGAGACCCTGGGGGATATAGGGCGGGGCATTTTATTGAGGTGATGACGGGTAGGGGATGTTATGCCGGAAGCCGGAGGGTGAGTCGTTGAGGAAGACGCCCCAGATGTCTTTTATCTGTGGTGTGTTCCGACCCTCCAGACTTGAACCTAGGCCCTGAACAGCAGACTCATGGGAGTCCTGGCCTCCGGCTGCTGCTACTTAATGCCAGGTCAGTTAACAATAAGGCCCCCCTCATAAGTGACTTGATCACGGAAGAGGGGGCTGACCTGGCATGCATTACCGAAACTTGGCTGGGCCCGGAGGGAGGAGTAGCTTTGTCAGAGATCTGCCCGGCTGGGTTTCGAGTGTGGCACCAGCCGAGATGTCAGGGCAGGGGAGGAGGGGTGGCAGTTGTCATCCGAGAGTCTCTTGTGGCCTTCAGGGGCACTGCTCCACAAGTAGCCGGTTGTGAGACCCTATTTTTCAAGTTGGGTGCCCGAGAGCAGTTGGGAGTGTTGCTGCTGTACCAGCCTCCCTGCTGCGTAGCAACCTCCCTGCCTGAGCTGCAGGAGGCTGTCTCGGGGCTGACAGTGGAATTCCCCAAACTTATGGTCCTGGGGGATTTCAATCTGCCATCCCTGGGACGGTCTTCAGAGGCGGCTCGGGAGTTCATGGCCACCATGGCGGCCATGGGCCTGACTCAGATTATTCGGGACCCGACTAGAGATAGTGGTCTCACACCGGATTTAGTTTTCTTGTCGGAGCAGTGGCAATGTGCTCTGAGGGGAGAGTTACATCTTTCCCCTTTGTCATGGTCAGATCACGCCCTGGTGGCCTTGAGATTCTCTTATGCCGCCCCACTCCGCAGGGAGGCAGGACCTATTCGATCGGTCCGCCCCCGGCGACTGATGGACCCAATTCGGTTTCAGAGGGAGCTGGGGGTTGTTCCCGGAGATCTGCTGCATGGTCCAACGGAGGTCCTGGCTGCCACCTGGAATAGGGAGGCGGCCGTGGCCTTGGACAGGATCGTGCCTGTGCGGCCTCTCTTGTCCCATCGAACCCGATACTCCCCGTGGTTCACGGAGGAGTTAAGGGTCCTGAAGAGGATTAAGAGACGCCTAGAGCGCCGCTGGAGGAAGACAAAGACCGAACCCTACCGAACACAAGCTAGAGCCGCGATTAAGGCCTACCTTGTGGCGGTAAGAGCGGCGAAACGTCAGTATTTCTCCGCTCTTATTGCGTCCGCAGAATGCCGCCCAGCAGCCCTGTTCAGGATCACCCGATCCCTTTTGGGGAAAGGTGATTCAGAAAATCACCTGCAGGGATGTGCTGAGGAATTTTCCAGGCACCTGCAGGATAAAATCGCTCGGATTCGCTCTAAGTTAGACTCTAAGCGTGGAACATCGTCTGGGGAGATGCCTGAGGAACGTACTTACCTTGTTATCTGGGAACGGTTTGATCCTGTTGGTCCCGAGGAAGTGGATAGGATCCTCCGGACTGTAAATGCCACCACTTGCGATTTAGATCCATGTCCCTCCTGGCTGGTGCAATCAGCTCGGGAGGTGACGTGTGGCTGGGCCCAGTCGATGATAAATGCATCCTTGCAGGAGGGGGTGTTTCCGACTGTCTTCAAGGAGGCATTGGTGTGCCCCCTCCTCAAGAAACCATCGCTGGACCCTGTTGTACTGGACAATTTTCGTCCAGTCTCCCACCTTCCCTTTATGGGGAAGGTGGTTGAGAAAGTGGTGGCGTTGCAGCTCCAGAGGATTCTTGATGAAACGGATTATCTAGACCCCTTTCAGTCAGGTTTCAGGCCAGGATATGGGACAGAAACAGCATTGGTCGCGCTTATGGATGATCTTTGGCGGGAGCGGGATGGAGGCAGTGCATCCATCCTGGCTAGCGGCTTTCGATACCATCGACCATGGTATCCTTTTGGAGCGGCTCAGGGAGTTGGGGGTGGGCAGCGTGGTTTTGCGCTGGTTCACCTCCTTCCTCCAGGGCCGCTCCCAATCGGTGTTGATAGGGGAGGAGAGGTCGGGTCCACGGCCCCTCCTTTGTGGAGTGCCGCAGGGCTCAATGCTCTCTCCTCTCCTATTTAACATCTACATGAAACCACTGGGCGAGATCATCCGTCTCCATGGGACGAGATATCATCAATATGCTGATGATACACAGTTATACATCTCCATCCCGGGAGAAGTAAGTGATGCTGTGACTACCCTGTCCAAGTGCCTGGGGGCTGTAGGGGTCTGGATGGGGAACAACAGGCTTCAGCTGAACCCTGGTAAGACGGAGTGGCTGTGGATTAATGGCCCCTCGATATCTAGGAATTTATCATCTCTAGTTCTGGATGGGGTTGCACTACCTCAGACAGACCCGGTGCGTAATTTGGGGGTCCTCCTGGACTCACGACTCCTGCTCGAAGAGCAGGTGGCAGTCGTGGCCAGAAGGGCCTTTGCACAACTTCGTGTGGTGCGCCAATTACGCCCTTTCCTGGAGCGAGAGGCCCTTCGAACAGTCACTCATGCCCTGGTCATCTCCCAGATAGACTATTGTAATGCGCTCTACATGGGGCTACCCTTGAGGAGCATCCGGAAGCTTCAGCTGGTTCAAAATGTGGCCGCGCGAGCCATCTTAGGTGCCTCAAGATCGGCACATATAACACCTTTGCTCCGTGAGCTGCATTGGGTCCCAATTTGCTTCCGGATTCAATTCAAGGTGTTGGTTATTACCTTTAAAGCCGTACATGGCATGGGTCCAGGTTACCTGAAGGACCGGCTCATCCCCATTCAATCGACCCGTCCCACCTGGTCCTGCAGAGAGGGCACGCTACGAACCCCGTCTGCAAGAGAGTTCCACCTGACGGGGTCTAGGAGGCGTGCCTTCTCTGCAGTAGCCCCAGCCCTTTGGAATATTCTCCCCCGGGAAGTAAGATCGGCCCCCTCTCTCCTGGACTTTAGAAAAAACCTGAAGACCTGGCTATGTCATCAGGCATGGGGAGGGGAGGGGAATAGCCAGTCTTGGGGTTGGCTGGCCCCTTAGATCTGTTTCGACCAGCCTTGTTGATCAGTGGAATAAGATCTACCACCTTTGGATCAAATTATATGATGTAGGGGTGTGTGTGTGTGTGTGTGTGTGTGTGTGTATATATATATATGCATGCAATTTTATATTGTTATTATTGATATTTATTGTTTTAATTCTTTTAAATTGTTGTGAACCGCCCAGGGTCCCTCCTTGTGGGGGAGATGGGCGGGATATAAATGTAATAAATAAATAAATAAATAAATTAGTCTGCATTGGAAGCCTTGGGTTTGGAGAAATAGAGAAGATAGTACTAGGACAGAGCTTTCCAAACTGTGTGTCGCGACACAAAAGTGTGTCGCCACACACAGTCTGGTGTGTCGCCACACAACCCGGAAGTGCTGATCATCATCAGCGCTTCTGGGTTTTCCTGCGGCGACACACCAACGGCGGTGCGCAAAAACCCGAAAGCAGCAGCAGCGCTTCCGGGTTTTTGCGTGCTGCCGCAACCGCGGCACTTCCGGGTTTTCCCGCGGCGACACACCAACGGCGGTTGGTGTGTCACTGCGGGAAAACTTTGGAAAGCCCTGTACTAGGATTTGACTTTGGCACAAATTACTGAATATGTAGCCAGCGGGCTCATTGGGAGAGTATGGAAGAACTGACTGCCCAAACAAATTATAAACCCCTTGCTCCTTCCTCCCCCTCCCATCTTGGCCCTCCCCCATCATCAGGATGACCCAGCTGCCAATCAAACACCAGCTGCCAATCAAGCAGCAGCATTGGGCAAGAGGAAGAGGGAAGACAAGATGGCTACCTGGGCGTTCTGCAGCCACAGGCTCGTGAAGAAGAGGATGAATAAACAGCCAAAGCCTAGGAGTCAAAGTAAAGAGGCAAAATAAGGGATAAACAGCCCTGATGAGAAGAGGCAACAGGAAAGGAGGCAGCAGCTGAGAAAACTGGGGAGAGAGAGGTGTTTATTTCCTTCCCTCAGAGGTGGTGTGAGGTAAAAGTTCTTCAAGCCGTTTTCCTCAGAGGGAGCAAAGATTGGGAAAAGGAGAAGAATCAAGAAGCCCAGCCGGGAACAACAAGCAGAAAAAGCAAATAAAAATTAAAGACTTGGACAGAACAGAAATAGAAAACAGAAACTAAAGAAGATAAAAGACAGATTGAACTCAGTAGAACAAGGAGTATAGCTCTATAGAGAGTGACCACAGTGACCATACAGGGATTAAGGCAACAGAAATAGAGAGGTCAGCCACAAACCAATATATTAGAGATGTAGAGTAGAAAAATATGAAAATATAGTGAAATTGGACTTTAAGGAATATACAGTAATATAGATAAAGAGCTTATAGAAAATAGATTGTTAAAATAGAAAATAGTTTTATTGTTAAGATTAATTTCTGCATTAGTTGAAGGCATTTACAATTTACAATTTTACCATTTTTGATGGATTTTCCAGTCTATTGGGCAGCTAATAAATTCAAATAAATAAATAAATTCCTTTTTTATTTGTAAGCTTTTCTTTTGTAAAATTAAAGTTTCCCCTCAGCCACTAAAGGGAGATACAAAAACCCAATCCAGTGTCCAAGTGCATTGTGTCTATTGAGTCTGGGTCAATCTGGTTATTGGTGGTTCAAAAACAAGCCCACGACAGAGAGATACACAGAACATAAAAGAAAGGAAAATATATGGTAAGCTTCCAAGTAATTCTTAATATAAGCTGCTCAAAAAAATAAAGGGAACACTGAAATAAGACATCCTAGATCTGAATGAATGAAATATTCGTATTAATTACTTTGTTCATTACATAGTTGAATGTGCTGACAACAAAATCACACAAAAAGCAATGGAAATCAAATGTAAGCAACCCCTGGAGGTCTGGATGTGGAGTTACACTCAAAAATTAAAGTGGAAAAGAACACTACAGGCTGATCCAACGTTGATGTAATGTCCTTAAAACAAGTCAAAATGAGGCTCAGTAGTGTGTGTGGCCTCCACGTGCCTGTATGACCTCCCTACAACGCCTGGGCATGCTCCTGATGAGGTGGCGGATGGTCTCCTGAGGGATCTCCTCCCACACCTGGACTAAAGCATCCCCCAACTCCTGGACAGTCTGTGTTGCAACGTGGCGTTGGTGGATGGAGCGAGACATGATGTCCCAGATGTGCTCAATTGGATTCAGGTCTGGGGAACGGGCGGGCCAGTCCATAGCATCAATGCCTTCGTCTTGCAGGAACTGCTGGCACACTCCAGCCACATGAGGTCTAGCATTGTCTTGCATTAGGAGGAACCCAGGGCCAACCGCACCAGCATATGGTCTCACAAGGGGTCTGAGGATCTCATCTCGGTACCTAATGGCAGTCAGGCTACCTCTGGCGAGCACATGGAGGGCTGTGCGGCCCCCTAAAGAAATGCCACCCCACACCATTACTGACCCACTGCCAAACCGGTCATGCTGGAGGATGTTGCAAGCAGCAGAACGTTCTCTATGGCGTCTCCAGACCCGGTCACGTCTGTCACATGTGCTCAGTGGGAACCTGCTTTCATCTGTGAAGAGCACAGGGCGCCAGTGGCGAAGTTGCCAATCTTGGTGTTCTCTGGCAAATGCCAAACGTCCTGCATGGTGTTGGGCTGTAAGCACAACCCCCACCTGTGGACGTCGGGCCCTCATACCACCCTCATGGAGTCTGTTTCTGACCGTTTGAGCAGCCACACGCACATTTGTGGCCCACTGGAGGTCATTTTGCAGGGCTCTGGCAGTGCTCCTCCTGTCCCTCCTTGCACAAAGGCGGAGGTAGCGGTCCTGCTGCTGGGTTGTTGCCCTCCTACGGCCTCCTCCACGTCTCCTGATGTACTGACCTGTCTCCTGGTAGCGCCTCCATGCTCTGGACACTACGCTGACAGACACAGCAAACCTTCTTGCCACAGCTCGCATTGATGTGCCATCCTGGATGAGCTGCACTACCTGAGCCACTTGTGTGGGTTGTAGACTCCATCTCATGCTACCACTAGAGTGGAAGCACCGCCAGCATTCAAAAGTGACCAAACCATCAGCCAGAAAGCATAGGAACTGGGAAGTGGTCTGTGGTCACCACCTGCAGATCCACTCCTTTATTGGGGATGTCTTGCTAACTGCCTATGCTTTCCGCCTGTTGTCTATTCCATGTGCACAACAGCATGTGAAATTGATTGTCAATCAGTGTTGCTACCTAAGTGGACAGTTTGATTTCACAGAAGTGTGATTGACTTGGACTTACATTGTGTTGTTTCAGTGTTCCCTTTATTTTTTTGAGCAGTGTATATTACAGGTAGTCCTTGCTTACCGACTGTTCATTCAGCAACCATTCGAAGCTACGATGGCACTGAAAAAGGAGACTTATGATGGTCCTCAAAGTTTCGGTCGTCCCAGCACCCCCGCGGTCATGTGATCGCAATCTGGGCACTTACGATGGTTGTAGCATCCCGTGGTCACGGGATCACCATTTGTGACCTTCAGTCAATGGGGAAGCCAGCAGGGAAGGTTGCAAATCACTTTGGTAAGTTGCTCGCACCCTCCCCTGCCTGGCAGCAGCCACCCCTGGCCCTGCCGCTCTTGCACCATGCTTCACAGTCTACTCGTGCACCCTCCCTGCCTGGCAACAGCTACCCCTGGCCCTGCCACTCACCGTGCCTTGCCTGCCTGCTGGCCTGTTTGTGAGCCACCTGAGACTCGCTTAACAACCTGCGATCCTCGGTTAATGACAGAAATGGGGATTGCCATCACTAAGGGATGCAGTCATGTGACGTTGTGTTGTATGGCCGCATCAATTAGCGATGGAACTTTCAGTCCCAATTAGGGTCATTAAGCAAGGACTACCTGTATCAACATCATGGGAAATGATAGTTCTGCCCTATGCTGCATTGGTCACACTATTCCTCTAACACTGTGCCAGGTAGTCTTGCAATTCAAGGAAAGAGTTCAGAGGAGAGTGAGTGATGAAAATAGTGAGGGGCTAGGAGGCTAAATCCTGTGAAGAACAGTTAAAGGAACTAGGTGTGTTTAGCCAAAAGAAGACAAGGCTAATGGAGATGTCCCTTCAGGGCTGCAACTGGGGGGGGGGGGGCAAGCGGGGCATGTGCCCCAGGTGCCGTGCTGGGGTGTGTGCCAAAATGATGCCGGGGGGGGCGCCAAAATGACAAAACAACCCATGCGGGGGCACAGAATCCATGTTTGCCCTGGGTGACACAGACCCTAGTTCCATCCCTGTGTCCCCTTAAATGTTGCCTTCTAGTGGGCTCTAGGTAGCGCACCTTCTTGGTAGCAGCCTCTGCCCTTTGGAACACCCTTCCCCCTAAATCCAGCAGGTCCCTACCCTCCTAGCTCTGCAAAAAGCCTTGAAGGCCTGGCTTTTCCAGTGTTAGGATAGTGTGAAGGTGGAACCCACTGAAGTTCTTTATGGATATGCAGAGATGTGTTGCGATTGGGGGTGCTGGGAGTTTCTGTGTTGGTTTTTATGTCTTTTACTGTTTTTACTATCCTTTGTAAGCCACCCATGAATATGGTTGTTCCTTTTGTTTTGTGTTGTTTTTGTGTTTTTGTGTGGCTTCCTTGTTTTTAAATGTTTTTAACAATTTGTAAACTGCCCAGAGTTGCTGGGAGTCAGGTAGCATATACATTTAATAAATTATTATCATTATCATTATCATTATTATTATTGCTATATTATGTTGCATAAGGTGGGCAGCTATATACATCTAATAAATAAGCAGTCTTCAAAGACTGGAAGGGTTTTCCCAGGGAAGAGGGTGTGGATTTATTTTTCAAAGCTCCTGGGGTAAGACAAGAACCAATGGATGGGACCTTTAGAGAGAGATCCAAACTCAAAATAAGAAGGAATTTCCTCGCCATGAGAACTATGAAGCAGTGAAAGAGCCTGCCTTCAGGAGTCATGGGGGTTCCATTGTTGCAAGTTCTCTAGCAAGGGTTAGATAACCATTTGTCTGGGATTGTTTGAGGATTCCTGCCCTGGGAAGGGGTTGGACTAGAAGACCTCCAAGGTTCTTTCCAACTCTATGATTCTAGGTATTACCAGATTATAAGAAAATGAAAACCAGCCTTCCCCAAACCGGTGCCCTCTAGATGTGTTAGGATTACACCACCCAGGATTCCCAGCCAGCATAACCAATTGGTACCACGTTGCAGGAAGGCACCAGATTGGGATAGGCTGCTGTAACATTTTTGTGGAAGTTAATCATCCCACTACTTTCATGGGTCATATTATTGAGTAGGCACATATAAGGATTGACCTGTAATAATGATTTATTCAGAGCTGGGTTGTTGTTTTTTTGCTTTGAGTAGAACTGCTTAAAAACCACGCATTTCTGAGTACTATTTTTTGTTATGTATGCAGTCTTTCAGATATATGGCAAACCAACCAGCAATTCCTTATTAAGCTTTCAGTGTCATTTATAATACTGCCAGACTGAACCAGCTGCTTACAAATGAGTCAGAGGCAGGAAGAGCTTTTTGTCTCCTTGAAACATGAACCTATTCCAACAAGATCAACATGCCTGCTTCATTTAATAGCTGGGATTTCTTTTCTTTTCTTACCAGCTAAATATTTAAAAGGCAGCAATAGTAATAAGACAAAAATGCAATTAACAAGCCTATTATGTTATTATTGCCATCCTCTTATCATCATTGTGTAGATGGCAGATATAATACACACTTTGTGTAGATGGCAGATTTCATAGAAATAAGAAAGAAACAAGGCTCTGCTCTCAAATACCTTATAGTACAAAATTGTCTATAAGGTAAATAAATGGGAGAAGGAAGAGAAAAGGATTAATGAAGGCAAATGCTGAATAAGAACTTCCTGTCTAAGAAAATAAAAGGGTTCTAAAAGTATTTGACATTAATACATTTTGTCTTTATTCATCATATTTGGCTCAACTGTTTCAGTATCATTCGTACCTTTTGTTTTCTTCCAATTGTTGCTTTTTCCTAAAATGAACATTTTCCTAGTTGCTTCTTCAAATGTTAACGGCAGTGAAGGTCACCCATTACTACTGCTGTGACAGTATCTTCCTAAAGGTATTTTCTTAAAGGTCAACACAGCCTCAGCTAACCAACCTGATTCTCATTTCACAACAAATTGCATTCCTTTTTCCCTAAATGTGTAGTTTTCATGCAGGACCTGGTTAACAAAAGAGTCAACTTAGCCAGGCACTGAATTAAATTTAAGAAGGATCAGAAGAGTCCTCTGTTAGCCATGTTCTTTCAGGGTTCATATTGCCAGGTCTTTGTAAGATATTTCTTCCTTCTCATGCTTCTTTTATGTCACATTTCTACTCCATTATTTTGTATTAAAAGCAAATAGGTTACACAGAGTGCTATTACATACTTCAAGCCATTGTTAAATAGAAATGTCATATAATAAGGCTTCACATGGATTCATGCAGAAAGTTTATCCACACTACAGTCTGATAATGGTGATGTGGTTCATATACAGTGACCAACTGCCAAGTGGAAAGATTAACAGCAGCACAGAGGCAAACTGTAGCAATGGAGAAAGCATATTGTTGACCTAATTGGCTTTACAGAACTGATTGGAAGAATAAATAAATATATGTCGTCATGTCTTCCCCTCTCCTTACCTTCCTACTCTGGTCTGCTCCAGATCAACATTCTAACTTCTTACCATACTAAAGTGATATTAGCTAATATGGCCTGTTTCTCAAACAAACAAACAAAGAACTTTTTAACTACTTCTGTTGCTGTCTTCATTAATATAGGGCTCCCAATGACTATTTTTCACCAAGAGGTCTGCCGTTCGGATACATTGCAACATTCAGTTACTGCAACATGATGCTTTTATTTGCATTACTAAAGGTTTTTATTAATGAAAAACATATTTCATCAATAGCCCATTTAAAAAGAATATCTTGACTTATTTTTGCAATCTCAAACACTGTAGTCATGCCTTTTCTGTTATTTTTAAAGTATTTGTTACTAGGTACTCAGTTAATTGCAATCTACTCTGAGGCCTGTATTTATAGTTTACAGTACAATGCATATTCTCAGTATGTCCCCTAGCTTTAACTGCAACTATAACAAGTTGGATGTTAGTTTGTGGAGTCAATTGCTCAAATTCAATAGGTTCCATGACTTCATACTAGTTTTAGATGAGGACAATGGAAAATTTAATTTATGGAGGAGAATGTGTGGATCTTCATTTGCAAACTGCTGATAATCATTGATTGCCTGTTATTGACTGCTAAACTTCCATTCACATTTCCTCACTGAACATCAGACAAAGAAATTTGAAGCAGAATATGGTTGATTCTGCATTGTCTACAGCAGAATTGGATCTCATCAGAACCTGGAAGGCAAGCTACTTAAAATCCTAATAGAAACCTTGGGATTTTCAGATGAATGTCTTTTTCGCCTTAAATTTATAGTTTTGATGTGGGCAAGAGAATTAAATAGTCTGGTAAAAGTGTCCCATTTGAAGGGGATGCTATTGACGTTAATGGAGTTGCTCTCAAGTATCTGTGTTTAGGACC
Source organism: Charina bottae (assembly GCA_023362775.1). Taxonomy (NCBI): domain Eukaryota; kingdom Metazoa; phylum Chordata; class Lepidosauria; order Squamata; family Charinaidae; genus Charina; species Charina bottae. Next base: position 32,304,652 of record JALMGJ010000003.1, on the reverse strand, counting down.
ACACCCTCAGGCTTTAGCTTATTCTGCAGTTAAAACACTAAAACAGAAAACACATATTGGAAATAAATACAAAAATAACAGGAAGGAAAGAGAAACTTGAAGGAAACAGTTTTAAACAATCAAATATCAGGGGGGAAAAGTGAAGCAACACTGGAAGGAAAAAGTAATTGGAAAGGCAAATTGGAATGGAGGGAGAAGATAATGACATTGCAGAAGAATTCCAGAATATGAAAATGTATTTAAAAATGCTGCAGACTAAAAAAATACAGGGAAATGTGAATTGACTGTTTAATCATGGCTAATTATTATTATTTTTTCATATTCTGCAAGGTGGTATACAATTTTTTATGATTTCTTTCTACTTCTAAAAAGTATGAGGGAGAGAAGTATTCTCTACTCATGGATGTCAAGATCAGTATGTTATGTACACAGCAGATTTAGGCACTGTACTTTCAAAAAGGGAGAATATCTACTTTAAAATGAATTAATGTACACTTAAGGTGCTGGGCTAGAAACCAGGAGGCTATGAGTTCTAGTCCCCCCTTAGGCATGAAAGCTGGCTGGGTGACCTTGGGCCAGTCCCTGTCTCTCAGCCCTAGGAAGGAGCCAATGGGAAACCAGGAGACTGAGAGTTCTAGTCCCACCTTAGGCATGAAAGCAGGCTGGGTGACCTTGGGCCAGTCCCTGTCTCTCAGCCCTAGGAAGGAGCCAATAGGAAACCAGGAGACTGAGAGTTCTAGTCCCGCCTTAGGCATGAAAGCCAGCTGGGTGACCTTGGGCCAATCACTCTCCCTCAGCCCTAGGAAGGAGCCAATGGGAAACCAGGAGACTGAGAGTTCTAGTCCCACCTTAGGCATGAAAGCAGGCTGGGTGACCTTGGGCCAGTCACTCTCTCTCAGCCCAACCCACCTCACAGGGTGGTTGTTGTGGGGAAAATAGGAGAAGGAAGGAGTATTAGGTATGTTCGCCACGTTGAGTTATTTATAATAATAATAAAGGTGGGATAAAAATAAAAAAATTACATTACATTCATTATGAAAGAGAAAGCTGACTTCATTAGGTTAACAACATTTATTTACTTAGTTAGTTAAACTATAGGCCATCCAACTCCATCATGACTCTGTCAGAAGATCAGTATACTGTATTAGTTCTAATAATCTTAAGAAAGCAACAGAACAGAGAAAAATTGAGATGTAGAAAGGTACATTTGCCAAACATTCAATGGAGAAAGGAATTGGGTAGGATGAAAATGGCAACCTATGGTGACAAACATAAATACGTTTGGAGATGGCAAGAAAAGAAATAGATTCAAAGTGGCTATATAGCTTAACTGAGAGCAAGATGAACACAAAGGACCTCACTTGGTCTTAGATGTTTGACAAATACAAGAGGCAAAACCAAACTCTAGATTTCTAACTTGCAAATATTAATTTAAAAATGTATTTTTAAATGGTGAGTCTTAATATGGGAGTTTATGTATTATATTTATATGGCTGCCTATCTCATGAAACATGACTCTGGGCGGCATACAATCAAACCATAAAAACAATTTAAACAAACATTCAACAAATGCAAAAATTAATATTAAATATTAATATTAAATATTCAACTTAGATCAGGGAAAGGCAACCTTTTGGCAGCCAAAATTCACATTTTCCCCATTAAATTTTTTAGCAGGGACTGCAGGGGATAAGGGGATGATGCAATAATGTCACACAAATGGGCAAGATCATTATTTCCCCCTTTGTATAGCGTTAAGGGGAGCTGTAATTGGTTTTTTTTTTTTAACTAAGCCTGTTTAAAGAGTTAACATACCTGATTTCATTAGTTTTCCACCCTAATTAGTAAGAAATCACACTGTCAAATTTCGGTAATTCAGTCAAATTTTAGCAGTGCAATCCTGAAGTGCACTGGGGGATGGATAAAAAGGAGCTGGGATTCCTCATTCCTCATTTAGACCCTAACTACAATGAAGAAAATAATAAACTACAAACAGAGAAAAGCAAGCTATGGGAAAGGATGCAGGAAAGAATTGTCTGATGGGACTTGAGACCATTTATAGCCCATGGGACATGGGCAGTCTAGCCATCACAAACTATGGGTAAAATTCTAACTTCATAACAGAAGATACCTCTGATTGGAGTATTCCTCATTTTATCATGGTTCTCTGGAAAAGTAGTCATGGAGGTAAGGAGATCTTCTGGAACCAAATATCCTATGGCAAAGGGGGTGACAGAGGGAAAGAACACATGAAAATGAGGAGGTTTCACCTCCCCTGTGCAATAAGGAGAAATGCCTTTAGTTTATGGAACATAATTTTTGGTCAAGTTGACTATTTACAGCAAGTTACAATATTTTCTTCCCACAGCAGGTAGCAGCATCTAGTGAACCTTGGCTGATCTCAAAAAATCTAAAGCAGGATAGAACGTGGTTTGTATTTGAATGAAAGACCAACAGGAAATTCTATGGCAATAGGCAAGACTGGAAATTCAAAAAAACATCCCAAAAGAAAGCAGTGGCACACTACTTCCATATTGCTATGAGAAAAAAAAACATGGATGTAGTCACCAAGAGTTAAAGTTGACTTCAGGGAGCCTTTACTTTAACAATATATTCTACTTACACTTCAGACATATTATATATGTATAAGTGTAATGGGCTGTGAGAATAACCCTGAGACAGGAGGAAGAGCTGCAGCCTAGACAATGGTCTAATAAGAGAAATCTGAGCCCAAAGCAGGAATGAGGGTGGAAAAAGCATCTCAGAATTGACCCTCCCTGGTTCTCTGGAACGTAAAGGCAGGGAGAAGGGAAGCGCTTTCAGACTTGCAAGATTCTGTTATATAACCTTACAATAAAGGTAGTGTTAGTACTCATGGTTTTGGTTTCCTGTCTGGACTACCTTGAAGAGCTGACAATAGGTTTTTCTTTATATATATTTAAATTATTTGGTGTTTGTGGAGTCCTTGGTGCTCTCTGAGCCTTGTTGTTTTCTTGCAGACGTTTCATTGCCAGACTAGGCAACATCTTCAGTGCAAAAAGGGAGTGGGACTTGCTCTCTGTTTATAAACCCTGGCTTGTCCTGCTTGTGTTGGCGGAAGTGTTGTTCTCTCCTTAGGAATTTTGATTTGGTGTTTACTAATTAGAAATGTAGAATTGTAGTTTTCATAGACAGGATGGTGATATAGGAAGTGGAAAAACTCCAGGCTAGGATTGAAGCCTCATGGTGCTTGATAATCTGTACTGTATATGCCATTAACTAAAATCAAAATTGACAACTATATCCATGTCTGGCATGAATACCAGCAATGAAATAACCATTTTAAGTTTATATGTTTATTTTCAAAGGTAAAATCGAGTAAAGGAAAATAAGTTCCTTTTTAAATATGTGTTGTTAATGGAGCTACTTTAAGATATCCTTAGCAGTAAATACACCAACACAGAGAGGACAATTACTTGAAGAGTTCCTCATAAGTAATATGCATTGTGTCATTATTTTCCAGGGAAAAAAATTGCTGGAGTTTGGCAGTTTCAAGAGCATGATCCCAAAGTGTTCTGGGAATACAGAAACCAGGGTTAGGATTAACTTGATCTGGCTGCTAATGCAAGAGAACAGTTATCAACTATAATAATGAATGACCATCACTAGCATTAACCAGTGATTAACTTGGGATATAGTAGATGAAGGCAGAAACATTGGATAATAAAACCAAGCAGAATTTGAAGCAGTATGTTCAAAGGGCAGGGCCGCAACTAGTGGGGGGGGGCAAGCGCCGCACTGGGGGGGCGCCAAAATGACAAAATAGGCTTGACAGCTATGCGCGCCTGGTGCAGCAGACCATACTTGGGCACCAAGTGAGTCAGGCAGGCAGCGGCCGACTCCCTGGTCCTGCCAGAGTGAGCGGGTGGGCAGACCTCATCGGGCCCTCCTGGCAGCCAGCCTCCCTCCGTCCCTGCTGCCTCGCGGCCTTTCGGGCACAGCAAGTGAGTCCTTTCAGCTCCGTGGCCAGGAGCCCCGTCTCTCCAATGGAGCAGATCCAGGACCAGATCCAGATCTGGGAGTCCGGAGGGCAGCCTGGCGAGCACCTGGCCCTTGGCTCCCCCCAATGCATCCTGCAAAGCCCCCCCCCCCCCCGGCCCGGTGCCACTTTCCTTTTTAGTCTTAAGACATGCTGGTGCAATCTTTTTGTTGCTTCCTCTTAATGCCCATCCCTGTTTGGCTTCTGGCCAGGGGTCTTTGTTTCTTACTGGGAGGTTCTAATTGTGCCATAGTTGGACTTTGTTCACTGCCAGGTGGTTATGGTGGTACATAAATCTGATAGAGAGACAGCTGAAATGAAGAATCGGGGGAAGGGTACCCAGCCAGGGGTCTCTTCAAGAAGGCCTCCTTTCCTCGGTGCTCTCGGCTCCCTCGGCTCCCTTCCCATGGGGAAGAGGGGCCAGAGACTGTTCTGATCTCATGAATGGGCAGAACGGAAGGAGGCCAGCGCTGCCAGGCTTCCCTGCTCCCCAGAGCGCAAGGGAAGGGAGGCTGGCAGGGCATTCCCAGAAGAGATGCCAAGGGGCTGTTTACAGCCAGGACATTCAGGCACGGCAAGTGGCTGAGCCAGACTCCAACCCTGGGAGGGGAGGAAGCAAACAAGGATCTCAGCCGAGTGTTTTCAGCCGTGGGTCAGTTGGCCAGGACTCCTGCAGGTGGGCCAGAGATGCCTGCCTCACAAAGGTCTGGGAAGTCCGGTGAAATGGTCATTTGCAAGCTGGCCTTGTTTGCAGATGGCGCAGTCCCCTGAATGTGCGAAAGTGTTTGAAAGGGTGGGGTTACTCTGAGCAAGCTCTAGGGGTCCAGAATCTCTCCCCGCCCCCCTCCATTTGCTTGTGGCTCTCTAGGTATCAGCCAGGAGCAGCTTCTGCGTCTGCCTCTGCTTGGGTGGTCCCGAGGAGGCTTGCTTGGTCAGCTCTGTCCTAGGAGAATCCTGGTGGCCCCCTTGGTCTGCAGGGTGGAAATCAAGGGTACCTTCTGGGCACCTGTGATCTGAAGCCTGCGTGCTCACCAAGTGCTGCTGTGGATCAGACCACAACAACCCAGCCACCCGTAGGAGGTGGAGTGTCAGAAACGGGTCGGCATGCTATAATTGCCACTGCTTGTGCCACTCTTGGTCCACCCGAGTCTTTCTTTTCAAGCCACAGTGTCTCTGCCCCCTCCCTCCCCGCTTTTGGCCCCAGAATCCCGTTACAGGGTTGCTTTACCGGATTGTGAGGCAGGTGTACACTGGCCATCTTGTCTAAGCAAAAAAAAAAAATTTTTAATCACTTTCCAAAAAAATTTTTCTTCCCTTTATGCTTTCTGGCTATTTTCTTGTGCAAGATAACCTTCTCAGCATTAAAATCGGTTTTATTAATTTAATGTATGATAGAATAATAAAACTTGCTAACACCTCCCTCACCAACCCATGGGGGGGGCGGAATTCATGCTTGCCCCGGGTGACACAGACCCTAGTTGCGGGCCTGTCGAAGGGCCAGCTGCTTTGGCTTCAGAGGCACAAATCACTTGGGTGTCTCTCTTTGTATCATACTAGTACGTTGCAAGAAAGAGAGCTCATGTCGTATTTCAAAGGGAAATGGAACAAGCAGAGATTGCTTGCACTCTCCCCAATGCTTTGGAAGGAGAAGCAATCCAACAATGGCCGGGTGGTTCCCAGCCAGCAACAAAAGTGGTTTTGAAGTATTGAGATAAGAGTATATCTGCAGGATGCCCCTGACTCAGCTCACTGAGTCCCCAGAAACCTAAATCTGCCTTTGATTTCTATGCACTGTTAACAGGGAAATGCAGTCATAATTGAAAGCTGTGGCACTTTATTTTTAGACCAATTACTGTGTCTGGGAATATTTTCCTGCACAGCAGCGAAATGTATACAGTTGGTAACTACTAAATCCAATTATGATCAACTTATTAAAATACCATTTTAAAAAAGGTAGGGAAGGCATGCAGATCGTGGCTTTTGGAAAAAAATTTCCAACCCCTTTAGTAGCAGTGGCCGTAGGAGGCATTTGTAGTTTCTTCTGTGCAAAAGAGCAATGTATTGTGTCCGTGAACATGTATGTTTCTGCTTTCCCCCTTATATTACCTCCTTCTGTGTGTGCTCACAGGCACACTGGGAAGCATGGGGTAGGTTGCATATGCTCTGCTCTGGGTCACATGACCAGGAGGGGAAGCTTAGAATGGAGCAGTCAGCAGCATTCCAAGTCACTGCCCAATTGCCTCTCTCATAGGAATGCAGCAGGAGGGATTTTTTCTGGAACATTTTTCTCTGCAGCCCCCATCCAAATTTGGTCAATTTTTGAATGTGATCTTTCTTTTGCAAGCTTCTCACTTGCTCGGTGCTTTCACTGAAGACAGTACATATAGGCAGGTTTTATTCTACCCTACAGTCCAGATGCACTGTGCCCAACATTTTGGACTTCAGCTCCCATTAGCCAGTGTGCCCAACTGCAAAAGATGGAGGCTCACCTAGACATGGAGAGAGCATCAGGTTGCCTGCCCTGTTATAACGTGGCCCTGGTTTCTAATTACAAATAGGTATACTAGACTTGAGCAAGACAATTGGTCTTTTCTCTTTTTGCTTTTCCCTTTTGGTTCCTTTGTAAGATTGGCTCTTAAATGGCCTATTTCATCATTTCTCTGAGAATCAGACTTTCCAGTAGTTCCAAACTTCATAGCTGTGAAACAATCATAAACAACATCCGCAGCAGCAAGGGCAAAAAGAAAGTGCAAACCATCTTACACAGAGGTTATATAAGACATTTTAGGACCTGAGGTAGAGAATGTGCTACACATATATATCTTGTCCTTAAAAAGACCATAATAAGCAACCAACATGGTTCAGCTATGAGGCTTCAGTACCTACTTCACTTTGCTTTGAAGAAGGATTCTTTTGTGGGAAAAGGAAACAGTGCCTGCTTCCGATGCCCTTTCTGTTTCTTGCACCAGGGATTAACTATTTTTTGCTGACAATTTCCAACTGTCCATAAAAATCACAAAAACGCAGTTGTCTGAGCCTGGATTCCTCTCTTCTTTTAATGCAAAGAATCAGCAAGTGAAGCTTTTAAAGCATGGAAATAATAGATATGATCATGCCCTAATAAATAACAAATAAAACAGTGGAATGTGAAACTTTCCAAATAACATGTATTTTTGTCTATTTCAGCAGATGACAACATTCTGCCTGAAAAGAAATCCATGACAGTGTGCAAAATGTCTTGCATATTAGAAAACGTATGTACAAAATATCTTTATTAAAAGAAGCATGTGAATTTATTCAGATTTTTTTTTAAAAAAACAACAACCCCACACACAATGATAAGAAATGGGACAAAATGAATTTTAGATTCTAAAAATGGGAAGCTGAGCAAAACCAAAATGAGTAGCCATCCCTAATTCTGAATTAAGGGTTGCTTGTGTTAGGAAAGGTGAGTCTCCAGGCAAAGCAGTGGGATGATGACAGACTGTCCTTTATGGGAAGAAATGTTTGGTGTCACTTCCAAGCTCCCATGGATTCTTTCAGATGGGAGATAGATGTATTTTTATCCTTGATGCGTTATACAAAAGTACTCTGAAGGCAGCAACAGCTGCTCAGGAGTCTTATTCTGAGGAAGGGAAAGTGCTCAAGAGTGCATTATTTCATTTAGAGGGACAGTAACTATACCAGCAGCTGTGAGCCAACTGTGCCATCAGGATAGTCACTTTCAAGCTTCAACATCATAAAACCTTCAGAAAATGTGAAAAACCACACTCAGACTTCTTTCTCTGTCAAAATCACAGACAGTAAGTGAGATTTAAGAGTGCAGTTGCAATCAAATGAGTCCAAGAGGCTTTCCTAAGGCTATACATGCTTGCCGTGCAAACACAAATAATGCACAAGAAGCACACTGCCAACTTATTTGTATGAACGGTGGCAGCAGGGAAGGGGGAGCTCCAAAAACACAGCTGCATTTGCATAGGATTACATTACTTCTGCCAGGAGTTTTGTGTTCAAGATATAAGGAAATGAATGTACATCCAAATGGAGCATGTTCTTGTGCATACTTCTCTCCCAAAGCACTGCAAAGTTTCCTGGGGCAATGCTAGACAGGTTAGGTTTCTTTCAGTGAGAAAGAGAGAGGATTGAAAACTTGGGGTGTTTTGAAATATTGATTTACAAATATACAAGCAGAACATAATGGAGGTGAATGGAGAATGTTTCTATAATGCAGCAAATCTTCTATTTCGTTATAAATGTCCAAAGAAATCCTGTCCCTCAAGAGGCTTCCAGTTTTCAGCTCTCCCTACCATTTTGCTTCCTCTAAAACTTTCTCCTCTAAACTGAAAAAAAACAAACCCCAACTACCTACTGTTCTTCACAGGCATTAGCTTCTTCCTATACCAATGAGGTAGCAGGGAGTCCCATTATTTAAGCTCCATTGGCTTTTATTTTCAAGTCTTCAGAGGGATTACCATCAATTTTTCAGTTATTGACTCCTACCAGCCAATCACTATGGGAATTTAACAAAAGACATCTTAACAATATCCTGAAATTAGCATCAATGAACTAATGAAGCTGCCTTGAAGTGATGAGCTGAGGTATCAGCCTAACAGTCCGGAAGATGTTTTCCTGGGCTTTAGTGGAGATCTTTCAAAGCCTTGGTGTCCCAGATCTGCTAACTAAGATCAAATGATGCATGGGATGAAGAAAGTGACCAGAGAGCTTTTCATCCCTACTTCTAATACAGGAATCCAAGGTGTTCTCGATGGAACTGAATGATGGGAAAGTCAGGCTAGACAAATGGCCATACTAATTCACATAGGATGTAAAACTAGGGAATTCACTCCTACAACATGTGGCAATGGCCACCACTTTAGGGGAGACTAGACAAATCCATGAAGGAAAAAGCCATCAATCTCAAATGACTATTCAAGTCATCCAGGGCCATGTTTTTAATCATAAAACAACTGTAAAAGATACTGGAAGCTGTCATTTTCCACCCACACTTCTATTGTTCCTCCTGCTGCAATGAGGGTGTGTGTGTCTACTATAAAAATTGAGCCTGCTGTAGATAGATGATTTCCTTCCCCCAATTCTGTTCCTTTTTCACCACTATCCCCGTGTAGCCACAGGAGACATGAAAACCCCGAAAACCCCATTTCTGTGGGTCTCACTAGGATTTCATCTCAATGATGGAGGTCAGAAGGGATGTTTAAACCTGTGGTAAGTATTTTGCACAACATAGGATGAGTTACTTGACTAGGATAGAATTGGTTCAGCCTCAAACAACGTCAACTCTGGCAGGAAGAAAATAGGCTGGCCATAAATCAGGAAATCCACTTACAGTTGTATTTGCTCATACAGCCATAAATCAACCTTTAGCCTTTTGCCTGGGTTACCAGAGTTCAGACAATAGCAGTGTCTGAATCAGTCTGAGAGTTAAAACTCCAAAAAGTGATCCAAGTACAATTGAACAAGGTCTAAGGGCAAATCAGTCAGCTGTCAAATCCAGTCCAGGGATCAGGAATTCATACAGGATACCTGATACACTACTTGAAGATTGGCTTCCGCAGAAAATGTCCCAGGGTAGGATCTCCCTTTAAGAGGAGTCTTAAATAACTAAGGACCTTTCACTTCCCACACAGACATATTAGGGTCAGACTCGACAATATGTCTGCTCCTCCAGGTGCCTTTCACTACTAGAGACCAATCCCTTAACTTGCTTCTGCAGGTGCTACCAGTGGAGTTTCTTGGGGCTGGGGCTAGAGATTTGCCTCTAATCTGAGTCAGAATACCCTATTTCAATGTCACAAACAACAGAGTCTGCATCTATTGTTCCTCTACTGGTATTGGGGCTCGGTTTCTCAGTTTCTGAACTGACAGGTCCATTGGCTTGCTCTACTTCTAAGGATGATGTGTCCAGTTGGGCTCTGATATTGTCTGTGTTTGGTATATTTCATTTAATCCCATTTTGGTTGGAACAATTAAACCAGCGTTAGAGTTCATAGGATACTTGATCTCTCCATGGTCCAGCTAAGTATGCTGTGAATAAAGCCAATGGGAACATGAGTGGGAAAGAGCAATTGCATGAATAGCTACTGTGAGAAACAAGATGCTGGTTGATTTAGACAAGCAGATAAGTAGTTGGGCAAGCTAGCAGCTAAGTAGATTGAAAGTTAAACATTACATTATGGGAGGCTGCATGAAATTGCCAGTATAGAAACACTGTAAATAAATGTGTAGTTTATAATGCCATTGCAGAGAGAACTCTTTTGAAGTGATCCTAAAACCATTTTTCCCCATGAAATTCCAACTAACATTTCAACTATTAACTTACAGTATTATGTCATTTAAAAATGGATTAGATTACAAATGTGGGGAGCCCTGAATGAATTGTATTCCCAATTTACACCTGTGGAGCTGTCATTAGTGTGCCTGAGTGAAAATTGTGATTCTGTCACTTTGATTGGATTTGTGTCACCACTACTTTACATTCTCCATATATTCATAGGACTGTTCATTAACTGAAATTGAAATAAAGATTGCCCTTCAGAGGCAATCTACATCATATTCAGCCAAAGGTCTCGTGCAGGTCAAGAGACATACAGCCAGGGGAATTCTCTAAGCTAACATTGTCCCAGACATTTGGAAAGTTCTGGTTGGGTCTAAGAGACTTTCAGGTAGATCCATGTGATGGATGCTGTTTGTCACTTCCCTTTCTGATGCAGCATGTGATGGCTAATGCTGCAGATTCATTCTTATGTCTTGTATGTTAACTAACCATGCACTGAAAATTATGAAAGATCCACCTTTTTACTATAACTATACTATGAAATTTAGTTTCTGATCACCATTTAATTGTTTCATTTGTTTTAGCTGTATGTGCTATTTTTCTCTTATATTTTGTTTACTGTTTTTTGTACATCGCCCAGAGTTATGTTGTTTGAATTGGGCAGCCATATATATGTTTTAAGTAAATAAACTATTCAGAAGTGGGAAGAGAGTGTAAATGAATCCCTATAAAGTGGACTTAAGTGGATTCTTAAAATCAAAAGCATAAGAAGAGGAAGGTGGATGTCATTTTCTAGAAGATGGTAAACCCAGATTTTCACTTTCACTCTGAAAACTAAATGGCACTTTCAAAGTGGAAACTGAATGGATTTCACTTTCAGTCTGAATATTCTAAAGTCCTTACCTGAAATGAATATTCTGAATTTCTGAGCCACCGTTGAACTCAATAATAGAGTAGCTGAGCAAGAGCAGGGACACATGATGAAAGCAGAAATTAAAAGCTTTTCCTTGCTTCGATGAACTGCATTTATTGACGTTCTGCAGAGAGTTTTTCCAAGGGAAATATCCATGAGGACAAAGACATCCTCTAGTATTCTGATGCCAGGGAAAACAATTAGTTTCTGCAATACTGGGGCAGTGCTGTTTTGCATGGCATGGGGCTGAATGTTATGCTGACTGTGGTTGAAACTGGAAACTGATTTTGCATATTATATCACCCTTTTTTTTGGTTGCTATTGCATTTCACATGCAGTGTTTTTTTGCTTTTGACTTTGAGGTGTGAGGGGAGAAGGCTCTAATCACATGGCCTTCTGCAGATGCTCCATTTGCATTTCTATTAATCTTGAGCCTCCTGGAGACACTTGAGCACAGGCACAGCATGCCTTGTGTTTCAACTTGTGAGAATCTATACCACTGCTTAATAAGTTAATACATATGTATAGCCTCTTTCAGACAGCCCACTAGGAGGCAGAAGCAGAGGGAAATGTTGTCTGTGCAGAGGCGACAGAAAGAAGCAGGTTATAAAGGGCCTAGTGCATTGTTGTTAGGCCACGCTGATTCAGGTACAGAGACACTCATATTCCATAAAGAGCAGGGCTCCTGTCCCTTCCATGGTTTGAATTCTTCAAATTCATGTCTCTCCATCATTCCAAAACTCTAATGGAAGAAACTGCATTTGTGGGGGTTTTATTTAATCTATCTGTCTATAGTATTTGTTAGGACTATGTGTAGCTTTGATTCAAAATTTTGATTCAAAGTCAATTGAATTGAATCTAAAAAGTGAATCACTTTTTGAATCAAATTGGGAAATACACTTGAGTCATTGAATGGAAGTGTCTAAATCAGTTCATTTATTCAAGTTTGGAAAAGCCATTCCCTTCCAAACGGATTCAAATCAACAAATCAGATAATATCAATGATCCAAATCAAAATACAATTCAAATCGAATGAAAATTAATCTTTACATCTGTAATATTTGTTGCTTCTGCTTATGTCATAACAATAATCTACCAAACTTATAGAAATCTACAAATACAAAAATGTCACCCTAAAAGTTATCTTTTAAAATCAATCTTTTAAAAAGCAACATGCAATTTTATGATTATGGAAGAAAAAATGTTTTTATTTGAGAGATTGTAATTAAGATAGTCCATGAAATGGAAAACTATTTACTTTCTACCAAGAACCTAGCAGAGACAGAGCTAGGTTAATCCATTTTCAGGCCAAATTGGTCTGGATCTTTCTCATTAAATACTTAATCTTATGCAATTTACTCAAAAAATTAGGCACGAAAGCCGGCTGGGTGACCTTGGGCCAGTCACTCTCTCTCAGCCTAACTCACCTCACAATGTTGTTGTTGTGGAGAAAATAGGAGGAGGAAGGAGTGTTAGGTATGTTTGCCACCTTGAGTTATTTAGGCGGGATAAAAATTAAATAAATAAATAAATAAATAAAAATACATTTTGCTGAGGATTTGCTCCTCTATCAGCACAGTTAAGGTGATTGGCTAAAGCCACTTCATAATTATTTTGCAACCTGAGAAGCTATGGGGAAAAAAAGTAGGAAAAGCACCCTGCCCCAAATAGAAATGAATTCTAATATTTCAGGATATTCCATGTCCTTCCTACCCATCCCTTTGGTCTATGCCAGGGCTTTCCAAACTTTTGCCATTGGTGACACACCAACGGCTGGCACGCAAAAACCCGGAAGCGCCGCCGCCATGGCGCGCAAAAATCCAGAAGCACCACCATGGCACACAAAAACCCAGAAGCGCCGCCACCGCCGTGGGGCACAAAACTCTGGAAGCACTGCCGCCACCGCAGCGCGCAAAACCCGGGAACTTTTGGGGGGTTGTGCACCGTGGCGGCGGTGGTGTCCTGGTGTGTCACGCGACAACCCGGAAGCGCTGATGGCCCACCGCTGCTGCACGCGCTACTGCGTGTGGCACCAGTGCGCCATCAGCGCTTCTGGGTTGTCGCGCGACACATCTGGGGCCCCCAGGTGACACAGTACTATGTTGCAACACACAGTTTGGAAAGCTCTGTTCTATGCTATAACAGATAATGGTCAGTTGGGATGTCAGTTAAATGACTATTATATGACTATCAGCAAATACTGTGGAATATTTTGTGAAGACAGGAACACTCTTGGCAAATTACAGAGTCAACTAGGGACTCTGGCTAGGGTTACAGACTCTGGCTAGGGAGGACTATCCTCTGCCATGCAAGAATCAGGTTCTGCCTGTCATGGACATATCCTGCATTTGGAAGCAGACAACTATAAGCAGACAACTGCCCTGAAAACTATAGAGTTTGTTCTGAACTTTCATCGTTCAATAAAACCAATTCACCCAGCAGCTTCTAAAGGTAATGTGAACACAGGACATTGAACTCAGAAGAAAGAACAAAGCAAATAAACAGTTATTACAGTGAAGCAGGCCACAAATGCACATGTGACTTGTAAATGCACATAACCCCATTTCATTTGTTGCTGGGAGAAGTTCTACATATCATCTATATTAGAATTTGCAATCTTTTTATACTATACTAAGAAATTCATGTCTTCATGTGACCTTGGCCTAATTTCATGTATCAACAGAGTTGGGGGTATCATAGCTAGAAAGATGGCTCTTTGCAAAGCCACAAACAGTTCCCTTTTTACTTCTATTCAGTTTTGCCCCCCATCACATACAGCCTTGGCAATGTAGTTTATCTATGACTGAGTGGTTCTTGATAAGAAAATATTTCCCCCTTCCTGTTCTATACGATTATGCTTTATTAGCATATTTACTAGTAATACCTTATAGTCCTATTCATTATTTCACCATATTAGTTCAACTGCTTAAGTTATTTTGAGTGTTTATTTTACTGTTTATTCTTAACAGCAAAGTTATGTTTATGTTATATGAAAAAACCTGTACGTTTTCAGTGTCGTTGAATGTAGAGATGCTTCCCGTTATTTCCCTTTTCCACTTTGTATTAATAGTGCAGGCCAATTTTATTAATTTACACTAAATTAATTTAACACCAAAGAAATAGGCCATAAATGTATAATGGGTATCATTTAACAGCTTAGAGCAGCCAGATAATTGTGTCCTCTTTGGAAGTGCCTGTTCCACTCTTTTCAAGTACAACAGAAGAGTAAATGCTATATCCTTCTGTTATAACAGGATAAATGTATTTCTCAGGCATCTTGCTAGTAAATAACAAAGAACTGAACAAGCTTAATAATTTTCAATTTAGTTTCTTTTCTTAGCATATAATGATACATACATTGTGAGATCTTTGTCCAGAGTACATGAAGAAGCACCCACAAGTACTGAAAATGTAATTAAAAGTCAGAAAGCCACTGCAATGAAGACTCAGCAGAAAGCCATTTATTTTTAAAATCTAATATATTCTTCATGACTAAAGGCTACGGCACACGCTGACTTACACATTTAGCTGTAACTGATTTAAGGTACTTGGTGGGGTTTTTTGCTCACAGGGTGGTGCTCAATTTGCAATGGAGAAAATTGGCAGAAATTTAATTTAGTGATTTTTTTTAACCCTGCAAAAAAGAAAGATAGAAAGAAAGAGGAGAAGAGAGAGAATAATCCTCATTAAAACCTTGCGATAGGCTTTGTGCTTTTTTCATCATTAACTAGCCTAACTGCAGGTAAAAAGATACAATTATGGATTTATATAAATCCTATTGTCAATTTACAGCTCTAAGTCTGGTGGGTTACCTCATTTTAAATAGGTTATTTTTTCCCCTTAACCTTTCTTGGTTTTAATGAGGATTCAGTTTGTCAGTGTCTCAGAATCTGTTTGCAGGAAAGTTTTTCACAAATTGCCAGGGTTTGGTGGGACTAAGGACGAAAGAACATCTTATGTTAAATTTCATGCTCAAGTGATAAGGATGAGCTGGAATTCAACAATGGAATTCAACAGTTCCACATCAGATGTTCTCCTTAGGAAGCTCTGTGTTCCATGTGCCTAACCTCACAATTCATTATAATTGTGATCTTCATCCCGTGTGCTTTTGCAATGCTTGTTTTGGCCAAGGCTTTCAGTCTTGCTTCCATGAGTATATTCTTGACTTTAGGAAACAACAAGCCCCTAGCTTTGTTCCTACAACATGGATCTATCAGAATCACTATACATGGAGATGGGCGGTGACAAAATTTGAAAAATAAATAAATAAATAAATAAATAAATAAATAAATAAATAAATGTAAACAGCTACCACTTGTCAGATGTTTCATATAGCTTTTCGGTTAACAGCATATGTGAGTAAACTGGGTAGAGGAAGGGCTACATGCTAGACTACAGTATCAACCAAAGCAGTTCTGGGGTTGAGAAAAGAGAACAATCAGCAGAAAATGGTAATACAATGCAATGCAAGAATATTATTGACATGTTTTAATATACTGTGTCAAAACTATTAAGGAATTTTCAATCAATACTGTGACCTTTCCAGATGTAATTGAAGAATTGGTTATTGGAGGTGGGGGGAAGGAATTGTGTTTGATATATGAATGCGTGTGTACAGATCCATATGTATATATGAGCATGGGGCTGGTTGTTCTGTACTCAAATATGTATGCCAGAGGTTAACTAGTTTTTTATGCAGTTATCCCCATTGCACAACCTTACACAATGACATGGGCACCTCAAACAAACAAATAATTTTTCCCAAATCTGAATCAACTCTCACAGTTTCATCAATTGCATGCAAGATCCCACAAATCGTCATACATTGCAATATTGCTAATCCTTGGTGTATGCATATGAAAAAAAGAGAAAGAATGGATGTGAACATGTAGCTGATAATAGAAAGTGCATAGATGTGTGTGCATGGACAGTTAATGATCTGAGGGTGAGGGAGGAGATTTGTGGGGTGAGTTTAGTGGCAGAAGGGAATGAGTAGATTGAAAGTTCTTTTAGCAGGCATGTTTTGACTAATGAATTGTGTGAAAATTGATTTGTGGATGATCTTCTACTGTAATGAGATTTGGAGGCAAAGCTAATCTCAAGGATCCTTCTATTCTGTTATTCTTAAATCCTTTCTGAGAACACAACTCTCAGTGTAAGTGTATTGAAGCAATGCTTCCTATGAAAGTGGCAGTGGATGGCAATGTATAAGTTCTGTTGCCCCACAGATAAATAAATGATTAGGCCAGATTTTATTCAGACATGTCCAGTGAATTATTCCCTATGTTAAATTACACAAAGAGGAGAAGTTATCATTTTAGAAATAAATAGATGCTGAAATTACTGAGGGACAAAAAATCCTATGGCATCATGTTTCCTCAGACCATGTGTTTTTGAGAAGATTGTTTTATGGTTATCTAAAAAACAGAATTTTTCTTCATTTTCCATGTGATTTGCCACTGTTTTTCAATTTTATAAAAAAGAAAGTCATTAGCATATTAGTGCAGCAGGATCACTTTCACTATTCAGCTATTTTAAAATGTTCCCAGCTTCTTTGAACTCTAAAATCTTATGTGTGAATGAACTCATAAAGTCATCTGCTGGATGATGAGTTAATTACATGCCAAAATTAACCTTTGTTAAGCACAGAAACAGGACTTCTTTTTTAATCTTTGCAGCCAAGGTCTGTGTTAAAGATTCTTAATTAACTTGGTTGAAAATCAATAATTTTTATGACTTCCATATACAAACCAAGAAGTGATGTGTATCATTAAAAGTGTTCTGTAATAATAACCTTAAGATGAAACTGCAAGAGAATTTCTACTGAGATTTCAAGGAAAATCTCTCACTGGCCAAGGGGCCAAAGTGGAGGCCTCAGAACAGTCTATAGCAGACAGCTCATTAGCCCTAATGCTCAAGGAGAGGTCAAGCTAGGAAAGCTCACTTGAAAATATAGGTTTTGTATAAGTCTTGCAAAATTCTTCTTTGTTATGTCGCTATCAGCCTGCAGTAACACTGTTTTGTTTATATCTGGATTAGAAAAGTTATAACATATAATTGCAAATTGTCAATATACTGTAGCTCAAATAGGCCTAGACTATCTCCAAGCAGAGTTCCTCTTATGCGGCGGAGTATTCCCCACTCTCCTCAACCCCACATACCCATACACTCCAAAACTGTTCTGAAGGGCACACACATGCATACACACACAGGTGCATATCTGTTCTGGAGAGTACACACAGAGAGGGATATACAAAAATTTATACCACTGGTTTCCAGATTTTTCTTCATTATTGGTGTTCTACCACTAGGTGGCACATAGTAAAGTTGAAAGTAAGATAAACATTATGCCAGATGTTTAAGATTAGCCATAAATTAGGCATACACTACATGTTTTGCATGCAGGAGGTCTTGGCTTCACTTCTTGGCATCTCTACATACAGTTGGAAAATCTCCTGTTAGAAACAGAGAAGAACAATTGCCAATCAATTGTTCAAAGTAGACAAAATAGATCAATATGAGACAAAATAGATCAGTGGTTTGACTCAACATAAGATATTTCCTTAGGTTTCCTAATGATTAAGATGACACCTAAACAACTAGACTGAACGTACCTTTGGAGCTGTATTCGAAATGGACTGCCCCACAACTTGATATGGGCATTATTAAACGGTGAGCCTAAAATTAGCAAGCTCCTTTCTCTAGATGGTATTTCTTAAAAGGATGGAAAGGCTGCCTTAGACAAGCAATGGAACAGATGTTTTAAACCAGTTAGCCCAGATTTTATAAGTACTGTATTAAGTTTCCTTTTACAACTATGGCCATGTAATCCATGATTATTTTTAGTTGACTTGTCATTTTAACTACTCAGTAACTAGAGGTATTGATGGTGTTTTACAAATTTTCAGAAAGACCTTAATGCTGCAGTCAGTTTTATGGCTAAAGAAAAGATTAACAGAAAATGCAAGACAAGCTGTCAACATGGATATTATTGATCAAGATTTCTCCTATCCCTGAATTCTAGTTTAAATTTTACCCTGGCAGGCAAAAGTTGTACTGTCCTTTGAAGCTTATTTAATGGATATTAAATTTGCTGGTATGTTCAGGACTGAACCTACTGTTGTTTATATATACCCCTCCCCCAATATTTTTTCTCCATTAATATCATTCAGTGCAATTTTGTAACAGATTAACTAGCCAGTTTTAACATTAGTTAAGTGATGCTGAAAAATAATGACTAACTTTATTTTACCCAGGGAATTTCAAACAGAACAAATTCAGATATTTCCATTATGTTGTTGTTTATTCGTTCAGTCGCTTCCGACTCTTCGTGACTTCATGGACCAGCCCACGCCAGAGCTTCCTGTCGGCCGTTGCCATCCCCAGCTCCCCTAAGGTCGAGTCCATCATCTCCAGAATATCATCCATCCATCTTGCCCTTGGTCGGCCCCTCTTCCTTTTGCCTTCCACTTTCCCTAGCATCAGCTTCTTCTCCAGGGTATCCTGTCTTCTCATTATGTGGCCAAAGTACTTCAGTTTTGCCTTTAATATCATTCCCTCAAGTGAGCAGTCTGGCTTTATTTCCTGGAGTATGGACTGGTTTGTTCTTCTTGCAGTCCAAGGCACTCTCAGAATTTTCCTCCAACACCACAGTTCAAAAGCATCTATCTTCCTTCGCTCAGCCTTCCTTATGGTCCAGCAATCACAGCCATAGGTTACTACAGGGAATACCATTGCTTTAACTATGCGGACCTTTGTTGTCAGTGTGATGTCTCTGCTCTTAACTATTTTATCAAGATTTGCCATTGCTCTCCTCCCAAGAAGTAGATGTCTTCTGATTTCCTGGCTGCAGTCAGTGTCTGCAGTAATCTTTGCGCTTAGAAATACAAAGTCTGTCACTGCCTCCACTTTTTCTCCATCTATTTGCCAGTTATCAATCAAGCTGGTTGCCATAATCTTGGTTTTTTTGAGGTTTAACTGCAACACAGCTTTTGCACTTGCTTCTTTCACCTTCGTCATAAGGCTCCTCAGCTCCTCCTCACTTTCAGCCATCAAAGAGGTATCATCTGCATATCTGAGATTGTTAATGTTTCTTCCAGCGATTTTAACTCCAGCCTTGGATGCATCAAGCCCAGCATGTTGCATGATGTGTTCTGCGTACAGGTTGAATAGGTAGGGTGAGAGTATACAACCCTGCCGTACTCGTATTTCCATTATACCAAACTAAATTTTAAGGCCCATTTACCTTTGCCAGAAATTGTATTACTTTCCCTTTGATCAACTCAAAAATATATTCATTTCCCAAATTGTGGAATGGAATCCAGTCAGAAACACAATTAGCCTCTCCTTGCTTATCTTTCAGAAAAAATCTGAGCCACAGCTCTTTAATGTGGCCTTGCAAAATAATCGTATCACTGTATTGTTTGAATATTTTTCATGGTTTTTATGGTTTCGTTTGAGATTTGTTGTGTACTGCTTTGGTGGCCACTACAAATGTTGTCGGCCCTGAGTCTCAGCAGCTGCTCTGGCAGCCAATTGGAGGGAACTCTGTGATCATGCATGCATCCAATCAGAACACTTGCTAATATTTGCAGGGCAGACTATAATCATCCACAGAATCCCCTCACTGGTATTACCAGAGCAGTCATTAACATTCTCATGACCCAAGTGGCATTTTAATGGCAACAAATGTGAGGAAAGGAAAATATTGTGAGGACCCATGGAAGACAGCAAAACTGTTCTTTGAACTGTGAAGGTTTCTTACCAAAGCACTGGAAGTTGAAATCTCTAACTGATCTACTGCAAATCATACAGAGATCTATCCGCTCTGTTTTCAGCTAGCCTCAGCCTGAATTATATTACACTTTCAAGGAGGATATCTGCCCACTCTTCCCAAGGGAATAGAAAGGCGTGTGCAGCACACACCATGAACTTATAAAATAGCTTGCGATCACTCACATATTCAATCTACCATTGGCTTTATTTTTTCCTATTTTTATTGAATCAAGCAGTGCATTTTTAAAAATGATAATTAAAAAAGCATAATAAGGAACAATAAATACAATGCAGGAACAAAAAAAATGCATGTAGTTTAGGAGTATATAAAATTACATCTGCAATCTTAAGGAGAGATACAAAAATTTAAACTTTTATATTCAATATGTTTGTCCAAAAGGAAGTTTGCATAAATGGAAATAATCTAATAATCTTAATATTATTCAATATTCAAACCACTACCCATCTTTTACAGTGCCCTTTGGGACCGACATGCACACAGAGTGACTTATTGGCTGGAAACACCTCTGCCATCAATGTGGCCCGGCACTGGGCTAGGGTTATATAAATTTTAAATTTTTATTAAATGTTTTAACTTTTTAACTTTTAATTAATATTTTCCCTTTTTTATTTCCTGCATTTCTGACACAAAACGAGATGAGATAATATTAATATTAAAATATAATTTATTAATATTAGGAAATATCTTAAAAATGGAAAACAAATGACATTAAAAGGATCCTTATCTAAAAGATTCTTTAAAATACATTGTAGTGGTGTTCATTTTTTAGCCAATGCTATTTTCCACTTTCAAATACCTTTGATCCCAAAAAGGATATATTTCAGTTTTCCAGTTTTTTGTATAGTAAATCTGGTAGCTAACAACAACATTGAATTAATGTCTAATGCTACATCATTTTATAAGTCTTTTTTTTTTTTTTAATATTTTATTGGGTTTTGAATATACATAGTTAAAAGTTGGAAACGGAAAGAGAAACAGAAATACAAATCAAAGAAAGAAGAAAAAAAGGTGTAGTAAAGCAAAGAAAAAAAAGAAAAAAAATGAAACATAGAAAGTAGTCAGCTTCCGATTAATCTCTGGTCACAATACTTTACAAAATTTGTCATACATGCTAGGTCTATACATGACATTAAAAAAACATTTCTTGTCTAATATATCAGTTTATATATGATTTAATCTTCAAATCCTCATATAGACTTTGCCCCTCCAGTATTTTCCAAATAGTCCATTATTAGTTTCTACTCTTAAAAAAATAATAGTTTAAATTTTCTTTTAATAAACATATCAATCTCTCATTTTCTGTCAATCCATCAATTCTAATAATAAAAAGTCCTTATAAATCAACCATTTATCTCTATTCCTTACTTCTATTCTATTCTATAAAATGCATCTTACATACTAAGTCTGTAAATCACATTAAAAAACATTTCTTATCTAATATATCAATTTATATATAATTTAATCTTCAAATCCTCTTATAAGCTCTGCCCCTCCAACATTTTCCAAATAGTCCATTAATAGTTTCTAATCTTTAAAAGAGTAATAATTGAATTTTCTTTTAATAAACGTGTCAATTTATCCTTTTCTGCCAATCCATCAATTTTAACAATAAAAAGTCCTTATAGGTCAGCCATTTATCTCTATCCTTTACTTCTATTCTATTCTATGAAATGCTTCTTACGTTCTCCTGGTGCCTCCCTCATGTCTGTCTTATATTTCTCTAAAAACGTTTTAACTTTTAAAGTAAAAATTATCCTTAACTTTTGTTCTTTAAACACTTTCTGTTCTCTAAAATTTTTATCGATTTCCAAATCTAGGTCTTGTTCTTTTATCTCCAAGGGTTTATCTAATATAGAAACAGTCCTTTCTCCTACATCTTCATTCAACTGTTCTGGAACTTGTCTCCGTCTCAAAATGCACTCCTTCTCTCTCATTTCTTTATTAAATGATGTCATCACTTCCAGAAGTTTTCTCATCTCTGACTGAAGAGGCTCCACCGACGCTCCAGGTGTTAATGCCATGATTGTCATAATGTAGATAGTTTCCCTGTAAGAGAGAAAAGGCAAGAAGGAAAAAAAGGAAAAAAAAAAAAAAGGAGAGGAGAGGGGGAAGACAAAGACAAAGAACCTCTCTTCTTCTCCCCCTTTAATAATAGGAGAATAAAAAAACTTTTAAAAATAAAAATAGTCCTTTAAATGTAATTATCAGAATAGCAAAAAATCTAGTCCATTAAAATTGTATGTCCAAGCGTAAGAGCAAGTAAATAAAAGATAAAAAAAGAACAGAGAGGTTTTATTGTAGTCAAAATAATAACAAAAAAGATAAACAATCCCAAGGTTTCTCACGGCAGCTTATATCCACACAGTCCAACCATGAATAAGTCGTCTAATTTATATACAGAAGGAGTCCAAGGCATTCATAAAAATTCTATAAAGTGACTTATATAATCCAAAAAATATTCAAACACTTATGGAGAAAAGCAAAAAGAGTTCTTTCATAATAAAAATCCCAAACAGGTAGAAGAAAGAATATCAAATCAGTAATTCATTTATCCATAAAAACTTTAAATCCAGACAAATTAGTCCCCAAAGGAAAAAAAAATACTTATAATTGCAATAAGGATGAAAGCAAACCAAGAGTAGAAATATTTAGAATCAAAAGAGAAAGTCACTCAGCCCACTCCAGGCAGAGTCAATTATCTTTCCAAACCCACCGTTCAAACACTCCTCTGACAAGAAAGAAAAATAAAACACCAGCATCTATAAATCACAGTCCAGAAATAAATCCTAGTGCTTAATAAATCCAGTAATATTAAAAAAAAAAAAGTGCAACTAAAAGGCTGGATGAGGAGCTACTTAACTTATTTAGTTTCACGGTTTCTGCAGAGCTTTCATGTTAGTTCCAGTCGTCTGTTACCACTCAAATCTCTCTTCCCCTGTAGTGGGTATACAGGGGTCAGGATAGAGCAGCAGGTTCGACGACCCTTGTGATAAATCTTCTGCCCACCCTCTCTTCGAGGGTGGTTTTTCAGCGATTTTCTCGCCGCAGACAGAAAACCGCGGAGCTATCAGCTCTTCGCTCCACTCAGTCCAGCACCCGGAAGCCATCATTTTATAAGTCTTGAAGAAAAAAGAAAATAAGGCCACCCTGGAATTAATTACCAAAATTCTTAATTTTCTTCAAAATGAGTCACTAAATAGATATCACATTACCATCACAAATGATAATATGTACCAATTTAGCTTCCAAAACATTCTAGGAATATCCTTGAATCCTTTGATGCTGTCATTGAGGTGACAGACTAAAGTTATATGTGGCCATTTGAATACCCAAAATTTGCCTGAGTTCTGCCAGTCTTCATCTGAGATCAGGATCCTGTGATCTATCCGATATGAGGTATAACAATTCCCAGGATATTTCACTGCTGGAGGACTAATGCAGTTATAGTCCAGCAACAACATCTGGTGTACATGAATGATTGTTTTATTATTAATTGAGTCATTTAAAAAAAAACAGTTTTTGGTAAGAAGCTTGAAAAAGGAAAAGATGCCACGTGGTAATTGCTCGAGGCCCTTTCTTCCTTAATGTCTCATTTTTATCTCTTTGACAGGTGCTCATTTTTTTAAAAAATAGCCTTAGTAACTTTCCAGAAGTTGCACAATTATAGCTTACTTCTCTCTGAGTGGTAAATCAGTACATTAACTATCTTGAGCAACTTTGAGAGAACTAGAGACAGTCAAAGGGCATGAAAATCTTTCAGATTCAAGTACCAAAACTCTATGACTGCATCTCATCAAAGCAAGCATCTCTCAAATATGCTCACATGTGAAAACTATATTGTCTTTTTCTCTTCGGCAACTGTGTCACATCAGCTTCCACTGATGTAACCCCAGAGCATCTGCCGACACATTTGCCAAAGACAACAGGAGGGAAGAATTTGAAAGGGTTAGCCCTGTAGCTGTACCTACATCATTATACAGATACAAAGAGAGGACAAATGCAGGATAGGTTTGTAAAGAAACTGAAGTGAAAAGGAGATAGATTGTGTACGACCTCAAATCACATGTCATTACTTTCCAAGGTAACATTTACTGAATGCTTCCTTCAGGCGTTTCTTGTTTTTTTATTCCTGGAAAAAAGTTGAAGTTCCATAGCTGTTTTCTGAATTGAATATTGCATGTTCAACAGCCATATATTCAACTGTATGCAAGATAATTACATCGTGACATTCCAGTGACCAGTAAGGTGGGCTTGTACTGTATATGAAATGAAAAAGGAAGAACATTCTTGACTCCTAATTTTTGTCCTCATGAGCTTAGAGTGGAGGTATCACAGCCAGCACCATACAAAATCACGGTTGCCATACCCTCCTAAGAATGTAGGAGTAGCCAGAGGCATGCACAGGATCCAAAGTTTTACTCCTTTGGCCCCCTTGACCCTTCCATGAGGATGCCTCTGAGACTGGCTCTGCTGGATCAGGGCAAGGTCCTTCTTGGTGCAGCAATTTGTCAGAGTCAAACCAGATACCTCTGGGATGCTCACAAGCAGAAGATGGAGACAAGCTGTCTTCTGCTATTTTTCCCTGCAACTGATCTTTGCGGGCATGCTTCCCCCAAACCAGGAGTAATGTGGTATCTTCAGTCCTGACATGGACTAGTTCCCGTTGTCAGAAAGAGGGACTCCCTATATTCAATGGCTGTGTGCCTGCTGTGGTAGCTATACTTCTGCAGCTCCTAGAAGGTTAATGGTTGGATCCCCTCCCCATGTATACTCTATTGCAGCAGTGAGTAACTGTGGTATGCAGGGCACTTTGAGCCCTCAAAATCCTGGAGCCTCCAAGAGCATGCCATTGAAATTCAGTGGTACAGCTTTCAACTGATCTTCGGCAAAGTACCGAAACATGAGGAGAAAAAGGACCATAGACTCCAGACCCATCTCTGCTGATGACCATGTTAACAGCCATTGCCCCAAAAGCTAACTGAAAAAATAAGGTTGTTGATTTCTTTTATTCTTTATTTTTTGTTTCATTGAAAAAACATGTGCTATTGTTTAAAATAGATGGCATATAGAAGTTTTTAATTGACCTTGAAGACTGATTTGTAAAAAGTCAAGGGTTTATGTGAACTTTCCCCAGCCTGGTGCTCCCCAACTATGTTGGAAAATCACTCCCAGAATTCCCCATCAGCATGGTCTGGCTGGGAATTTTAGCTCTATGAAAGAAATGAGAACCGTATTAAGGAAAAGTGTTTACTACATGGAGACTAATGACCCTGAGAAAGAAAATCAGCAAAGGCAGTCCTGCCCAGTTGGGTGGTGCATAGTGTATTAAAAAAAAAAGGGGGGGGGGAGAGGAAGGGTGCCTATGGGATGGATATTCCCCGAAATTGGGGAGTGGAATGCCCAGAAATGGATGTGTCTTGCTATCTTACTAACAGGGCCAAGAGATATAGAACAGATCTTGGAGAAAAAAAGTTAAGAATTAAATGAGGCAAAAGTGGTGAGTACAGAAATGCTATGGGCGAGAAACACAGAACAGTAATAGTGCCAGATTTGAAAAAGCAGGCACTTCTGTAGTTGAAAGTGTGGGTCCAGTTGAGTCAGACAGACAGGCAATCACTCATTCAATATGAACCTTAAAAGTTCAGACTTGGGCATTTTCAGTTATGCAGAGAAAGTCAACTTTTTGAAGGTTTCAAAACTTGTCAGCCAAACAGATGGACCAAATATATGATTAAGTATATGGATTTCTTCTGCTTTAAAGTGTGTGATAAACAGTATATGAAAATCAGTTATTCTGATTTCATGAGATATGGACCTGAAATCTCACTTACTAGCCAGCATTAAGCTCATATCATTCCACAGTTTTCTTAATGACCAGGGTAAGTTTTCTTATGTTATAGTGAGGACCAGCTAATGGGATTGACTTACGGTACAATAGAAGCACAAACGAAGAACCTCTCATTCCACAAAAACTGCTGTTTGCTTCAGATAAAGTGATGGTAAAATGGCAAGAAATAATAAAGTAAAAAGAACTTCTAGGTAGTTACTAGTGTCTGCCAATCACATCTTGAGTATCTCAGGATGACTGGTCTCTGCAAGGCACTTGGGATCTCTTTGGATCACATTAAACCCAAGCTTGGCACCAGGGGATTTCAGGTTCTAAGTGGCTTTGAAGTGACCGGTTACAGCCATTAGTATGAATATGGCAATCAGTGCTAGGCATGGGAGGATAGATTAAAGGGGCTGGAGTAACATGCAGAATAACACAGTGAACCTGGGACAGAACATCAGTTGCTGATTATGAAAGTTTTTTTTATCTTGCTAACATGCCTGGAAAGCTTTGCTGCAGCTGAGCAGAGTGAAAAGAAGAATGGAAGGTAGATGTGAGACTAATTCAAATAGTCAGTGGGTCTGAATCAAAGAACTGCAAAATAATAGCATGCTCAATTTTGGGAAAACAATGTTGCTCCACCCTGAAACAGATGGTGCCCTTTGGGAGAAAAAGAAATGGGATGGCTATAGGATGGAGAAGATGTTCTTTGGATTATGGCAGAAGCACCTTGCTTTGCTGTCAAAAGAAAAGCATCTGCTCCTCCAGTTGCAGATGTTCATAAGAAAGCCTCATCTCCTGTCAGATCACTGACCCTTCCATTGGTCCATCCAGTTGATGGGGGATGGTATCCCTCAGTATGACTCAGAAATGTAGGGCAAATCTGGCTGGGAAGAGAAATCAAGGAGGGATTCACCCACCCATTTCATTCAGCCATATCCCTTTTTATTTCTATCCACATGTCCATTTGGCAAGCATTTCACCTGCAGTTCATCATTGTGTAGATTCTTATGTATAAGGTAAAATGTTGGCAACGCAAGAGCACGAATTATCTGTAGGCTCTGGACTTCCGGTGGGAATATGGCAGTCTGAACAGCTGTGCTTGCAGGCTCCGCGAGCAGAACTGACAACGTGGCAATTTTTTGAGCTCAGGCAGGTTTTCCCTGAAGCTCAGGAGCATTTTTCCGGAGAAAGGAAAGCACTCGGAATCACCCCATGTATCCTCAGGAATGCTGCTTGCAGCCAGAAGATCTCAAACAGCGTTTGCGATCGACCGGTAAGAGCAGCCGGGAGGCTTGGATGTCATCATTTCCAAGCCGTGCTGTAACCTTAAAGGGACACTAAGACTGGCCACCCCATTTCTAAACCACCCAATTTATTTTTCTTTTAAGTATGTCTACCCTAAGAGAGGCTTTCTACAGCAAGGAGAAACACGCTCTCTTGGTGCTTATCATTATTTTTGTGATTAATTTCTTTAAAAAAAATATTTTAACTCTTGGATTTTGCTTTCCATCCAAATATTATGGAAGGTTGAGAGTATGTAATCGTCTCCCTGTTATTATTTTTGTACTAAAATTGAAGATTTTAGCATTTTCCTACACATTGAATCTGCTTTTCTGAACTTTTAGCTTTCTGCTGCTACTTTCCCTGGGACTGCCTGTTATCATACTTTCACTTGTGTAAACACGTCTCGGAATTTTTCTATTATCTTCCACTTTCGCTGGTTAAGTACCTAGGCGGGGGTGCCATAATCTACTGCGTGAGACATGGAGGATTTCAATCAGACTCTCTTGGATTTCCATCAACACCTTAAACAGATTCTTTTTGATTCCTGTCAAGTTCTTATGCAAGGCATTCAGGACATTGTGGAAAATATGAGGTTTAAAATGTGTCATCTGGTTGGGGATGTCGTGGAAGAAATTGAAGATCTTAACAACGATAGAAATGTTTCTTCTAACAGCAAGATTGAGGCTCCTGTTGAAACACTAGATGAAGAGTGGATAGTCGAGTTGAAGAAATTAAAGGGACAGACCGAGTTGCAAGTAATTAGTGAAATTGATTTTCTGATGGAATGTTATGGAAAAGAAGGGGTTATTATTTATGGGAGGCTTTCTGTTGAGAAGTCTGATTTTTTAAGGGGGGCAGTTGGGCTGTTTGATTTCTTTATTGTGTGTATTGTGGGGATATGTAAATGCTCTGGTTTATTTTGAAGTGGGGTAAGAGTTTAAGAATATTTATCTGGATTGCTTTCAGGGCTTGTTTGACTTCATTCATTTTTAATGATTTGGATTAAGATTAATAAGGTATAATAATAAATGCTTGGTTTTAGGTTTAATATGATTAGCATTATTATAATTGTTGTATTATTAATTATAATGGCAGACAATTTATATGCTTTTTAGTTTGACTTTTATTATAGTAGACATATAGTATATATGTATAGTATAGTATATATAGTAGACAGAAATGTATGGAATAGTAGTAGGAAGGAAATAATTAAATAATTGTTATATTTCGGGGGGATGTTGATTAAGAGGTTGATATACAGTATATGTGTGTGTGTTTGTGTGTGTGTGTGTGTGTGTGTGTGTGTGTATATATATATATATATATATATATATATATATATAAATATGCAGGATATATATATATATATACACAGAGAGAGAGAGAGAGACATACATACATACACTGTATATTCTTTTTTTTAATATAAGTGGATGGAACAACTGTATCTAGTAATTTTTATAATGTGCCAATGGAATGATTTATAGAAATAATGTGATTTTGGTTTAATATAGTGTAAGGGATTGATTATGGAAATTTGTTGTATATCCTTGCTGTTAAAAGTCAGAAGTCACCTCTTCTTGTAATCTTTAAAAAAAATTCTCTTCTGTTTTTCACATTTCTAGTTTTCTTTTTTTTCTTTTTGTAGTTTTTTCTTTTTCGTAGTTTTTATCTTTGTCTTAAATCTAATAAAATCCTTATGAGAAAAAAAAAGAATTATCTGTAAGTTTTAATTGTCCACCACCTATATTCTGAACCTAAAAAGAAAAGCTACAAAAAGAAAGACAGAAGGTCATTGGTATTACATTTAGATTCTGGTATCAGTCATATTGAAGGGGCGTGGTGGCTCAGCGGGTAAGACGCCAGGCTTGTCGATCAGAAGATCGCAAGTTCGGGGGTTCGAATCCCTAGCCCCGCGTGACGGAGTGAGCTCCCGCACTAGTTCCAGCTCTTGCCAACCTAGCAATTCGAAAGCATGCAAATGCAAGTAGATTAATAGGTACCACTTCGGTGGGTAGGTAACAGCGTTCCGTGCGCGTCATGCGGCCACATGACCGTGGAAGCATCTTCAGACAACGCTGGCTCTTCGGCTAACAAACAGAGATGAGCACCGGCCCCTAGAGTCGGACACGACTGCACAAATGTGCGGGGGGAACCTTTACCTTTACCTATCATATTAAAATGACCCAAATTTTCTTTTTCTTTTTAAATCATCAAACACAAAATGATCAGTTATTACTAAAACTGAAAAAGGCCATGGAAGCAGTACAACTTTTTTGAGGTTTTATTTTGTGGTTCCCTGTGCTTTTCTTTTACTGGAAGGTTGCTTGAAGGAAAACAAGGCAAGACATCACAAAACAGAGCTTCCACATTTCAAAGACACAGTTACTATTCTATTACATATATCATGTTTTTCCAGCAATAAGCCATGCTACTGTCTTCTTTAAAAGAAAAAAAAATCCATTGTACATTAGGAAAGGTGGGAGCCAAGTGGTGTAAGATCCAACCTCATAATTATTTAATAACTATGAGGTCGCTATAAATATGCATAGGCCTTTCGAACATACAGTGCATATTGGACTTTTGAAATTACATTGGAAATGCAAGGCAGATTTGGAATTTGCCCCAGATTAGTTAACCCCCACTAAAAACACAAATCCACAAGTTAAAAAGTACAAGAACACAAGTGGGGCTATTAGAAGCCTTTTATTTATAAATTGATAAACCAGAAGAATAGTAGTAAACAAAGTAGCAGCACAAACAGTCTAATCAAAAACTTTTAATTTTGTTAACCATTGGTAACTGGAGAGAAACCATGCAGGGGCAATCTTATCCAGTGCCAGGGCTGTCTTCAAGTTCCAGAGGTAGACCAGGCACAAGATGGAATTGCTTGACAGACTTTTGGGGAAATCTCCAATATCGCCTAGACACCATCTGGATTCATTAGGGACCTGAACCAGACCAGTCGGATAAATACTCTCCTTAAACAGAGGTAAAAGGTCCACAATTAACAGAAAGTGATCCAACCACAGCAAAGGACAAATTCAAGTTCATCCATATGCAGATCGTATCTCATCTGTTCCAAAGTAAAGATCAGATCAAGTGTATGCCTGCCTAATACATCAGGGCCACAGTTATCTGTGACAAGCCCACTGTTGCCACAGAGGCCATGAAATCACAATCTATTCCAGATGACCTCTCTGAGGAACTTCGTTTGAACATTAATTAGGATGGGGGAGAGGCCTAAGCTCTGGAACACACCATGGTGGAGTACTTGTGGGCTCGACTTCTCCCTCCAGCAATCACCAATTAGATCTGCCCACTGAGGAACAAGTAGAACCATTATAAAGTGTGCCTTCATCTCCCAACCCTCCTAGGTAACCCAATCCTGTGGTTGCCAATGCTGAAAGCTGCTAAGAGATCCAGCAGGACAAGAATGGTTGTGTTGTCTCTACTCAAATCCTACCACAAGTCATCTCTGAGAGCAACCAGTGAGAATTGTGTCCAATGACTAGGCCTGAATCTAGGCAGCCAAGGCTCTAGACAATTTGTATCCTCCAGGGCTCTTTGTCACCCCACCACTTTCTCAATAACCTTCCACAAAAAGGGTAGGGTTGGAAATAGGATGGTAATTGTCTAATACTAGTAAAAAGCAGGTCTCTTCTGATGCTGCTTGCATTTCTCCTTCCCATGAAGAGGTGTTGATTATTGCTTGGATCCACATCCCTGCCCTCACCCTGGCCACTTGAGAGGGACAGGGATCAAGTGTAGAAGTAGCAGAGCTAAGATCACAGAGAATCTTATCCCCTTCTCCAGATTCTAACCTGGAATGGATATGAGTGATTTTATCCCAAAAATGGCCAACCAGATCACTTATACCCTGCTCTGACTACAGTAGGTCTTTCAGAACATCTCTCCCAAGAAATGAAGTCTATTAAACAGTGGGACTGGTCGACATTCTGCAGATGCAATGAATGCAGAGAAGTTGGTTTGCTTTGTTGCCAACAAAATTAGGTTCAAATTTGAGCACTTATCCATGTCTAATCATACTTGCTTCTCATCTTCTGCCAGCTTCACTCCAAACATCTCTCACCCATTTAATTTCTCAGATCTCTTCAGAGAACCAAGAAGCTCTCTAGCATCAACAGGTACAGAGATGCCGTTGAGGAGAAATCCTGTTTAAAGCTCTGCTCATATCCATATTCCAGAGGCTAACTCAACAGAACTACTCTCCAGATCACTTAGTCCCCAAGTGCTTTCAAGAAACCCTCTGGGTCCATTGGAGGCTGGTGACTTCAGTTAACCCCAGAGTCATGAGGAGGAGATCTCTCCATGACAAGGGATTGGATGACAAATCAGGCATTCAAGAAATCAGTCTTAAATGAGGCACCCTTCAATCTAGGTTATTGACTCACAAGGAGGTTGTGAGGTTGTTGAGACTGGAGGGCCAAAGTAGAGATTGGCAGTAAATCTCCAACCTCATTTCTCCTGGAATGATTCCCCCGCACACATCTTCCACCATACTTTCCCATCACTATTGTTATCCTTCCCTCCATCTCCATCCCCTAAGCTACTAAACTCCCCCCTTACAACCACCTGCACCAGACAGTTACATGACTCCTCCATCACTACATCTGGCATTCCCAATTCAAATACCCTTCCCCACCTTCCCTTCATTACAGTTCCCTACTTTGGTCTTACCCAATCTGGGGGACCTGGAAGCAGAGGAGCACCCCCCCCCATTGTCTCACTCCAAGGAGGGGCCCTCTTCCCCATCCTCCTTCCTCTCACTCAAGAAGCAACATAGGGTTTTTTTTCTTTCTACTCTTCTTTCACAGCTGTCTGCTCACTCTCCTCCACCCCAGTTCACAGTTCCATATAATCCACTCTGGGTGACAGAGGACTAACCCTCCTTTGTTCACATTTGCATGGGGTCCTATACAGTTGGCTAGTTCCACATGATCCTCAACTTAGCAACCACACAGTAACGTCCAATTTAATGTAACTCTTGGCTCTTCTATCCTGCTTTGCCCTTCACTTCTTCCCAGGTCGCTGTCTTTCTCAATATTCCCCCGCCACTGCCAGTCCCATTCTGAGCACTGATCCATTAAAATCCAGCACTTTCAATTTGAGTGATCTCCTTAACATTCTTACTTATTCTCATCTTTCTTTTTCCTGTATCTTTACATTATTATGCCAAGCACAATCCTGCTCAAGTATAACTGATAATACTACAAAACTCACACCAGCTTAAAAACTATAATTAACTTGGTGCCACCTTAAAAAAGGAAATATATATGTCTAAATGGAAATTGTTGCATAACCAGGACTGGGGATGAGGCTTAAATGAATCAAGGACTTTCCAGTGCCTTGAAAAGGCAACTGTAAACTCAAGAAAATTTTCTGCAGTTTCAGACTGGAGAGATCTGACTAGGTTTGCAATAACCACAATGTAAGATTTCAGAGACAGAGAACCAAAAGATCATGGTGAGAGGGAAAAACAGCTAAAAATGCAATCCTATTCATATTTACAGTGGATTCAATGGGATTTGATTCCAAGTGCAGATGAAGTAGCCACTTTATCTGTATTTATTCATCTCATATGTGTTCGTATATACATTTAACCTACGATATGTAGGATTACAAGTACTGAGCATTTGCATTCTTTGCTACTTTTACCAGATTCATCTTGCAGTTGCCTGATTAATTTATAGCGTAGGTTCAGTCCATCAGATTCCTGTAAAACTAGGATCAAAAGCCTTATAAACATAAAACCATAAGAACATTGGAAGCTTCCATGCATTAGGATAGGCCATTAGTATACCTTGCTCAAAACTGTCTACTCTGATTAACAGCAGCATTCTAGGTTTACAGGTACAGATTTTAATTACTTGAATTTCTACCAAAACTTTATATTTGGAAACACTAGCAACTGAACCTAGGACTTTCTAAATCTGGAGGAGAAAGCGTTTTGTACTGGTGAGACATTTTGCATATTGACACATACATTCCCCAGGAATGAAGAATCTGTAATCCTCCAGATATGAACAAACTCTACCCCGTTAGCCCCAGGCAACAGAGTACCTTGCTACCAATTCTTGGAGTTGCAGGCTAGGATATGTGGATTAGTCTAAATGGGGTCTGTGTTAGTCCAACATATGCTGAAGTATGAGTCTGTCTATAATGTTTTCTGTGAACTATTTTTCTTGA
Source organism: Charina bottae (assembly GCA_023362775.1). Taxonomy (NCBI): domain Eukaryota; kingdom Metazoa; phylum Chordata; class Lepidosauria; order Squamata; family Charinaidae; genus Charina; species Charina bottae. Next base: position 32,271,305 of record JALMGJ010000003.1, on the reverse strand, counting down.
AATGCCCAAAGTTCAACAACGATTATCATACATTATTTTCCCTAAAGTTCAAATTTTATACAAAGCTTTCCCTAATATATACTTGTTCCTAACTGGTCTGGCTTTCTGGATATGCTTAAAAACTGAGTTATTCCAGGGAGCCTATTATAGGACTGCCACTTTTATATATTTTATTATTTATGGTTTTATGGTTTAATTATGTTTTTTTTTTCTCAATTCTTTTTTTTTTTTTGAAAAATATCATTTTATTTACATTCAACATAAAACATAAAAACAAAACACATAATACATAACAATGATTACATATAACACATAACAATGGTTACATTTATGTATATATATTTACATTTGATTTTACATAATCATTTTTATTATATTTAATTATGGTTTTATGGTTTAATTATGGTTGTAATTTTTGACATTTTGGTGCTTTGGTGGTTGCTTTATTTTAAATGCTTGTTTTTGCTCTTAAGCATTGTGAAGTATCAAGGATCTGGTGATTGCAATGGGTATAAATTTGATAAAGTAAATAAATGAATGGCATTTCTTGATATGCACATATTTTGATTCAGCGCCACATAAGTAATTCATTCTTTTTGTACACAACTTTCCCAAATATATACCTTTTTTTCTATATGTTTTCCAAATTTGTAGTTTGTACATGACTGTATTTCTTCCTCTAGGACCTCCCCAAAAACACAGGCTTTTCTATGCAATTTTTGAATGAAGAAAGACTTTGGGATATCCTGTAGCAGATCCATTTGTGCGTGATGGATTCCACTTTAGTGGTACACACGCTTGTACTTGAAAAACATTCCCAGAAGGATTTGTGTCTTTTTATCCCTATTTGCAGGACAGCAGCATCTGGAAGTCTACAGTCTATGAAGGTTCTCAGTCATCCAGGTGGAATTGTCTGTAGCTTGAATCATGTCAACTGGATTTCTATTTTCTCAGTGGAAACGTTTCGCTCCTTATCCAAGGAGCTTCTTCAGTCTGAGCAAAGTTGGTAAGGGAATCCTAAATATGTTTCTAGGTAGCTGTGTGACTTACCAACTTTGCTCAGACTGAAGAAGCTCCTTGGATAAGGAGCGAAACGTTTCCACTGAGAAAATAGAAATCCAGTTGACATGATTCAAGCTACAGACTGGAAGTCCACAGGTTTTCCCAGTCTGCTTTATAATCAAACCATTGTGTTGCAATGATGAAAAAAAAACTCTGCCTTCAAGTCAGTTGTGTTCCTTTTAGACAGTTCTCAAGAGATACATCTTCACCAAGCAACTTAAAAAAAGAAGAAAATTCCAGTAGCTCTTTCCACAACTATTCTGACTAGCTACATTTTAGAACAAAAGGGCTGGTTGACAGACATATGGTTGATGCTCTACTTTGCGTCCAGGCTTCACTACAAATTAATGTGAGCTTTCATGGCCAACAATTAATTTTAACAAACATTTAAAAATCAATAGTAGGAAGCAGCTACAATGAATTCATGTTTTATTCTTTGTCAAGGAAAGTTGTATATTCATATAGAACAATTAACTGCGCTAATTGATTTGTTTTTACTCTAACACCTCACCAGCAATTATTGCATTCCAATTTAATGTTCTATTAGCAAAATTAACAGTAAACAGAAACTAAAACTAAAACCAGCTTTTGAAAATGCGGGTGAAGCGTTCATTTTTATTAACAAGGGGTAATTGTGTCTGTTTAGTGATTTGCTTTGAGATTTTTAAAAAGATTTTTTTTAATACTGTACCATTTAAAAGGAGACTGTGAAAAGCCTACGGAAGGATTTGAATTAAACAGTCTTTCACCCTTTTAATATCTCACAAGAGATTTTTCTGCACTGATTCATTTAATTTAGTGGACGCAGCAGTGTGGCCCATTGATTGTGGACAAAACTTCTGAAGGGCCTGGTGTGCACCCCTGTTAAAACGTGGGAAGAGAGTAAAGTTGGCCGTGAATTAATTTGATTCTGTACATAATTCTTTTTTCAATGGGATTCTGTGTCCCATTGCAGAGGCATGAAAAAAGGAGACCCTGAGTTTGATTGCTTAATATTCATCTACATTTTCCTCTCTATGGGCACAATATGCTTGGCTTAATTAACTTTTCTCAAAGGTGAAGCAGTGCGCACCATCTGCTGTGAGACAATCACATTTGTATGCCTCTCAGAATAATCCCTTTACTACTGAAACTGCTATCATACAGGAGCCAAATCTGAAAAACTTTCAAATGGCATTGCTTGCCATTGAAACCAATACTGCTTTACTCCCAATGGTAGCATGCTGGCATGATTTGGCCAAAAGAGAGATGGGCTCAGATTTTTGTTAGTTTGATTTGGTTGCTTGTTTGAAAGGAGTTTTGAGAGACAGATCCTATTTTGCGACCTTCTTCCCAGTAATTATGTTGAGCACAATTCCTCAACCTCACTAGTTTAAACATTCAACCTGCTTCCTTTAAAAAACCAGTTCAAGAACAAGGGCTTAGCAGGCACAATCTACCAATCACCTACCTCTTATTGTTGTTGTAGGATATTCTTTTTTAATCAGTCAATCAATAAATAAATAAACTGGGCAGGAGAAGGAGATATTTTTTAAAAACCCCAAAGTCAGACACTTCTGCCTGAAAAGAATAATTGAGTCACTTAAAATTCCAGTGTGAAATATTTAGACAAAAGTATAGCCATTTAATTTTTTAATCAAGTTTCAAGGACCACACAGTGCTATCAAGGGCCTACTGAACTTGCTCTAAAGCTGGGTCATTATTTGATCTTTGTGGCTAGTAATCTGATTATCTCATTGTGGAGGTAAACTTCAGACCCAATCTTGTTAGCAGCTGGCTAGGCTGGATTACCCCAGCTACTGAGGTGGAAAATGAACTGAGCAGTCCGTCTTTGGCCTTGCTCCCTTTGAGCCTGAGGTTGGCTACTTCAGGGTGTCTACTTTTGTGTCTGAATCAGCACTTTATACTTCAATCTTTCTTTTGCAGGGCAAACATATTCTCTCAGGGTAATGTCATGACAGGACTTAAAATGCCCTTGAAAACCCAGCATTCTGAAACAGGTAGGAGAATGGCCTTGCGAAACCCGGACAGGGACTCGGTTATTTAATTAAAGCCATCTGATCAAGGAGGTGGGGTCCTCTTTTAATTTTAGACTCACACTGGCTTGAGTTGCTAAAATATGCAAATGCTCGCAGGAGTTGTGTGGTCTCTCCTTAAGACACTCACAGTTTTGCTTGTGGTCGCATTACGGCTTTGACTGCTTTTACAGTGAATGCACAGCACCGTCAAAGCGCAGAAAGTCTTGAGAAATAGCCTGAAAGAGTTCAAAGGATCCAAAAGACAAAAAAGGACTAAGCTGGGATTTTTATGTACACTGAAAAGAAGAATAAAATATAAGTTCTCTAATGCAGGCTGTTATGGCAATGTTACCCATATCAAAGCACGATGGGGCTACAGAGGAGTCTTGAAAGTTTTCTTGCCCGCCATATGCAAAAGAGAAATAGGAACAATTTAGGCTGGCGGTGATTTTGCTACATGAGCCACTGAATGCTCTTTTTGGACACACTATTGAGTGAACAAGGAATTCAAAGAGTTTGAACTCGAACAAGTTTTCTGCTTCAATAGGCCATAATCAATCCCAAAGAACTGAGTACTACTCAGTGTAGTGCTCTGCTCTCTAGGGTAACCAGGGTCTGTGTGTTGTTTTGTTTTGTTTTGTTTTGTTTTGTTTTGCCCGCTATTATAATACACATCAAAGAAAGAGCTCTTATGTTGGCTCTCTACTTATCAATCCCGCTAACCCTAAATCTCTTTAGGACAGATTTTTTGAAAAAGCTAAAGCAATTAAGCGCCCTTCTCAACTATCACTGTGGCACATTGCTACAGTTGCTCAATATACATGAATAAATATATAGGCACCAAGCAGGCTACCATCAATGAAACCAGAGAATCCAGGACTAGATTTATCCATGTATACAACAATACAAATCCAGAATGTGAACTACTGGAAGAACATTGCAACCTTTTGTCCTACAAATCACAGGGTTGTGTTTTTTTTTCCAGGAAACAGCACACCCCAAAAGCAATATTCTAATTCTATCATCATCATGAGACAAACAAGGTGCAGAATTGTTTTAATAAAAGAGATATTTCAAATAATGCCAGCACTCAAATATATCAAGCACTTTCAGCTTTTGCAGTCACGCAAAATCATTATTTGGCTCTCCGTTTGCCTGTAGTAGTTGTAGTATCCATACAAATAGTATAACCGAGCACAGCAACAATGAATTTTATCAAGTATGATGAAACTTTCTTAATCCTAGAAAAATAGTAAACCCATGACAGGATGACATTTTAGAATTATAAGGTTTTATTACAAACGCTTTCAAAGTCATAAAACACCAGTGCATATAGACAGATTGCATTTTTCTTTCTATCTATCTCCTTCTCTGAACTTTTCCAGTTTCTGAATTTCCTTTCAAGTGTGGTGCCCAGAATTAGACAGAGTATTTGAGGTGGTGTCTAGCCTACATAGAATAAAATGGAACTATTATTTCCTGTAATTTGGATACTCTCCTGTTGATTTAACCTAAAATTAAATTTTCATTGTTTGCAGCCATATCACACTGCTGTTTCTTATTTAGTTAATAATCCACTACTTGTGCAATATCTTTTTCAGATGTACTGCATCCTGCATTCCATGTGCTTTTGGTTTCAGTTTGCTAAGTGAAGAATACTGTATTTGTTTCTATTAAATTTCGTTTTAAAACATTTTTCTAAACTCGTAAGATATTTTTTAATGTTATTTCTCTCTTCTATGGCACAATTTTGTGTCACCTGCAAATTTGATAAGCATTCTATCAATGTTCATCCAAGTCATTAATAAAAATGTTGAAGAGTACAAGGCCCAGGACTGAACTTTCTAGAACCCCATTTCATGTTTAACCCCCATTTGATGAAAATTATTGATGGGCATTATTAAAGTATGCTCTTTTTTTTGAGCCATCTATGTACTCACTTAATTGTCATTCAATTGAGTCCATACTTATTGTAACTAGTTTGCTAATTAGAATGTAATGAGATACTTTGTCAAATGCATTACTGAAATCATAGTATATTGCATCTACCACATTCCCACAGTCTACTAAATAAATTATCTATTCAAAAAAAATGAAATAAGATTGCTGTTAGAAGACTAATGTTCCATATCCAGAAGGCTACTAATTGCTTCCTTCTCCAACAAATTACCTTCTTAAAGCTTTTGGACCACCCTTGGAACAGCCAGATGGTGCATGAGAAAAATGGAATCTGCTTGAATTCCCCAGAACTTTCTGTCTCGAAAATTGAGCATTTTTATCTGTGTCCCAACAAATGCCATATGTCTTTGAAAAAAATACAGTTTGCTTTTGAAAAGCATCATCCATATTTTCTGGAATTAGTGAGTGATAATAGACATCAAGAACAACATAGCTTTTATTTGTTCTACTACATTCTAATCTAGGTGCTCTCTGCAGTATCAAGTTCATTCACTTGGATTTATGAACAGGTGTGGATACTTTTAACAAACATAATTTCCCTTTCTATTATTTCTATTCCTTTTGAGCAAATTGCATTTTTCATTTGCTATGTTCTAAGCATGGGAGAAATACCATCAGGTTTCTGTTTATTTCCCATACCCTGAACATTAGTGTACAAACAACAAAAGTGGTGAATTTCATGAACCAATACTGATTTTTACTGAATGGTTTAATAGGCAATGGATTTCTGGATTTCTATCTCCAACATTCATAGGATTCAGTTTAAAGCCCATTGGATCCAGTTTTCTTCCCCTGAGGACTCCTGAAAAGGCCTAAACTTGGGTTTCAGTGGTGAAGAATATCTCCTACTCCTCTTGTTTCTGGTTGTCACACTCATTGACTAGGCTTGCTCCTTTATTATATTGTTTTGCCCATGGAGAATTCTGACAGCTCCTGTTGTAGCATCTGCTTTCTTTGATGTGATAAATCTTCATCCACATTTGCTAAAGCATGGCCACTTGACACTCCAGTCCTCTGACTTTTGTATCAAATTTTGCTACAAGCTCTTAGAGCATTTTGGAAAACATATATCAGGTCATTCTCAGGTAGAAATGCAAACATGCCTTAGGTGCTGAAGATCAAGACTGCAGTCTCCTGTACATTCATCTTCACATTTGCTTAAGGTACTACTACTAAAAGGCTTTTATTTTATCAAAATAAAACATTTTATTTTATCATGTTTCTTTCTCATGCTTCCAGATTGATGCATTGGGGGAAAATGTGTTAAGAACCCATCCCCCTTTAAAATACCCTGCTGAATTCTGTTGCTAAATTCCTGTTTGCTATCCCTGTTCTCTTCCTGGATCCTGGCTGACTTATATTCCTCCTACAGTCTCTGATTACTTAGCTGAAGCAGGCACTCAATCACACGCAATGAACAACAGCGAGTATTCAGGAGATTATCTTTTCATACAACTGAGCATACAGTCCACAAGAATACACAGCTTCTATGATCATTCTCTTCCTTGACTTTTCATTCTATTGAACTCTAATGGTAAATTACTTTTTGCTTGCTCTATTGATTAATTCAGTGATAGTCTACTACAATGCAAACATCTCCATACACTTATTATTTTTGTGTGGGCACCAGATAATATATGTTTGCTTTTCCATGCTTTTAAACTGTGACAAGAGTTGTTTTAAAATAAATCTTGTATCCACTGCATTGATGTCCTTATTGTTTATTGTATTGTTTAACTTAATAACTACCCTCAATGTTGTGGTGGCATAAGAGAGGGCAGAAAAGCCACCCTTTGCAAATACCTCTGTTTCTTCTTCTAGCTCTCCATCCTTAACAACTACTATTGTCAATATTTGCTTAAAATCAGGGAGGCCAGAGGAATCCTTCTCTTTGTGTCATGAGTTTCTGTCACTCACAGCCTAACATTATCTTCATGCACATTTTATTTTTCCTGCAGGAATGAATTAATATCATTAGTTTGCATGAGAGAAAGTAAGGAGACTTTTTTTTATTATTATTATTAAATTTATATTACCGCCCATCTCCCCCATCGGGGACCCTGGGCGGTTCACAATAAAACATAGTTAAAACATAAATATAAAATTACAATATAATAAATAATATAATTGTTTTTTTTACATTGGTGTGGATGTACCCCCTCATGGCAAATATCCATTCAGGCTGCTTGCCAGATGCAAAATACACATTCTCACAAGGAACAGATTTCTGTCATGTACACAGAGAGATATCCCAGTTCCATCCTGTATTCTGGGGATAGAACATTTGAAAAAACAAAACAAAACAGGCAGAACTGAAGGAGGAATCTGAGGAAAAAGCTATGAACCAAGGCTGGGGAAATCATAGGACTAAGATAATTCCATACAGCCTCTGATTAAATTTTGGACTTGCCAGGAATCTGGGGAATCTTCTACATATTGAGACAGATGGAACATCTGTTTCTAAAGGAATACTTGTTCTGAAGTAACAAATATCAATTCTAGCTAGGGATCTGTGTTAATTTCTTTTTCTCTGCTGTGTAAGTTTAATGCTCTTATTAATTAGGAAACTAAGTGTGTAACCTCAGCTTTGCATCCCATCCTTCAGGCTGGGCAGGAAAATATTAATTTTATTTGTTTGTTTGTTTGTTTGTTTATTTATTTATTTATTTATTTATTTATTTATTTTATTGGATTTATCACTGCCCAACTCCCCCAAGGGGGACTCTGGGCGGTTTACAACAATTTATAATCTTCTAGTAGTCTGTAATCCTAAATTCCAGTATTTCCATCTCACAGGGAAAAAGTGTTCATTTGTAGCAGACCAGTACCATCTTGTGGTCTGCCTGGAACATAGTATTTTATTTTGTAATTAAGAGGACTTTTATATATCATATTTTCTTCTTTTTAAATAAAATTTGATTTTTATTATCTCTGATGAGATTGATATATCTCCCAAGGAGGAGAGGAAAGACTGAAACCTCTTATCACACACCTCTATGCTATGCTATCAAGAGGTTTCATTATTGCAGGGCTTTCCAAAGTTTTCCCGTGGCGACACACCAACCGCCGTTGGTGTGTCGCCGCGGGAAAACCCGGAAGCGCCGCCATTGCGGCAGCGCGCAAAAACCTGGAAGCGCTGCTGCCGATTTCGTTTTTTGCGCGCTGCCGTTGGTGTGTCACCGCGGGAAAACCCGGAAGCACTGATGATGATCAGTGCTTCCGGGTTGTGTGGCGACACACCAGACTGTGTGTGGCGACACACACACAGTTTGGAAAGCTCTGCATTATTGAAAGTATTTCCTATTTATTTTTTGACCTTTTAATTGCCAGAAAGGTAGCACAGGTTCTGAGAGCCCTATCCCTCTCACAGAGCAGAGTTAGAAGGAGGACACCAGGTGAGGTGCCTCTGGAAAATAGGCAATGGTGACAAGCACTACCAAGTCACTGTTTTCAGACAGCAGTTATTTCCAACTGACATGGACACTCTGGTGTCTATAGATTAGATCAATGGGAGTAAACTGTGTTCATATTCAGTAATCATGTTTTAAGCACCTGAAAAAGAGTGATTTCGGGAATGGTTTCTTCACTTTTGCATATACTGGCCAAAATGTTGTTATATGCTTCCTAAACAGTTATAATTATACCCATGTCATAAACTCTACTGGGGTGCAGATTTCCATCTACCCATCCCATCAGGTCCAGCAGGAGGGGCATGTTATGGGTCCCATCTGCTAAAGAGTTCCATCTGCTAAAGAGTTCCATCTGATGGGATCCAGCTTTTTCTGCTGTGGCACCCACCCTCTGGAACATCATTCCCCCTGAGGTAAGGTTAGCCCTGACCCTATTGGCCTTCCAGACATCTCTTAAAACATGGCTTTTCCAGAAGGCTTGGGGTTCCTATGGAAATAGGGAGCCTGTGAGGTGTTTATATTGTGTGTATATTGTGATGTTGGTCCATTCTCCTGTGGTCTTATTTATATTGATGTTTAATTGTTTTTAATGGTTGTTTTAGACTTATTTTTAACTGTTTAATTGTACACCATCCAGAGTCACGTTTGTGAGATGGGTAACTATATAAATTTGATAAATAAAGAAATAAAGTTCAATATCTCAAGATTAGATTTCAGGGAGAAAGAGGGTGTAAGTATTTTGAGATGCTTCTAGAACTACCTCAGTTCTGGACTTCTGGAGGAGATATGGTGAACTGAAGATGGCTCTGTGAAAGTGAAGCTGACGACCACAGCAAAGACCAAGGAACAGGTGAGTAGACTGGTCCCTTGGAACCTCTCTGGATAAGGAGAGGATTGGAGATCACCCAATTGTGCTCCGGGTGGCTGCTCCTCTCGAGGAGACTGCAGGACAGTGGTTTTCCATGGGTTTGAGTGCCGGGAGATGACGGGATCAGCCATCTTGCTCGCAACCGCAGTGGAGACTTTTAAAGGACACTAAGTTCACAAACCTCATTTTCTAATCAATTTCAGAAATTGCCTACTAACTATTCTAAAGCTATTAGAGACCTTCAGAATGACAGGTTTGGAAAGTCTTCATCAGGTGTGTTTATCTTCGATTCTGAACAAAAGAAAAATTAATTACAAGCTTAAGAACTTAAAGAATTTGAAATAAACAGCAAAAAGCTAAATAATATCTAAGAAAATTATAAATGGATTAAGGGCCCAGATATATTTGGAATATTGACTTTTACTATAAGATTTTGGAATTAACTATAAAAAATAAACAACTTCTTGTGGGAAACAGACTTATTTTGGTTATCCTGGCAATTGCAAGTTATAACAAAAGATAAGTGGCTTTAGAAACTGGATACTAAAGATTTTAAGCAGAAGAAAAAAAGATACAAAACCTGATGTCAGTTAATACTGGGACTTACAGGATGATACAAAAAGTTATAACATCAGAAATATTAAAGATATTTGAAGAATGGAGCCAGAAATTAGTAACTACAATATCAACCCTGTCAGTAATGATGTCTGCTTATATGGATAGACTATGTGTAAAAGATGTTAATGAATATGAAGACAGACGTGAAACAAATTTTATCTGATAAGATAGGGAAAGTACCGAAAGTGGAACTACAAATGACAGGCCAAGAGAATGATTTGGAAAAGGGTGATTTACTGGATATACAAAAGAAACTGGCTGAAGTTTTAAAAATTAAAAGGGAATTAAAAATTAAAAATTAATAAAAATTAGAAGTCAATATTCCAAATATATCTGGGCCCTTAATCCATTTATAATTTTCTTGGATATTACTTAGCTTTTTGCTGTTTATTTCAAATTATTTAAGTTCTTAAGCTTGTAATTAATTTTTCTTTTGTTCAGAATCGAAGATAAACACACCCAATGAAGACAAATGATAAACCAAGAGAATAATGTGGAAAAAATTATCTTATTGGATCTACAAAACAGGCTTGTTAAAGCCTTGAAGAAATCTGTCCGATGGGATAAAGAAGAATTGAAGAGAAATCAAATCATAAAACAATATTTGATTGAATTAAAGATTAAGACTGTTAGAAGTAAAAGGGGGGAATATAAAGTTGGCTTATTTGATCAAGGTTAAAGGAAGAGGTTTTTTGTTTTTTGTTGTTTTGCAATGTTCTGGCAACCTTTTATGGACTTTTTGCTGACACCAGGATTGAAAAGTTGATGTTTTATGGATTTACTTATAGATGCCAGGCTTGTCGATCAGAAGATCGCAAGTTCAGAGGTTCAAATCCCTAGTCCCGCGTGACGGAGTGAGCTCCCGCACTCGCCCCAGCTCTTGCCAACCTAGCAATTCGAAAGCATGCAAATGCAAGTAGATTAACAGGTACCACTTTGGTGGGTAGGTAACAGCGTTCCGTATGCGTCATGCCGGCCACATGACCGCGGAAGCGTCTTTGGACAATGCTGGCTCTTCGGCTAACAAACGGAGATGAGCACTGGCCCCTAGAGTCGGACACGACTGCACAAATGTGTGGCGGAACCTTTACCTTTTTAAAGAGTGGGATATGGGATGAAAAAGTATCTGTTTAACCTTATAGGGGGTAAAGAGTTATTAAATTTGTTTATACTTGTTGAAGGTTGGAAGTCACTCCTTTATATATTTATTTTTTTCTTTATTATATTCTCTCTTTTCTTTTTCTTCATTCTTTCTTTTTCTCTTTTCTTGCACTTTTTATTTGTGTGGATCCAGAATTGGCCTTTACAGCCACTTACGGATCCACTGTTAAGATTTTACCCCTGGAAGACAATCTTACTCGGCTACGAGTGATCGCCAAGACAAGACAGATTCTTTCTTTCCATTTTCTTCTCTTTCTCTAAGTTTAGTTTGTATTAGTTTATATTATTGTAATTAAAATTCTTAATAAAAATTATATTTAAAAAAATAGAACTATCTCAGTTCCATCTCCCTTCTCAGTCTGCCTTCTTCCAAACTACAGTTTCTTCTCACAAATATTGTCCTTATTCAAATTGGGAGTTAAGGTTAATAAAGACATATTCTTTATTGGTTATCACCTTTAAAGCCCTACATGGCATGGGACCAGGCTACCTGAAGGACCGCCTCATCCCCGTTCAATCAACCCATCCCACCTGGTCCTGTAGAGAGGGCACGCTACGAACCCCGTCTGTAAGAGAGTTCCATCTGACGGGGTCTAGGAGGCGTGCCTTCTCTAGCCCCTGCCCTTTGGAACGTTCTACCTCCTGAAATAAGATCGGCCCCCTCTCTCCTGGACTTTAGAAAAAATCTAAAAACCTGGTTATGTCACCATGCTTGGGGAGTGGAGGGGAACAGCCAGTCTTGGGGTTGGCTGGCCCCTTAGATCTGCTGTATCCAGCCTTATCGACCAATGTGATGAAACGTACCATTTCTGGATCAAACTCTAATATATATATGTACATTTTGTTTTTATTGATATTTATAGTTTTTATTGATTTTAAATTTTTTCTGTGAACCGCCCAGGGTCCCTCCTTGTGGGGGAGATGGGCGGGATACAAATGTGATAAATAAATAAATAAATAAATAAATAAAATATTCTATTGTTCAAAATGGCTTTCTTTTCAGAACAGTCTCTGTCTATTCTTAAGGCCATATATTGAAAGCAATCAACTGATCTCCCTCAGAAAAAAGAAAAGATTAGACATTTTTGCAAAAGCATTACCCAACTTACCCGGACGTGGATAGAGAGATCTCCAAGTCAGAAATCACTGGCTGCAGTCATTGTTGTTGTTGTTGTTCAGTCGTTAAGTCGTGTCCGACTCTTCGTGACCCCATGGACCGTAGCACGCCAGGCCTTCCTGTCCTCCACTGTCTCCCGGAGTTTGCTCAAGTTCATGTTCATTGCATCGGTGATGCTATCTAACCATCTCATCCTCTGCTGTCCCCTTCTATTATACATCTGTATATGTCCCCTTCTATTATACATCTGTAGTATGGCTGCAGCCATACTACACACTAAACCCTAATGCTGGGTTAACAACCCACAATGACTACGTTCAAATAATATTATGCCCAAACAAATTACAGGTTAAAGTAATGGTCTGAAACGCACAACATGTTAAGGCAATGGCTGAGCTCCCTTAAACATGCTGAACCACAACTACCCACCCCCATTTTAGCCTGAACCAGAATTTTGCAAGACATAGCCACTGACTTGAAAGGCTCACCATGTAACTTTCCAGCCCAATTCCCATTCTTGTAGCTACATGCAAGCTAAAGTTGCCTTTGAGTCAAGCATATATCATGGTAACTTTATGGATGTGCCCACGTAATTGTCTTTGCAACTATTTGGCAGTGGTGTACCATTCCCTTCTGTGGGGATGTTTTGAACTTCCCACCCTAGTTTATAGCCATGGTGCTTCCTGGGGCCTCCCATCTAAGTTCTACTAAGGTCTGATCCTGCTTAGCTTCCTGAGAGTAGCCAAGGTTGGCTGCAAGCTGCCACCTAGTTGGACATAACTATATATAGAAGCATCTGAAATCTAAAACAAATTAAAAATGAGGCAGTAAGACTATTCCCAAATACTGTTTAATCCTAGGCTTGGTCCACTTTGTGCAGTGAAATTGCTTCTCAAATGCCACATGAAGTGGTGGGAATCATACCTGGTATGCCTGTTTTTATCTTTGCATTATTGTTTACAGATGGTAGATTACTTTTGGATTAAACCCCCCTTTGGGTCTCCTTTATTAGAAAAACTGTACCATCTAATCTTGCAAATGGATGTTTCTTTTCTTTTTTGCTTACAATAGCATGGATCATCTGCAACATTGCCTGAATAAGTGTACCATTTGTCACAGGCTAAAAAACTGTCATCATTAACTTGATTAATCAAATGCTGCTGTTAAAGATGGATTGAAAGCATAAAATAGGGAGTCCAGTGCCAGGTAACAAAGAGATAAATATGAACAAGTCAACCAATACTGAATAACAACCTTCACAATTTTTTTAAAGCTATCAATTAGTTATTTTCCCTCCCCAGATACATTTTTCTAGGGACAAAAGTATGATTTGCTCAAAAGTCATGCTGCTTGCTTACTTTATTTATTTGTCTGGAGATATTTTGTCTTAAGGTCAGTGTTAAGAACTTCTGCTTTTCCTTGGTTGTATAATCTGAAACTTTGACTCTGATGGCCAGAAGGAAATAATCATAGAACTGGAAAACCTGTAATAAAATTATTCTACTTTCAGGATATCACTAATTCCCTTTCTGTGATGTGATTATAATTCTGAGAGCAGGAGTCACAGCAAGGAAGGCCAAGGAAGAGTTTCATTTTTTCATTGTCACTGATAGCGATTAATGTGGCTTGTATTTAGAAGCCACCTATAGATATTTGGGGGGGGGGGGAGTTGCTAAGGTACTTAATCAGCTTCTGTTGTTTAGGCCAAAAAAGCAGGGCAGAATAGAGGGGAAATTGAAAAGGTATTTTAAAGACCTGGTGGCCAGATACTATTATGCTTTTGAAGAAGTAGGCTAGGGTGACATATAAAACAAAGCTGTGGTGGCTTATTAAAGAACAGGGAATAGCTTTGCTCAGAAGTGATCAAATGCTTGATGGTCAGGGTGTGCTTTTAACATTGAGGAGAAGCCAGGCTGCAGCAAGCGAAAGGATGCAAACAGGGCAGGATTTTCTGTTGCATCCCGCTTTTCTGTGGCTTCTTTGTTTTTAAGATGTGTGCAGGGGGAACCTTTACCTTTACCTTTAAGCTTCCTCTAGGGTTGACATTAAAATTTCCATGTGTCTTCTACTTATAAGAGCAAGAAACCATACTCCCAATTTCCAGCAATGGTGCTTGAAGACAATGCTGGTGGCCAGCAAAAGCAGCTTGGGAAGTCATATAGTCTAGAGCCACCAGTTGCCCATTCTTGTCACCAGTTGCCCATTCTTGTCACCAGTTGCCCATTCTTGCTCCCTGTCCATTCCGCTGCCCTGACCCACTTACTATGCTCTCTGAATGAACCCAAAGATAATAAAACAAACATACAAACAGTGTCAGCAACTGCATAATATCTGGTGGGCATGCCAATTGCTTCAAAACTAGATTTTCAAAGCCCAAGTTCTGGCTGATTACTTCCAATTAATACTTGCTGTTCAGACCCTCCCTCTGCTTCATTTCTATGGTTTTAACCATCCCCTCAGGTTACCTGCTCACAATGTTTCAGTAACAATGGAAGCCACAGCTTTCAAAACTCCCTTATCAGGATGTTCACCGGGCTTCCTTACAGCAACTACCATTGATGATGGAGATTATAGTCCAACACATCTAGAAGACACCAAATTGGGGAAGTTTGGAAAGTTGCTAGGTGAGGGATGGACAGCCTATGTCTATGGGCCACATGTGATCCTTAGACACCTCTTTAGTTACACTGTTGAAAGCTGGCAGCATAATAATCAAGATCTTATTTTAGAAGGGAAACAAAGTGATTGATTAAAGTAAACTGCTGATGAAGAGCCAGGTTCTAGTCCACCCTCAGCCATGAAAGCTCTGTAGGAGATTCTCTCAGCACAAACTACCTCATAGGGATCTTGTTGTGGGGGAGAATAGGAGGGAGCACTATAAACTATGAGAACGATTTTTGTGTAGTGGCTAAAGGCACTGGGCTAGAGACCAGGGAGATTGTGACTTCTAGTTATGCCTTAGACATGGAGCCAGCTGGGTAACCTTGGGCCCTGACTCACAGATTGTGTACCACTCTTGAATGGGGAACTGCCACCCCATCCAAGAGTATTAATGGAAAATCCCTGGGTCCAGAGGCCCTCATATCCACAGCCACTCGGTCTTGGTAGGATTGAGTCAGAATCAGTAACTCCCCATCCAGGCCTGCACAGCTTCCAAAGCACAGGACCTCCACAGCCTCACTTGGCCAGCCCGGGGTCAAAATATATAGTTGGGTATCATTAGCATATTGACGATACTGAACCAAAACCAGCAGATGACCTCACCCAGTGGCTTCACATAGATGTTAAACAGGAGAGAAGAGAATGTTGAGCCTGCCACATAAGAGGGGCCCAGGGGACAACTTCTCCCCTCCTGACAACACCAACTGGAATTGGCCATGAAAGAAGAGAACCACCATAAACAGAGTCCCCAATTCCCAACCCCCACAGCCTGTCCAGAAGGATACAGTGGTCAATGGTATTGAAAGTCTCAGAGATTAAGGAGCATAAGGATGGATGCACCACTTCCATCCTGGCTCCACCACAGGTATCAACAAGTATGACCAAAGTTGTCTCAGCAATGAATCCCGGCCAGAAACCCCAGGTGTCACCAACTCAAACTCCCACTTCCACCAGTGTCACCAACTCAAACTCATCCCAAATCACACCACAAGACTGATCCCCAAGTACCTCAGCCAGACCTGCCCATTCAGAGTCCAGCTCAGAGCAGATCTGAGCAATTTTATCTGCCAAATAGAGGATAAAGAAATAATATCTGGCATACCTCCAAAAGCCAATAGTTCTACAGTAAGAGTATCACAAATAAGAAAGCATTATTGTTCTCCAGATGTTTCCTATCACCAACTAAGTCAGTATAAGTGAATTGTCCATTTTGTGGAAAGGTGTATTTTTTGGTCTGTCTTATAAAACCTACTTCATTGAATGACTACAAAAATCCTGTATTATTAGACAGAAAGAAACTCATGTTATAATTGTATATCCCAACTCTCTCCCTTAATTAAAATACAGACATACACCATGGTCTGAGCTTTTAAGGAATCTCACAGCGGCCCAGCATAGAGAAAGCCTAATTTACGCTTGCTGAAAGGTTACCATCAGATTACTACACTTCAGCAGGGACCTTGACTTGACTGGTAACTTATACTACGGCATACTCAACTCAATGGTTAATTCAGCCCTGATGTTATGAATTATCAGGAGAAACACCATGCCATAAATCTAAATACTGTGACATTTCCAAGTTGTCTGCTACCCTGGCAAGAACATACTAGATTGGGTAGTTACATGGTGACTCTTGAAAATGACCTTACAGAAGCATTTATTTCACAACACTTTACCCTCATTTTGATTAATTAGATTTAGAAATGTTCCTCATTGGGGAATGGCAAAAGATGCCAATCAGCTGAGATCACACATTGAATCCATATAATTTGCCATCTGTCCAAGGTTTGAATGTGTAACAGGCTATCCAAAGACACCCAGGTAAATTATCTTGCTAAATAAACTTTTTCCTTTAAAAACTGAGTGTTTGCTTATTAAAAAAAGTCTCTGGTGGAAAAAAAGGCACAGGATGAATGTAACCTCCATTCAATGAGACAGAAGCACTAATGTATAATTATTCTAATACACACAGTTCTCTCCATAGAGGAATATTTATAAACATAAGAACCTTCTAGTTTGTGCCAATGTATAAACTGTTGTTCTTCTTGTGGTTTTATCTAATTGCAGCAAAGCTAATGAGTTTCATAAGTATGAACCCTGTCACCTGAAAATACAAGAAAAAAATGCCTTTTTATTCCTGATTATAGCCTACAGAGAATACACAAAGTCTGAATGAAATCAAAGCAGGAATTCAAGGATCTAGTTCACTGTATTATTATTATTATTATTATTATTATTATTATTATTATTATTATTATTGATGTTTAGATACCAGTAGTAGGAGAGGTTGGTCCATTATAGGTAAAGGTTTTCCCCTGCACAGTCGTGTCCGACTCTAGGGGGCGGTGCTCATCTCCGTTTCTTAGCCGAAGAGCCAGTGCTGTCCGAAGATGCTTCCGTGGTCATGTGGGCAGCATGACATGTGTGGAACGCTGTTACCTTCCCACCGAAGTGGTACCAATTTATCTACTTGCATTTGCATGCTTTCGAATTGCTAGGTTGGCAAGAGCTGGGGCGGGTGCAGGAGCTCACTCCGTCACACGGCGCTCGGGTCTCGAACCACCGACCTTCCTATCGACAAGCCTGGCGTCTTAACCACTGAGCCATCGCACCCCTTATGGTCCATTATATGGTCCATTATAGCTTGGCTTAATAAACTGGTACATCAGTGAACCTTGGATGGTTAGGTAGCTCCTTCATTCCTCTTTCACACATGCTAGAAGTTTTCCATTTTTATGTTTGACTATACAGAGAAGTTATGATTAACTGCTTTAGAATAAGCCAAAGTATCATGTCAGCTTCAAAACATGGCTTAATTTCTTGACTTGTTCCAATATGGTTAACCATGGTTTCTCTGTTCATTTAAAAAAAGATGGAAAACTTGAATTACAATGGAAAATGGCCTGGTTTGTTTCTTTACTCACAGTAAGGGAGGAGCAAAGAGGCACATGCATGATCCAAATTCTGATTCATATCTTGCCCTATTAAGGCAAAAGGCAGTCATCTGAACATGGTCATTGTACAATATAAAAGAAAATTCAAGGATAGTAAAAAGCAGATTTTTGTCATATCTTGAATGAGCAACAGAAAAGCTGTCAGCACTTGTTTTAAATATTCTTACAAGGAAATGTTTTATTTAGACCTTTGTTGTTGAACTGATTGGTGAAATTCATCACTTCAAAGCTGCAAGCAACTAAAAAATGGTCTGGGTGAAACAAATACATATTCTAATTAATCAGTCAGCCCTTTAATTCACTAAATGGTGGCCTCAGTTAATCATTTGCATATAAGTGTTTTGTATATGTTGCAATATGTATAAAACAATTGCCCATTAAATGTGCACAAAAGTATGCTTGGCCTAGAATATAGAGGCACTCTTCCTTCAGTTACACATAGGAGGAATGCCTCTTCCTAGATGAAGCTTGCTGCTTCAGGTGTTCTGAAAAGCTTCTATTAATGAGTATGGATACACTGAACTAAGAGGACTCATCCCCAGAATGCTAGGGAATTCTGGGAGTTGAAGTCCACACATCTTAAAGTTGCCAAGGTTGAGAAACCCTGGTCTATCGTCATACAAGTCAGTTTCCTGTGTTCATAACTTCCATTTCAGAAAACTCAGAGCAGAATTAGATGTTGTGGCAGCCTTTCCAATCTTGCATTCGAAAAATAAGTTGAGACCATGATGCCTAGAATTCATAGCCAGCATGGCCTGGGGTTTGAGTCCCACCACAACTGGAGGGAGGGTTATAGAAAAGTGTGGCTGCCAAAATGTAACAGACTTCCTCTCCCACTTAGCCTATAGCTACCAAATATGTGATGTCCATAAAAACAGCAGCCATCAATTAACTAGAGCAGGAGCAGGAAAGTCAGAGCCGCTCTTTGGGCAATCAGCTGCACTGTAGGAAAAACTGCCTCAATGCCCACATGGGTTTTTCTGCCTGAATGAGAAATTGAGAGCTGCAAAGCCTCCTTTTCTTTTTAAAAAATCATTTACCTACCGTGGTTTGGTTCACACACCATACTAAAGCAGGACAGTGAAAAACACAGCAGCTGCATTCAGACAACATGCCAGCTTAACTACTTTTAACTTCCCCTTTAGAAAGACTTTTTTTAATCAGCTTAGACTATCCTTTGAATTTATGACATTGGCCATAGGGGTAGAGGTACTAATAAGTCATTTGACACTTACTTCAGAAAGTGGGCAATATTTGGTCACAATATTACTGGGTATAATTAACAGTGTTTAGGTGCAGCTGGCTGCATAACTTTTTTTTCCAGCCAGCTGGCTAGGGAAATCTCCACATATAGTAGATTGTCAGCACACCCCCATGGAAGCCGATTGCACACTTACCTGTCATCAGTGGGTGATGGGGACCACCCTGGGACTAGATCTTGGCTTCCCCAGCCCTAACATTTGCCAAGTCCCCTGACCCACGTTGCAGTCCCTGGCACCAGAGTTAACCTTCTTTATATGTGCTGGGAGCAAACCTCTGGAATTCCTTCACTTGAAAAGACCCTGATGCTGGGAAAGACGGAAGGCAAAAGGAGAAGGGGACGGCAGAGGATGAGATGGCTAGATAGCATCATCGATGCAATGAACATGAATTTGAGTAAACTCCAAGAGACAGTGGAGGACAGGAAGGCCTGGCGTGCTATGGTCCATGAGGTCACGAAGAGTCGGACATGACTAAACGACTGAACAACAACAACATGAACCACCACTTTCACCAACATCTGCCACTGCATAGAAGGAGCTTCCCCAGTAAGTTGGAGTGAGGGTTGCTGCTTCTCTGAAACCAGGAACCCAGAGGCAGTCTTTCTGGAAAGCCCAAGCAATCCTGCTTCCAATATTAAGAATTCCTGTCACCACATGTTAATGGAACATTCAGTTTTAAAAGTGAGCTTTGGAGATGGAATAAATCTGAAGGCCGTTTCTATGAGTTAAGATAGCAATAGAAAGGAAGTGGTGGTTGCGTGCACATGAAATATAGATGTGCAAAGGCATATTAGGTAAAAAGAGGGAAAGTTACTTTGCAATAAGCATGCTGTTAGCATCTTAACACAGCAATCAAGTTTATTTACCACAGTAGAAATCACACTCATTTTACCAAGGCCAGATTACGAACTGCAGTAAACCACATTTGCTGTGGCGCGGAAGGGAGGCAGGGTAACATAACCAGTGAAGTGAAATTAGGGAAATAAAAAGCGCTTGTTGGGGAAAGGACAACATTAAACCTCTCCACATTCCTCTCAGCATCTGGGGAGCGATCCTCCATCACCTTGACAGCAATGTTTTATTTCTGTGCTGTGAAGTTTATTTACTTGAATTATTAATGTTGCTTTTGTTTTGTTTTTTTTGCAATATCTTTTTTTCTCTTTTCATTCACCTGTCATAGTTATTTCTTATTCATTTTTAGGATGATGCAAACATCTCAGGGAAACTCTTCAGTGTCATCCTTATTTTGCTCAGTTATCAGATTACTCTGCCTTCATGCTAAAACTACGCTATTTTATTCCCCCGCTTCCGCCGATGGAGACTGTCGATCACACTGATTATTCTTTAAACTTAAGCAAGTGGTTACATGATAGAATTTAAACTACATCTCATGTGTCAACAGATAATATAACTTGTACAAGCAGGAAAGCAAATACAGGACTCGCTGTTCACAGCCTATCCCCCTCCTTCCCACAGAAAGATTTTCAGTAGTTATAATATGCCCCCAAACTATTGACTTCTCAGGATCAAAATTAGAGTAAATGGTCTTCAAAAGCAGGAATGGATGGAGGAGCCCTTCCAACTGCTGACTTAAAGTACTCCCCACCTATCCTTGAATTGGCAGGAAACTATTAGCATAAAATATGCTGCCCACACTGCTGATCCAAGTCGTTTCCAAGGGGTGCTGTCCTGATTATGTGTGTACAGCATGCAGTAAGCAAAGCAATTGGCTGATTGCTCCAGCTTTGCTCTCCTCCCTCTTCATCCCATCACTACTGAGTAGAAAAAGTGCCTGCCAGTCATGGCACTTTAAGCTGACCTTACAACGCCATTTGTCAATTCTAGGTTCCTTCCTACGGCCATTATTCTGTACCCCATTGTCTCACAATCCCAGTTGAATAAAGCTTTGCAAAACAAATGGACACTTTTTAGGATTTCATTCCCCTTCCCTTCTTTATATAGGCAACAAATGCTGACTTCCAAACTCCTCTGTTTTTGCTCTTCTGGAGGCACAACAGAGGAGTTGGTTCTATCAGTCCACTGTTGTGGTATTCCAGCCTTGTGCTAAACCAATAATAATAGTTTAACCACTGAGTTAAAGTCCAGTACTGTTGGCTGAGCAGTCCAACGTGGCTATATAAATTGAAATAAATAATGTGCAATTCTGGAAAATCAGCATTTAACTTCACTAGCCACTGATTACTTTCACCATTCTGCAACATTTTCATGGGTAGATATGGGCCAGGAAACCATTTGCACACTGGTAAAGCAAAGTCAGCAACATAATATGTCTTATGCAGTTTTATTTTCATAACACCCTAAGCCAAAACATCCCATTAATTAGTGTGATGTGCATTCTACCCATCACAGTGCACAGTTCTTTCATCATCCTATGTTTACTGTGTAATCTAAGTCTACAGCAGCTACCATTTTGAATTTATAAAAAGAGAGTGGAATGCCTAGCCTATGAGAAGCCTCAGTTATGAATTCTGGTTTCTCTAAACTCCACATAGCACTCACCCCAGGGCCAGATGACACAGTAAACCTTAAGGCTAAAGAGCCTGACCTTTAAGAAAAGGGACACGGTGGCTGTGCACATTCATGAACTGGCGTTTTTAGCAGGCAACTAAACTGTTTCATGTTGTGGAAATAGTTATGATTTGTATTTGCATATTTGGGTTAGCCCAGGGGCTCAGCAAATGCAGCAGGTGATGGGTGCTGCCTCCTGAGTCACATGAACAAAGGTAAAAGGTAAAGGTGCCCTCAAGTCAAGATCAATACCATGCAAATTTATTGGCAACAATACTGA
This sequence comes from Charina bottae, assembly GCA_023362775.1. NCBI lineage: Eukaryota > Metazoa > Chordata > Lepidosauria > Squamata > Charinaidae > Charina > Charina bottae. The sequence continues at coordinate 32,249,406 of JALMGJ010000003.1, read as the reverse complement.
AGTGGTTTGTCAATGTCTTGTTCCGGACTGCTTTTCAACTTCCCAGTCTACCCAACTGCCCTGATGTTTCCTCTTGCTCTCCCATTTAGTCCTAACCGCATTCATTCCTACCTATGTATATTTCAAACCCAGAGAACGTCAGTCAAATGCTACCACCTGCTTCAGCTCTTTTTGACCAATAGTTTGGCTGATTATAACACAGCTTCCTAGATTCCGAACTCCCAATAGGGGTCTGAGTTTGAAAAGTCAACCTCTCTAGCAGAATGCTGGTTTCATTCTTCAGGAGTTATTAAACCTTGATCAGTTCACTAGTTTCACACAGCAAAACCATATTTTAGAAAATCTCCTCCACTCATTTAGGACTGAACTGCTGGCCTACTCACACAACTGCTTCTCCTGGGTTCTCAATCACCTAGAAAGTATAATGTTTAAAGAAGAGGAGGGCAGGTTTTGCAAAACATGCAGGCTGGTATCCTGCTTCCTCTCAGGTGACTTAAACTGAATTGGCTACCATGGTATTTAAGGAACCTAATACTATGCAATCTTGTAGCCAAAGGTTATATAAAATCTATTGAAATACCTCCATGAAGTTTCTTAGGATACAATCCTATGCAGTCATACACCAATACCTATATATTTTGTATGTTTATTTATTTATTTATTTATTTTTCAAATTTATTCCCTGCCCATCTCCCATGCAAGGGACTCTGGGCAGGTTACAATGAATAAAATTTAAAAACTATACAAAAATCTCTAAAAACACAAGCATAAAATAAATAGAATAGAATCCAAGATGGACTTGGACCCGCAGATAGATCATGGAGCTACGGGGCCAGCCAACCCCAGGAGGCACTACCACCTCCGTCGTCCCAGGCCAGGTGGCAGAGCCAGGTCTTAAGGGCCTTCCGAAAGGCCAGGAGGGAGGGGGCCAGTCTCACCTCCGGGGGCAAGATATTCCATAGGGCGGGCGCTATCGCAGAGAAGGCACGCCTCCTGGACCCCGCTAGATGGAATTCTCTTGTTGAGGGGGTCCGAAGCATGCCCTCTCTGCATGCACGGGTGGGGCGGGTCGACGTTATCGGGACGAGACGGTTGGATTGTAATCAGTGAAATTTCAAGAACATTAGGTTCCCTTGACACATGCCAGGATCCAGGCCCTCCTTGATTTGATCTGATTTATTTGATTTGATTCTGGCAAAACACTATCTTCAAACGTAATCTTTATTTCCAAAAATGCCTCTGGGTCCCATATATATCCCAGTATCATTCTTAGAAAATCAAAATGAAGAAAAACCACAGTCCAGTTCTTTGTTTGGAAGCATGGTCTTCTATCCATAAATAAACAAATGATAAAGAGCATCCTGGGAGCCTAGAGGGGCCATTTTTTATGGCAGCCATTTTATGAGAGTATCTGTGACATCTTCTCCAAATTCAGAAGATGCCCTAAAATGGTTGAAGTTCTCTGTTCAAAATCAGTGTTTCATCAACTGATACTTTTAGGAATCATGTTCTTTAATTTATAAAGCATTTGGGAAAAAAACCTGGGAAATAAGTTTCACACAGTGTCCATAATACTTGTAAAAGGCAATGGAAAAAGTAAACTCTATTCCTTTGTATGTTATGTGAGCTTTTTAGACTCTTGTACTCACACACACATACAGTACCCAAAGATACAACACAGATCTCTCTCTGTCTCTTCCTCTTCCTCTTCCTTTCTCTTCCTCTTCCTTTCTCTTTCTCTTTCTCTTTCTCTTTCTCTTTCTCTTTCTCTTTCTCTTTCTCTTTCTCTTTCTCTTTCTCTTTCTCTTTCTCTTTCTTTCTCTCTCTTTCCCTTTCCCTTTCCCTTTCCCTTTCCCTTTCCCTTTCCCTTTCCCTTTCCCTTTCCCTTTCTCTTTCTTTCCTTGAGAGCAATATTGGGAAATCATATCCACAAACATGATGCCATTTCAAACAGGCAGGCTCATTGAAAAAAAAAAAAACACATACCTTTTTTTCTCTTCTCCCCTGCCTTTGATTTTTCAGAAGGATGAAATGAAAGGGACAGTGATACATATTTTAAGCACTGTGACTCCACAATCTTTAGAATAAAGAGGGGTTTTTTTTAAAAAAAAAAAACCTCTCTTTGAACTCAACAAAGGTCCATCACAGTATCCTTCTTTTGCACAAGCACCTTATAAAGGAAATTAAGCTCGATGGAGAGACCAGCTGGCTTTTGCCATTGAACCTCTCCTGACACAACATCGCAGCATCATTTCCAGGCGCTCTCAATGCACTGCCTGCCCTGTCACCAACTCCTCTTGGACCTGATCTCTTATCTCATAGAGATTTCTTTTCTAGTCAAATGTCCTGTGAAAGTAACCATTCCGGGCCTCGCACTGGAGTGTCTCTTTGTACTCTCCGAAAGCCTATAGCCTAGCGAGCTGCATTAAGTTGATTAAAGTGGTACTACAGACAGTTACTAAGGTTCTTATTCTGCCCTTAGATTAAAGACAAGACAGCATTCTCCCTTTCAAGAGGGTTTCCCTCCTCCCCTCTCTCTTACAAAACTTCAACTTTCAAAAGGGGTCAGTAAAAGACAACAGCTCTTATGAACCAAAGAAGGGGAAAAAAGGCTTTTATGACAAATGATTTCTAATTTCCCCTTTCTTCCCAAAAGGCAGCAGTTATGGTGCCAGAAACATAACAAGCCATCAGGAGGCCTTGATGGAAAGCTTCTAGGGAAGACTTTGGGGAAAGAGCTCCTGACAAATACCAATCATTTTCCCTTAGAAAGAAAGAAAAATGCTGCCCCAAAGAGATGGAAATGCTTATTCTATCAGCCTGGGAATGATTTCAGGGGAGAGGACCCTAGGAGAAAGGGCCATAATTCTAGCTATGTAAATAGAATGACTTCCTAACTTATTTTTGTTTTGTCCATGGTGGGTGATTAGCAAGGGTTTGCTGGGGGTGGGGTGGGGGTTGTTGGTCACATTGTGTGAGCTTTTGCAGATCTGTCCAACCAATACTTAAAAGTCTTTATGTAAATCTTTGAATAATTGTGACATAGACACTTTTTCATTTACAAAAATGAGTGGTCTTCAGTCAGCCAAGATATTGTCATTTGTTTCTTTGTTTGCCTTGAAATCACTTCTTAATCAAGAGTACCACTTCATTCACATGATAGATTGTTACAATCCACAGCCTGCTGACCTCAGTATTAGTCACTGAGTTAATTTATTGAACAGTTCCCATGAATTCAGAACTTACCTTTCCTGCACGAAGGGTAAGGTGGTATATATGGTAGTTTATTTGCCATTCTTTATTTTACCTAGACAGCTGCTTACAAGGCAGATTACTTTGGGAACTACCAGCTTGTCCAATTCTTTTAATGTGCTTCATAGCTGAATGGAGAATTTCAGCTTGAGACTCCATAGCCCCAGCCCAAGACTCCATGGTTACCTCACACCACACTCTGACTCTTTACTGTGATGTACCCATACAAACCATATGATAAACCAGACATTGGTAGCATCTGGCCCCATGGTGAGAAAAATATTGCCACCTGTTCTGCAAACAGTGTTCTGCAAACACACAAACACACACACCCAAAACCCCAAGGGAACAATACTCTCTTTAACAAATTACTGGACATTTCAAACTAATGTCATGCAGGGGGGGAAAATCTGTTTAATTTTTTCTACTGGTTCTTGCTGAATCTGATAAAAGCAAATTTGCCTTCAAAATGTCGTTCAATGGAGAAAATAATTTTGGTGGATTTCACTTGGATGAAATGTGGTATTTTTGCATTTTGTTATGACGTGTATGGATGTTCTGTTTACCACAGTAAAATCTACCTCCTCAGTGGTCTGCATCTTTTCTGGCTTCCCATGTTTCAATAAAATCATAAGGGAAAACATCAAGGGGGAACTCCTCCCATTGGGGAGGGGGGCGGGACTCTGAAAACAAAGTTAGCCAATGAGACTGGAGAATGATTGAACGATGTCCCAAACTCATCAAATAGGTGAGGCCATGGCTCAAGAAATAGAATTAAAGTGAAAGAAACAAAATCCCCTTGTTAACAAATGTGGAATCCAGGGTGTTACCTAAATTAGGCAAGAACTGGTTTGCCCTCTGGCTCATCACCCCAAAGTGGTTGAGCTGAGTGAAAGAGATGCCGTCGCCATGGAGGTTCCCAGAGTGGAGGCTGCAACAGGAATAGCAATAGCTTCTGGGCTTCATGGCTGGGTTGCCCAGAAGCAAAAGGCAGTTGAAGCCTAAAAAGTCAACTATGGCCATGGCTGCAGTGGAAGACTTACAGGAAATGTCAGCATTAGAAAAAGGCTGTAAGGAAAAAGGAAGCAACAGCCACTGCTATACCAGCAGCATAGCCAGTGCTGAGTCTCCCAATTGCAGTGGCTGTAGGAAATCCTTAGAGGGGGAGGAGGAAGGTGCCAACCATGATGGCAGCAACCACAACAGCCACAGGACTATGTGGGCACCCTTGACTGTGCAGAAACCTGCCACTTCCTCTACACTGGGATGAAGATCACCAGGAGGATCTGAGCAACCAATTGCTGACAGCACATTAGATCTGGGTGTACTTCATCCCTATCCAGATACAGTTCTTAACAACTGGTTCTTGCAAACTCAACTAAACCATGTGGTGGAATTGTGTACTTACTAATTCAGAAATAAACTCTAGTAAAAGTTACTCTAGAGTACAGTAGTCAAGGTTAGGAAACAACCTTTAATCCAGTTTGGACCATATGAAAACTAAGAAAGCTTTGCCAGAACTGAGGTCATGGGCGCCTGGCTTTTTCTCACTCCATTAAACCATGTTTTTGGTGTTTTTTAAAATGCCTGAGCCAGCCTGTGGGCAAAATCTTGTACAGGCTGCATGCAGTGGACCACTTTTGAGAATTTTGAAACAAAAGTGACATCCAGCACCCTCTGCTTCTTACCCGTCACATCTGTCAGTCTAAAATCGGGGCACAAGGACCAGGCATGTATGAAACACACCTCTATACTTGGCAGTTCACACTTCATGTAAATTCCTTTCTGCTTTTTCCTTACTGATGCGTGTGCATTTTAATATCTCTAGTTCCTAGATGTTACTGTACTATGGGGGAAAAATCAGATATGTGTGTAATGTAGTACATACCGCCAAGATTTGTCTGTTCAAAACAATGTGCTTATACACACACATACACAGAGAAAGACCAAAAACCTGCTTCATTCCTGGACAAATAATGAAGAGAATTTTCTGTTCTATTTATGTCAGATAATAACCCACTTATTTCATAAACATGTACATTTTATTAAACTATAGCATGTTCAGGTATAATCTGGGATTCTTCCAGAAAACAATTATTCTGTAATCTCTCAATCTCTCTCTCTCTCTCTCTCTCTCTCTCTCTCTCACACACACACACACACACACAGAGAGAGAGAGAGAGAGAGAGAGAGAGAGAGAGAGAGAGAGAGAGAGAGAGAGAGAGAGAGATATTCTGTAGGCATTTCAGCTCATAGCTACTATAATCAGTTTTCCTTTTTAAATATGAATTTGTTTGTTTGTTTTAGATTTTAGTACATTGTACAATTAGCTAATTTTGTTACTGTACAACAGAACTTCCAGGATGTTAAATATAACAATAGATAATAGTGTAGGGTAGTACATTGTTTAATAGTTCTTTCTCAAATAATAAATATTTGGTCATCGGTTATGATCTGAATTAGGGGTACATAAATTGGTGCCATGTTGTGCATACTCAGTAAAAGTATCCCAAACTGTTAGAAAAACATCTTCAGCTAACCCAGGGCTTTTTGTGTTTCTTATGTTTGGGACACTATTAAAACAAACAATCAAATGAAAAACCCACCCCACGTCTGGTCTAGTGGTTAAGGCAACGGGCTAGAAACCAGGAGACTGTGAGTTCTAGTTCCGTTTTAGGCATGAAAACCGGCTGGGTGGCCTTGGGCCAGTCACTCTGTCTCAGCCCAACTCACCTCACAGGGTTGCTGTTGTTGTGGGGAAAATAGGAGGAGGAAGGAGTATTAGGTATGTTCGCTACCTTGAGTTATTTATAAAAATAATAAAGGCAGGTTAGAAAATAAAATAAATAAAAATAAATATATCTGGGTATAATCTCAATGGCAAATGGCATAATACAGATTCAAAGAGAAATTGACATCTGTAAATCACGCAACGTGGAATTATGCCATCAGAGTCCAACCCAGACTCTAATGTATGATTAACAGTCTTGTAAATATTATCCTTTGGGAAAAAGAGAGAGAGTGAGAGAGAAAGAGAAAAAGCGAAAGCAAAGAGCCTGCAATTTCTACCAGTGAAATGGCTTCAGATAGGCTGCCATTAACTTTTGCAACTTGAGTAGGTGCCTGCAAAGGGCCAGGTGGTGTTTATGCAGATGACTGAGCATGTTACAATGTGTTTTTCCTTTTGGATAAAACATTAGTGTATCAGATGTGACAAATCAGATGTTCATCTTCCACACCCCTGCATTATTTTACATTGAGAATTAGATAATGTGCTGGCTTAGCTTTTCACTGAGGCTCTCCCTCCTCCTCTCTTATGTCTCCGGGTTAAGTTTATATATAAGGTTCTCCTGACGCTCTGCATAATCATGGCTGCACAATCGAGCATAAGCTGGCAAGATACCTGAGTGAACCTAACACCTCCCGAAACTGGGTCTTTTGTACATTGCCATTTTAACAGCCCAAACACAGTCACAATGTGACTGTGAACGTAGACAATTAGAAGCTATTTCTCCCGCCCGTGCCAGTATACAGACACAAACAGGTACAGAGGCACACACCCGCAAGATGCCAGGCATTGGCAGGGTTTGTCCTTCCAGCATAAGAAGGCATGATCAACACCCATCAGGCATCGGATTTGCTTTGCAAAAATTCAGCAGGGGTAGCAACGATATCACAGTTCCTTCCTGAGCAACTGCATGTGATTCCCAAGGATTTGGGAATGCGGATACAAGGAGCCCTTAACCTCGCCTTCCCCAACCCAGTGTCCTCCAGATGAGTCAAACCCCCATTCCAATCACCCACACTCAGCGTAACAGGAGTTGCAATCTAATGCATCTATCTGCCAGCCATTGTCAGCCTTGCAAGGTACACCAGACAGGAAGCACAGCCAGATCTACTTTATTGTAAGGTTACATTAACAGAATCTTGCAAGTCTGAAAGTACATCTACCCCCCCCATCTCCTTTACAGCCCATGAAAGTAGGGAGGGTCCCTTCTGAGCCGCTTGCCCCATCCACATTCCTGCTGCGGGCTAAGTTGCCTTTTATCTGACTGTTCCCTTGGCTGCATCTCTTCGCTGTCTCCCAAGGTCATTCCCACATAACATTACAGCCATTTATCTGGGAATATCTGCTTAAACCCAACATGAATTACAAGTAGGTCTCGATTAGTGCCGTTAATGAATCCCACAAAATGGTCACATTATTCGAATTCGCAGTATTCAAAGTGATATTTCTATGGAAAATATGGTAATTGGTTCCAGCTTGATGGAAATAGGCAATGAAAAAATTTAAACATATATATAAATATATATAAATGTAATAAATAAATAAATAAACATAATTTTATATATGTAATGAAGTATTACAGTAAAGGATAAAAAGAATATAAATTTAATTTAAATTTATGGTTACCATAAATAGAAGTAGTAGTAGAGTAGTTATAGAAAGCAAAATAAAAACAACAATATTCTATCGTAGATGTGCATTCCAACATCTCATCCTATTTTAGCATTGCTATGACCACATTCATGTCATTCAGTTACATCAAATTTTTGCTCTAAGGTAATAATAAGCCTCTTCTTTTTAAAACTTGTACTGTTTTCCTCTAACAGAATCTTCCTTTTCTCCATTTTGCACACACAAAGATTCGAACCTCCGAACTTGCAATCTTCCGATCGACAAGCCTGGCGTCTTACCCACTGAGCCACCGCGCCCCTTCACACAAAGATTAGCAGCATCTAAAACCCCAATCACAACTGCGCATGCACTAGCCTAAGTTGCGCACATGCTAGCCTCGCATTATCTGAATTTTGGGTTGCATTAAACACGACCTGGTATCAATTTACAATTTGCACTAAATCAAATATCACATTATTTGAACTTGGACTAATTACGACCTACCTGTACCTAAAGATTTCTGGGTGTTTGATTCATCAGTTGAAGAGCAAGTTTAGGTACTACCTTGTCTCTGCCTATGAATATCCACCATGTACTTGTGTGCCAATGTCTGACATAAGAATGTAAGTTGCAGCATTTGTATGATAACCTTAACACATACTTGTGGTCATTTGCTATTCCTTGATCCCCTCTGCAGTTCCCCATGGTTGAACCAGTGTCCCTTGGATTGTGCCTTCTCCCATGATTCTGGGCCCTACATATACTGAGGGAGAACACTGATCCTATTAAACCAGTACTGTCTATTCTAGCTGGTGGCAATTCTTCAAGCTCTTAGGAGAACATCTATATGCATCCTAACAATCAAGCCCATAATGCATAGGCTCCAGATATGCAGGAAATATATTTTGCCCAAAGATAACTCAGCTTTACACTACATTCAGAAAATCTTTTGCAACCTTTTTTTTTTAAGTTAAGGAATATCATTATATAGTCTTAAATTGCATAATTAATCAATTTCCACTAGCCATAAGGACACAGGAAACCACTTTAACTCCATTAAGACTATTTGTCTATTTAGCTCCACATTTGCATTCTAATCTAATCTTTCCAGGATGTTAAGCAAAGATGGATTTACTCTAGGGTTGTCAAAATATATCATTTTCTTTTGGACTACACTAATCTAACCATTCCAGGGATAATCCAGCAATTTTCCAGGCGTAAATTTTCCGGAACAGAAAATAAAACAATGGAGAAAGTTTATTGTGCCTTTTTAATCTCTGCAGCATTATATTCATGATAAACTACTACAAGAAAAATAATGTTGATATGTTTGCGATATGTTTTTAATCAAAATTCTTTTTTGTACAATTGTACCAATCCACAGGAGTGCCTTATTTTGTCAGTAAAGCACGCACAAAGGTTTCAGTAAAATAATTCATGCAGTCGCCTCAATTCCATTCTTTCAATGTGTGTGTTTGTTTATTGTGGTGTTTATCAATGCATTCAACAAGCTATCAATAGTAAAGAGGCAAGGAAAGACATTAATCAGAGTGGAAAAACTGAATTCCAGAATTAATTTTTGTCATTCTCATACTTGGATTGGCACCTGGGAAGAATAATATCCATAGCAGAGGAATAGATTTCTAACTCCAAATTGGACAGAAACTTTGAACATGATTTTACAGTATAAGTTTCTGCCGCCTGTGGCCCAACCTCCTTCAGTTGAATTTGTATGATTGACTTATTAAGCAGTACCAGCAGCCATGAAATGTACAGTCAGACATAACTACAACTGGGACATTAAGTGGAATAGACCACATTAAGTGGAATAGACCACCTATAAGTATTGGGAAACTGTTGAATCTGGAAAACTTTATCCTTAATGCAAGAAGACACTTCCATCTTCAACTATAGCTGTGCTGATAGCTTGAGGAATCCAACACAGCATAGACAATCAGCCCAAGAAGATGGGCTTCCTCTTATCCTCTTCCCTATACTTTGTGACTCAATAATACTTGCGCATTAAATAAAAGCGTGGGATAATTACAATATAAAACTCATGCCAGCCTTTTTCTTCTAAATTGGAATGGAGAAAATCCTTAGCCCTCTGTATTGGTAAGGGCTAAAGTATTTTTATGAATAAATAACATGTTTCATTTTTCCAGGCTGAAAATAAATTCTCATGTAGCTCAGAAAGATACTCATTCACCAGGAAAAATGAAGCTATGGAGAACGATTATCATGTCTATTTAATCACTGTTGGGGGGATCAATATAGCAGCAGGTCTAAACATTTAATTAGGCAGCAGAAGTGTAAAACAGGACAGGAACATTAAGGAGATTATTAGGATAAACTTTGTGCAGAAAGAGCATTTCAATAATGGAACCAACAAACTAGAGAGTGGTAAGATTCTCCTTCCAATAGAGATTGAGCAGCCATTTATTGGGGGTGCTGTAGTTCTGCATCTCATGCCTCAAGCAAGAAGCTGGATGAAATACCCTACTGTACCCTTTCCAACTTTTTAAAGCCATAATTCTGTGGAGATACAAGTCAAAATGCCCCATATAAGTCAAAACTGAAATCACAAAACAATACTTGAGATTTCAGGTTACTTGCTGAGGATGGATTATTATTATATATTTATTTAATTTTTGTACTGCTCTTTTTCCCCAGGTTGTTCAAGAACAAGGTGTCATAGATGAATATATATCAGTATGAATGCATGTGTGTTTTTGTGTGTAATATGTACACTTTCAGCTGAGGCCATGATGGTAAGATCCATTTACCCTTTTTCTAGACATGGTTTCAATCTTAGATGTTATCCCCACTGGTGACTTACAATATCTTCTAAATATCCATCATTGTGCTGTTATAACAGAAAAGAGCAGAGGCTTTTTATCACTTCAACAGTGGCTGGATAATGTAGAAGTTATTGTAAGTCACAATGGGGAAATAGTCTTAGAATCAAAATAGAAGAGGATCTTGCAGCTTTCTATTACAAGCCTAGACATGCTTACATAAGAGTAAACTCCGCTGGATTGGTGAAATATTTGAATCAAGATTTCTAGGATTTCTAGGCTTGTCTTAACTAAACCAACTTTAGATACAATTGAAGAGTTAATTTTAGATGCACCTAAGAATCAACAGCTCTTGGAGGATTACAACCTCAGTGCCAGTTCTGCATGTTTAAACCATATAAAAAGGGACTAGAATTTAGTTGGAGCAAGATTTATCTCTTTTAAGGAAGAAAGAATACCATGCTATTGAAAAACAACAATGCTATAGCAATGAGTACAGAAAGGACGGACTGCTCATCTTTGTATGAAATGTAATTAAATATTTTCATAAAGTGCTGTATTCCTTGGAACTGAATTATTGCCATTAAATTGATTTGTGTCAACGTGTACTATCATCACAGCTACATTGCTCAATATATTGGCAATCTGAGCATTACTGTTTTTATGTTAAGTATATGCATTGTGTGTGTACGGTTCCAAGAGACACTCTAGCCTTAAGAAGAACAATTCATTTTCAAAGGGGTCTCTGTGTGCCCAATCCATGCCTGGACACCAGAAAGCAGTAGGCAATTAGATTCTTTGATCCGGCACCTAAAATGGTCAGAGTACTAAATTAGAACAGAGGCGTAATGGAACCAAGAAATGTTAGAGTGGTCTTTGAAGAAGAGGGGAAAGGGGTGACAGTTGTAAATGTCATTGTAACATGAGTTTAGTCTAGGATCTCCTTTGACTCTGTAAAATCAAGATTCCTGTCAATTGAGCTATCAGTGTGGCTGCTCTCTAGCAATACTTTTAAAGAGTTGAACTGTGTACCTGCTATCCTGGTAGTGCTAATAACTATTGGTGGACTACTTCAAGGTCTGTGCTCTCACTTCTTATAGCTGTTTATTTGTACTTACAGGAGACAACTCTCAAGTGGGGAAGCCTTCAAAGAGACAACTGACCTTAAACTGTCCTTAGACAGAAGACCTTCTTCTGATTGTCATCCCAATGCAGGTCTGCCCTCTAAGAACCTTTCAAATGGATGACTGTCTTTTGAAAAAGACACATGACCATTGTAGAAGCTTTCTCTATCTTTCTCAATACATGGTATTGTACAATCTCTATCTCAATACATGGTGCCAGGTGAATGCTTTTCTTTTATGAGCCATTCTGTAGTGCAGAGCTTTCCAAACTGTGTGTCGCGACACAAAAGTGTGTCGCCACACACAGTCTGGTGTGTTGCCACACAACCCGGAAGCGCTGATCATCATCAGCGCTTCCGGGTTTTCCCGCAGCGACACACCAACTGCAGCGTGCAAAACCCGAAAGCGGCAGCAGCGCTTCCGGGTTTTTGCGCGCTGCCGCAAGGATGGCACTTCCGGGTTTTCCCACGGCGACACACCAATGCTGGTTGGTGTGTCGCCGCGGGAAAAACTTTGGAAAGCCCTGCTGTAGTACAAAGGAAGTATGCTAGAGAAAAGCAGCATATGATCCTTCCTGGAAGTATGCCACAAAGTCTTTCCTAGGACCCACTTCCCCTTCTGCAATGAATGAGAAAAGCTAGCTTTGCTGTCTATATTGCTTCTGCTGGTGAGGAAAGGCAGGGTCACCCAATCCACCCACCCACCCACACACACACATCTAGAGTCAGCCATAATAGTGCCCTTAACCATAGTTCCAATCCAGAGAATGACTTGAACCAATTGTAAGAGTTCTGCATTGCATTCAATACAGCCCATTATTCTACACTTACATCAGTGCCATTCTAAGTATGGGGGTATGCACAAGAGGACCATATATTAATATTTATTCTTAACAAACAGTTGTATGGGGTGTGCCTAGCAACAATATGATTGTAAGCATGCACAGAATCATGTTGGGACATTTTTATGAAACACCGATACATGTATGTATGTACAAGATGGCAAGAAACTTCCTTCTTCCTTCTTTTTCCCGGATGCCTGAATTTTTGTATTTTCCTAGATCAAAATCTGGAGAGCGTAGTGTTACTGAGGGTTGGGAGGGAGAAGTAATGAAACAGCCATCACATTATCTTCCTGTGACTTCAGAAAAGGAAACTTAGCCAGGGTATCAACCGTTCAAGATGAGATAGCCAATTTGGCATAGCATTGCAGGTCTCAGCATGTATAACTATGATTTCTGCTAACTGGTCGCAGCCTCCTATTTTCACACCTTTTTTGCACTAAATGATTAGAACTGATCACTGTCCCTAGGACGTCATTGTTTAAAATACTAATAAGGCAGGCGCCAAGAGAAAGAAATCTCAAAATCCCTTTCTTCTTTTCCCCCCTTTCTCTCACTGTTTGTGTTATGGCAAGAGCCTGCAAATGCACCCCATTAGCTTGACTTCAGATGCTACAATCAGAGATTTATCCGGTGTTTTTAGGTACTGAGGGAGCAGAGCAGCCAACTGCACGCGCTTCCCGCCTGAATCCCCGCAAGCGCCCACTAACCACGATTCCCTGGAAGAACGCACCCTCTGCCTCGCTTCGTCTTGCCCTCTATAAAGTGGCATAGATTGCTCATCCAAACTGGTAAAAAGCTGTTTGCCAAAGAGGATGACAAGGAGCAAGCGAGACCCCAAGCTTTGCTAATAAATCGTTCTCAGAAATATCAGCTCTCAATTTACTACTTGTACACAATGGGCCAGTCGAAACTTGTAGGATGATCCAATTTGCCGCAGCTCTTGTTTTCAGTCTTTGTGAAGCCACGTCGTGAGCACCGCAGGAGCTGCTTGCGTCTCTCCCCTGAGACAGCCAGCGGGGTTTTGTTTCCTGCTGGTCAAAAAAATATCAGGTGGCTGTGAGAGCCTAATTATCAATGTAAAATTAAATTCAGGACCAGAACATGACCAGGAGTCACCCTTGCAACCTCTCTTTCATGTGGGTGACTGTTAGTCCCAGGTTATTTTGTTACCAAAATGTATTTGAGGAGCCATGCGTTACAGAGGATGAAAGGCTTATAAACCTGATGATCCAAATGGATAATTGATTTTGACACCTTGCAAATTTCCTTTTCTGCTTTATTGGCAGAGTGAGGTGCACTGTTCTAATTACCAAAGACTATCTCAAAAATTAGCAAATGATCAGGGAGTTTCTAATTAGGAATTGTTAAGCCAAGCTTAGCTCAACATTGTTCTATAATTCACAGACCTTGGGGAGTCTTATTTCCCAACATACATTTTTTTTAAAAAAACTCCTAGCTTTGGTGCCAATACAATAAAGAAGGAGGGGAGCTTTAAAAAAAACATTCCCCAAGCATCTGATCTAAATGGGGAAAGTGGAATTAAACAGGCACTGGATTGTTCAAACATAAAAAGATAGGACTGAAAGAAATTAGGCCAAAAGTAGTTAAAACACTTTTTTAAAAACGATATTGGAACTCGAGAATTTTTAGAAATACAACAAACTGATTTTTTAACTGAATAATCACTTGGTAAAGAATGTTTTCTTTTGTTGGTTTGTTTTTTATCTTGACTGTGGAAAATAAGCTGCAAATGCCTGGAATCATATCAAATAAACCCTTGGATTAAAAACCAGAGTTGCTGGGTTCAAAAAGTCCCCTCAAACTGAGCTAAACAAGCTACTTGATGACATCGCCCAATGTGTGAACACACCAAGGGATATCTTCTCCCAATTCAGTGAATAATCATTGCTGATCACTATTGCATCTTTTTACTTACTGATGTACTTACACCTTATCTTCTTCCAGAAAACTTAGAACAGCACAGGCTAGGCTTTTAGCCTTGAAGAAACAAATGAGTACACCTAGATACATAGTTCAAAAGTATATTATCCTCTGAAAAAATTTGCTTTAACTGCTGAACAATGATAATAATTAGGTAATTGTAAACCCTGCTTTTACAGAAAAAAAACCATCTATAGATGAGCACAGATATTATTTCATTTACTCTAACTGTAGTAAACAAGTCCTGCTGTGATGGATATTCTTTTGTTCATCCTGCTGAGTGGGGTCCTGGACATGTGCCCCAAACTCTTCCCTAACAGAGGCCTCACCACCAAATATCAAACTCACTATGTACCCCTTCCTCTTCCTCTTCCACCCTCCACTCCTGGTCAAAAGGGAAAAAAACTAGTTGTAAAGATACTAGCTTGGTATGAAAGTATTTTGATGCTATTGTTTATTATAGACATAACAACTAGAGCACAGTCTCCATATGCTATTTAAGGTTGTATGGTGAGATTTATAGCATAAATTATTAAATGACTTAATGGACAATGCATTAGAAAGAAAACAGGCAAATTACAGAATTATTTAACTGTTGTTAAAAAGAGAAGCAACATGCAGGACATAAAACACTCTATTTTGACACAGAATGCCCGAAGCCAAAGCAATTAAGTCTGCAAAATCTTGCTAGCTGACATGACGTGTATGTAGATTTGTCATTCATTGGCAAGACTTGGTAACCATCTCAGGTTATGTGCACAAGAAAGCAATCCATGTGGTAGAAAATGCTTTTGCTGGAAGGGCTTAAAAGATGGAAGGCTATGTATCATTTAAGCTCACCGTCATTCTACAGATAGTGTGTGTTGATGACAAGAGTCTTCGTGAAGGCAGGGGTCTGAAGGCTGCTCCCTTTGGACACTGTTTACTGTTATTTTGTTCTTTCATGGTCATGAATTAACTATTCTTCCATTCCTAGGAATTGTAGCAGACCAGTATGTAGCTTGAATCATGTCAACTGGATTTCTATTTTCTCAGTGGAAACGTTTCGCTCCTTATCCAAGGAGCTTCTTCAGTCTGAGCAAAGTTGGTAAGGGAATCCTAAATATGTTTCTAGGTAGCTGTGTGACCTTACACCTGGGGCTAGGTCATGGTTATATTGAGATGTTATTTTTAAGTCCTTTTATCATCTAAAGAAGGATCGTTAAGATCACCATGCTGCTGTTGAGCTTGTGAAATGGTCTTAATTAACAGAGAAGATAGGTGGTTTGAGAGAGGGGTCAAGGAATCCATTTATGCCAACTTGGAAAATCCTTCCTTGAATAGAGGTGGGGGCCTCAGGCACAACCTCTCCCCCATCTTCCTCCCTGCTTTGTCTTCTGTGCCTAGGAAGATTAAGACCATTTCACAAGCTCAACAGCAGCATGGTGATCTTAACGATCCTCCTTTAGATGATAAAAGGACTTAAAATAACATCTCAATATAACCATGACCTAGCCCCAGGTGTAAGGTCACACAGCTACCTAGAAACATATTTAGGATTCCCTTACCAACTTTGCTCAGACTGAAGAAGCTCCTTGGATAAGGAGCGAAACATTTCCACTGAGAAAATAGAAATCCAGTTGACATGAGTCAAGCTACAGACAATTCCACCTGGATGACTGAGAACCTTCATAGACATATAGCAGACCAGTAGTAAGCAAGCTGAATCCTACTAACTGAAATTAAACTATGTCCACAGAGCTTTATAAAAATCCTGGAGACAGTGAGCAATTCCTTCTCATTGCAGAGGGTAGGTTCAAGGGCCCTTGATTCCAATCAAAGAAAGGGTGGGCCAAAGTAGTAAATCATCCCCCTTCCTTAAGCCATGAGCCTGGTCTTGTTTAGATATCCTTTGCCAGTTATTTACTGAAAAAGATCAGCAAAACAAGGGCTAAAGTTATTGATAGCATGGAATCCAATAACTCAACTTTCAGTTTTGAATGTGCAGATGAAGTTTACTGAATTTACAACACAAGCCATGAATTTAACTGAATTTACAACACAATCCTATACATGTTTATTCAGAATCAATGAGACTTCATCTCTAATTGATAAGTAAGGGATTGTAATATTATTCCTTGGCTCTCACCAATAAGCCCTTTACTGGAATTTATAACACATTTGGGGTTAATGCAATCCAGGTAAATCCTGTTAAGTAATACTAATATCCAAAATTAATTTAAGTGTAGACCTAAAAGTCTATGCAACTATAGTACACAGCTTTCACAGACAGTTGATCGCATGTGGAGTTGATCATTTCAGAGTCCAAGTGAGAGGCCATATCCTGTCTGGGCTATAAAACTGTAGCCAAGGCTGCGTGTTGGTTCTGAAATGGAAAGAGCAAGAAATCAAGGGTTATGTCAGAGTTCGTTTTTGAAAACCTTCTCCTGTCGAATAACCATGCTTCCAAGTAGTGCTATAACACCTGCCATGCTGGCTATAATTTTTCACACCCTGGCAACTCTGCATTAATCAATCCTAGGTGCTGCACATGGGGCTGCCTTAGAAAACTATGCAGAAACCAAAGCTAGCTCGAAGGACAGCTTCAAGGTCGATATTTATTGAGGTTGGTCACTGGGACCATATCTCGCCAGCAATGAAATAGTTGTATGGGCACCCAGTTCATACTTTTTATATTGTTTAAAGTTCTGGGGTTATCTTTTCAAGGCTTCATTACTTGGAGAAGTAAATAACAAGACTGTTTACCTTCACATCAATCTCTGCACAGAACAAAGTTCTCAAACTGTCTTTTGATAGGTGGCAGCTAGGATGAAAGATGTTTTGGTAGTGGCTGGTCTTACTTACAGAAGCCAACTTGGTACTTCCATGATGGTCTTTTAAAAATTTTGAACTATCCTGGTCATAGCTTACTGAAAGGAAGGAGATGCATTTGCTACAGGCATCCTTGAGTTTTGTTCTTTTGCGAAAAACAAAACTCCAACTTTTTCTTTGAGTCAATTTTTTAAATGGGTATGTTGCCCTTTAAAACTGTTTCAGTCAGCTGTTTAGTATTTGTGAATGGTACAATCTACTGGAGAGTTCTCACTGCAAAAAGTAAGACATATGGAAAAGCATGGCCATCTTTCACACACTTACTTTTCATTTCAATGAAGGGTGGCAGAAGAGAATTTCCCTGCAGATTTCAAAAGCATTTGCCCTGGAGATCAGGTGTCTCTCATTTTTGCCATGGAGGTGCAGTTGAAACTGGAAATTTCAATGAACCACAGCAAGATTTCCTGTGAGGCATCATAAAGCATGATGCCCCAAGCAGTTAGTTTGCAGACATGTCCTACGGAAATGAGAGAAGGTTGTGTAAGTGTATGACTGGGTGCAAGGCCAGAACCCTTAACAGGTTTATGAATTTAGTTGCAATTCTTTTCTGAGTGAGGTCTTGCATGATATCTTCTCCCATAAGCATAAATAAGATATAAGGGGGTCATTTGTCAGATCTTTTGTGTGATATTTGAATGTCATCCCCGAGTAGAAAGAGATTTCTTGAATGCCTTTAAAGATTTAGTCCTGTAGTAGTTCTCCAATTAACTGGATTTTAGAATGCAGACTGGATTTATATTTATGCAGGAAAAAAGTGTTCTCATTATATTTTTATTCTCATGTTAGATTTATTACTTCTCTCAATTACAATTTATTTTAGTGGTTTGGTCTTATCTTATTCTTTATTTATGTCTCTCTTTGAATGAAAAATAACAATACATAAATAAGATCAACACTGGTTTTGCCAGTTTTCTCTGTATGTTTTAATTCTCCAAACATCTTGAAGTAAAAGCATAGCAAATTACAAAGGAAATTGCCATGTGATTTTGGCAACATGAAAAATGATCATTTCACGTCCCTTCCTTTGCTATCCTTGTTTTCAGGTTCATGGCATAATAAAAAATGCAAAGGAATAGCCTTCAAGCCAAAGATGAATCTTTCTTGCTGGCTGGAAAGCATTATTTCAATAACTATTATTGCAAAGCTGCAGTGGTATAGTTTTCCACCCTGAACCTTAATTTTGCCACCCTGGCATTTTCTAGATTGTAGAGGTCCTGTTGTTTCTGGACTTTGTCCACTGCTCCTTAGCTGCTAAAAGCATCAGATCAGAAATGGTGCAAAAGACAGTGGTTGTTGTTGTTGTTGTTGTTGTTGTTAAGTCGTTTAGTCGTGTCCGACTCTTCGTGACCTCATGGACCATAGCACGCCAGGCCTTCCTGTCCTCCACTGTCTCCCGGAGTTTACTCAAATTCATGTTCATTACATCGGTGATGCTATCTAACCATCTCATCCTCTGCCGTCCCCTCTCCTTTTGCCTTCAGTCTTTCCCAGCATCAGGGTCTTTTCCAGTGAGTCCTCTCTTCGCATTAGGTGCCCAAAGTATTTGAGCTTCAGCTTCAGCATCTGTCCTTCCAATGAGCAGTCAGGGTTGATTTCCTTTAGGATTGAGTGGTTTGACCTCCTTGCAGTCCAAGGGACTCTCAAGAGTCTTCTCCAGCACCACAGTTCGAAAGCATCAATTCTTCGGCGCTCAGCCTTCCTTATGGTCCAGCTCTCACAGCCATACATTACTACTGGGAAAACCAAAAAAGCAAAAGACAGTTACCATGCTCTAATTTTTTGCTATGAATCCGTAGAACTATACAAGGGGAGAGATGCTACTGACAATTTTCTGACCTTGCTGAGAGAGGACCTTGTTTGATGATCCCAGGTTGACTCAACAGTTTGTCCATTAACGCAAGGAATCCATTTGCTGCATGTTGTTTCTTCGTTGGGATTTTCTTGTATTCAGCCTTCTGTAAGTTACCTAGAGCTGCAAAACGGAAGTAGCAACATATAATGTTCCAAATAAATGAAGGGGACAGATTTCCATGTGTCTGTCATGGAAGAATAGGAGTGCAAGAAAGAGGAGGTGCTGTTCAATCTTATTGTGGAAACCAACTATAGTGTAAAAGGATGATGAAAGATAGAGGAAAAAGAAATTCTTCTAGATTTAACCATCACTTACTATCAAATTGTTGGAAATGTAAAAAGTGAGCAGAGAGACCCCATCCTAATTTTTTTTTTAAAAAAAAAAACAAAACCCTCCCTTTTGAAAATCCTACCACTACCTTTGCTCTCAGGGAAATGAATAAAAATGTACTATTTTTTCTCCTGGCTAATTTGTCACTGGATGTGGGAATAGAGAATAGCACAGTTATGGAATTTAAAAGACTCTGTAAAATAGCTTTCTTAATACCAAAACAAAACACAGGAAGAAGTGTATTCAGGTGTTGGCTTGCTTAGTTAGAGTAACCAAAATGCTAAGTGGGGTTTGGAAGAGAGAGAAGGGAAGTCCAAATGTAGGCTGGTTGGAAATGTGCTAATGCTTTCATACAGTAAAATCCAATTATCTTCCTTGACTTTCTATGGAATTGTATCAAATTCCACTTGTACAATTAAATTGCTTCTCCCTAGCCCCCGTTTCCCCTTTTGGCTGATAGTCACAGACACTAATTGAAGCCTGCCTTCACCTAGTCTTCTTGATAGGCCAGATTTCTTAAGAGATTTACAGAGATTTTGGCAAATCCTTCTCTCCTAATGGTTTTATGAGAGATTCTTCTATCCCATGTTCTTAAGACTCTAGCCCAGATTACTGTCAAGGGAGCTTGCTTTTCCCCAAACCAAAATGCTTCCCACTGACTCCCTGATTCTGACAGTGATTTCCACCCCTTTCCCCAAAGGATTTGTTTTTTCTGCCTCCGTGCTTTTCTTTCTTCCAAGTCTTCTCCTTAGAAACCGCTGTCCCCATGATCTAGTAACTCCCTCAGCTGCTGCCCACTTTTGTACAACTTCTTCAAATTCACTCCCAGCTGATTGGTAGTAGAACTTCGTTGTTTAAGTGGCCCTTTGTACAGCTGCTTCATTGGACCCTAAGCTCATTAAGGGAACAATGCCAAGGCAACCCTTTCCTTGGATCATTTCCCATTTGCTAAAATGGAGGCTTAGTAATGTCTGAACTCTACTGCCATTACGTCTACCTCCTGCAACCTTTCTTCCCATTTTTAACTTGACCTCACTATTGTTTGACACACAACACCACAGCTCAGTTGAAATATATTTATTTAAGTCAAGTCAAACTCAGCACCTGATGATTTCATGGTAATTTCCTTGGCAACAGTATGGAAGTAATTTGTCATTGCCTTTTTCCAGGATGTTCCTTTAGTTCCCAGTGTAGCCAATACTATCATATTTGTTAATGATCTCCCATTCAGTTACTAAACAGGTCATACCCTTCTTAGCTTTTCGAGATTAGACAAAGTTCACTAGGTATTCCCATTTAACGGAGTGAAATATATTTTACCGAAATGGAGAAGCTTCTATTACATCTAAAGAATTTGGAATACACACATACATGCGCACACACACAGAGAGAGACTTACTTTTCATTTCTGAAGGATCCCAAAGTGATTTTCTATAAAATAATCAAAAGTATATATTTGACCACTGGAATAGCTACCTCCTATCTCTTGCCATGCTTTCCCATGACTGTCACTACTATATCCTGACCTCCATTATCTTCCCCTGATCTATTGTATCCCACTCACAATCTACCACACTGGCACTAGGCCATCCTTTCTCTGTCTTCTAGTGGCTATGTTCCATAATCACACATACTTCTCCTACCCCTCAACCATCATCCCCTTTAATTTCCCCATCCCCTGAACCTCCCAAATGCCATTTTAGCTCTCATCCAATTGAAGGTCAAGCGGAAGAGCCCTGTCCCCTCATTCCAAAGAGGGTCCTTCGTTCTCCACTCCCTGACTTCATTCCTTCAATGGCCTACATTCCACCTCCCAACCCAGTCCCTTTATGTCTCTGAGTTAAAATTCAGGAGGAAGAGGTTTCCTCGCCCTGTTCTATCGCTTCAGAGAGGCAGCCTTCCCTCTCCATTCTTGGGGTTCCACTAAGGAGGAGAATGGCTCTTTTTGATTCCCACCCATCTCTCTTCTATGGTTCTCCATCTAATATCTTCTCTCACTTTCCACCATTACACTCTATCAAAATATCTCCCCTTTGTCAATCATAGTTCATTCTCTCTCTCTCTCTCTCTCTCTCTCTCTCTCTCTCTCTCTCTCTCTCTCTCTCTCTCTCTCTCTCTCTCTCTCTCATTCTCTCATCGTTTTTGTACCTTGGAATCCAGATGCAAGTTCTCCTCTGCAACAGCAGCTGGGCAGGTGCCAAATGATGGTCTCTGTGATTCCTGCACTTGTCTTCAGGTCTCCCCACCAGGTCACTGCCCACAGCACCTGAATCCTAGTTTGGTGGCCTGTCCAGTCTACTGAGCTGTGGACCAAGCCTCCGCTCTTCCAGCTCAGTTGTTGGCCACTGTCTAAAAACCCAGCCATGGCATGGAACTTTCACTCAGGGGTGTCCTCAAGGTGTGGTCAAAAAAGTCAAGAGGGCAGCCATGACACTGTGATCAAAGCTTTGGAGGTTCTTATAGTACCTGCATAAAAAATTGATAGCTTCAATCACACCATGGTGGCTGTCATTGACCACACCCTGCAGACACCCCTAACTTATTTTCATTCTTTTGTTCTTTTTCCTTTTTCTTTTTCCTTCTTTTTCTAATAAAAACTCTGTTCTGCTCTCGCTTTTTCTCTCAACTTCCAGAAGTTTAACACAATCAATAGGAACTAAATTAGCCTTATATCTAGACTTTTCTTTAGTCTCCCAGCATATATGTACTATACATAGGGCTTCCCAAAACTAGCTACCCAGAAAACCACAGTATAAGACAATTTTGCTGGAAAAATATTACATCCAAAAGTATACTGGTTAAAACCAAAGTAATGAAAATTATAATAGAAAATACTGATGCTGTGTGAGACAATTAGCAGATAGCAATTAAGGCAGATAGACAGCCTTTCCAAATGTGATAGAAGCAAAGACAAGACTTGAATGAAGAAAAAGTCTTCCAAGTGAATCACCCACCCCAAAATATAAGAGTTTTGTTCTGCATATACTGGCAAAAAACAACAGCTATAGGTTTGGTGATGATTACAGAATAAAATGAAAAAAAAATGCTTCATACAAAGCACTAGAGATCTGGAATGTGACAATGACCAGCAGTGTGTATGAGATCAAAACAAGATAATATAGATGTTTGGACTGGCTCCCATCTGATCTGAATCATTGATCCAATCTGATTCAACAGTTCAAACTTACTTAGAAAATTAAATAATTATGATTCGATGCTTTGATTGGAAGAATTATGTTGATTTAGTTCTAGTGTAGACCCAATTCAGCAACTTTCCTACTGTATATGAAAAAGTCAGTTCATTCCAGTTGATTCAGTTAAATCAATCAATTTTGTACAATTCTGCAAGATAACTTATTAGGGCACTGGATTTTAAGATACAAACAAAACTATGAGTTGGGATGAGCATTCAATTTATTTCCAAATTATTGGAAGCTGAACACAATCAATAAACCAAAGCATCCTATTCATTTCCTATTAAATCGATAAGCATTCTCCCATTTGGTGCCTTCCACATGTTTTGGGATTACAACCTACAGAATTCCCTGCCAGTATGCTGGCTCAGGAGGGCCCCCGATTAAAGAAGGATGTTCTTATATAGCAGAGCTTTCCAAACTGTGTGTCGCGACACAAAAGTGTGTTGCCACACACAGTCTGGTGTGTCGCCACACAACCCGGAAGCGCTGATCATCATCAGCGCTTCCGGGTTTTCCCGCGGCGACACACCAACGGCAGCGCGCAAAAACCGAAAGCGGCAGCAGCGCTTCCGGGTTTTTGCGTGCTGCCGCAACGGCGGCACTTCCGGGTTTTCCCGCGGCGACACACCAACGGCGGTTGGTGTGTCGCTGCGGGAAAACTTTGGAAAGCCCTGTTATATAGCATCCTGTGCAAACCACTACAAAGGTTACTGAACTATTGCTCTGCCTTGCTAAAAGTAAAGAGGCTTTTAAATGCTCCATCAATCTCTTTGTAATAATTAGCAGAAATACCTGAAACACATTCCAAAGGCTGAAGATATCTGATGGGCATTAAAGAAGCCTCCAAGAAATTATGCCTAACTTAGTCCTCAAATTTAACTCAATTGTAACCTTTCCATTACCAGTCATATAACATAAATCTAGAGTTGATAGGTCTCACAGTTCACCAATAATATTTATGCCTCAATGGAGCACAAAATAAGAGCAGAATAAGTTTCCACATTAGCAGGTGCAAGACTAAGCTAGGCTTTCACCCAAGCATTCCTGCTGCTTTTTGTTTTGTTTTGTTTTGTTATTTTTTTAAAAAAAGAATGATTCCATGTTATATATCAGAACTAATTATTCCTGTTGGGCCAACCTCAAGAAATGTCAACAGTACATTGGAAGTGCTAATTGGGGTGTCCATGCTCTTCAGCAGTTTTGAGATCCAGCGCTCTGGATTGGTGGGGTTAGGCATGTTTTAGAAGACTGCAGTATAATGAGCTTAGTCTCCATGGAAGGAGCATAGATTTGCTGCTCACACTTTGCATTGCATTCGCACCAGTGCTCTTGCCAGATACAAAGGAAGCTTCTCAAATAGGCCAGCCGCCGAAGGCAGGCAGGCTGCAAGGAAATGCAAAGGCAGAATCCTAGGCTACTGTGAATCAAGGCAAAGCATCGAACTACTTCCAGAGTTATCATTTCTTTGTTTCAATCCATGTAGTTGATGCCAATGTTACCATTTTTAAAAAAAGGACAATTGCTGAATCTTCTCAGGGTTACTGAGAATACTTACTGAGTATTCTTACCATAAGAATACTTACTGAGAAAAATAAACTCATATTCTTTATTTTGAAAGGCTTCTTTAAAAGTCATAACCATTTCCATGTGGGATCACTGTTCTGTTGTCAATAGGAGATGTAATCAGATCTACTGTTATTATATTGATCTTATTTATAATGCACCCGTCCTCCAAGGAAATCTTAAGGTAACATACATGGAACTCTCCAATT
Source organism: Charina bottae (assembly GCA_023362775.1). NCBI lineage: Eukaryota > Metazoa > Chordata > Lepidosauria > Squamata > Charinaidae > Charina > Charina bottae. Next base: position 32,225,026 of record JALMGJ010000003.1, on the reverse strand, counting down.
TTATCTCCTTAGGTTGAAAGACTACTTGTAAATTAAAGTCATCCAATGGAAATTTTAATTTTGGCTTTTCCAATATGTTTAATAAAAATGTGACCCTTATAGAAAAAATGTTGAACCAAATATGCTAAGTTACTGGTTACTCTCCTTCACAATATATAATGTTATAATGCAGGGGTCCCCAACCTGTGGGCCGCAGCCCACTAGTGGGCCGCGGCCTGTTAGGAAGTGGGCTGCGGGGCTCCCGCCTGCAAAACACCCCCCACCCGGTGCATGCGATTGGCTCACGCCTGCAAACCCCGCCCCCGCCCGGTGCGCGCAATTGGCTCCCGCCTGCAAACCCTGCCCTCCAGGTCCGTGGAAAAATTTTCTTCCACGACCGGTCCCTGGTGCCAAAAAGGTTGGGGACCACTGTTATAATGAATCTACTCGGAATATTTTGAGGGAATTAGTTATCCTCAGGCTGTGATGGGACTCCCAATATGTACTAAAGTTTGTATGACAGAAGAAGCTATCATCACATCAGTTAACACAGATAATTCCTTAATTCCACATTAACACAACTACCTTGCAATGCAAGGAGGGTGATTGACCACTAAGCTTATATTTGAGAAATGCCGCATCAGTTGTGTGAATTAACCTTGACTTTGATGGGTTGCCATGTTGCCTCAGTCTCTCCAGCAGAGACTCCATGGGTAAAGAAGGAAAATTTGTAGTTTTTTATTATGCATTATGCAAGATGCAGAAAGGCCTTTCAGAGTTGATCAAAATACTGAGTCCCTTAAGTGTCAGTTCCCATACTGTTCCTGTGGTTGCTTCAAATTTTGGAGCAAATTGTTGGGTAGTACAAGATGGGAAATAGGCAATGAGGAATCCTATGTCTGTGGAGTCCTTGGTGCTCTCTGAGCCTTGTTGTTTTCTTGCAGACGTTTCATTGCCCAACAATCCTATGTCTGCCATCTTATGTACAGAATTCCACTCACAGGCAAACATGATCTTGATGTGGATCTTTTTCTTACCAGTGTAGTATGCGTGAATCTGAATTCAGTTTCGACAGTGTATCTTAATTTAATTAGTGTATTGTCTGAGATAAATAAAGAACATCATCCCACAAAGGGCAGGAATCAAATATGTCACAGGGTTCCAAGCAGAAGCATCCTCAGATTGGTTGGCTAGAGATTCCTTTTGTTCATGATGGGATCCAGAGAGATTCATCCCATTTCTTCCTGCCTTGCTGTGCATATTCATAATAATCCTGGTAATGTATCTGATTGAATCATAAATGGTGATAAGTAGTGTTTCAACATGCCCATGTGCAAAGCAAGTGATAAATGTATGCTAAGCAGACAGCCTGCCCCCACATCTTTCTGGGTGGGGTGTGTGTGTGTGTGTGTGTGTGTGTGTGTGTGTATGACAATGAAAGAAACACATAATGGCCTGCAGTTATTCTGCAGATCAGTGAACTCTTGAAACTCAGTGGGATTATACTGCCAGCCAAAACTCTACACACAAATAAATGCAGGAAATTAAAAGATTCCTGTTATTTGGTGAGACATATGGTATTATTTTATGCAAATCACTGTCAATCACAATCAATAGTTATACAGATGTAGACAAAGCCTACTTGCAATGGTGTAACAGCTGAAATGAGAGATCAGTACTTTCCAGATACTTATGTACCACAAGAAATCATGGACTGCAAACTTACTTGGGAGTAAGCTCCATTAAAGTCAATAGGGCTTCTGTCTGAGAACATAGGCATAAGCTTGTGCTGTTAATCATCAAACATTCCTGCAAGCCCATTGACAGAGGAGGCAGCCACTGCATCACTGCATGATTTACAGCTGTCATCCTGCTCCCTCCCAATAAGAGGTAGCTGTCCCTAACCACAATGCTAAAATAATGAAATGTGCATCATGATGTCACAACGCAAACTCTGCCCTTTCATACATGCACTTCAAAGTTGAACGCAAGCACATAAGGGTTGGAGTTTGCTTTGTGATATCATGATGTGCTTTTCATCATTTGCCCCCCACCACAGATGCCTGTGCTTCCCATCACTGTTGTACAACAGGTCATTCTTGCATTTGTACTCTCCAAAATTAGATCATTAGAGGTGAAAAGAAAAAAGTATGCTTCTAGCTTTGATTCCTAAGGGAGAAGGCTTAATATGAAGGTGAGGTAGGTAGGTCAATAGATAACTGAATTTTACTTTAAAGTCAATATATTTGGGAGGGAGAAATTATACCAAATATTTAATCAGTGGTTGCTTACCATTTAGTTTCCAAGCATTCACTCTAGTGTCTTACCTGCCGTTCCTCCTCAACAGCAGCCAACTTCATTAAAGAACAAAAGTAAAGTAATAAGTCATTTCACACCCTGTCTGACCATTCTACAATAATAGCAAGATTTCATGCAAGGGTACAACATTATGCCTGTCTGCAATCACAGTCGCTTTGCAAAAATCTTAATTCACACTTCACATGCAGCTAACCTTGTTACCATCCCTTCATAAATCCATCAGTGTTGCAGCTGCACGTCTTCACAGCCCAACATCTTAAAATTCATCACTTTGGCACCTTTGCATCACTACAGGTCAAACTAAGGAAGCCAACCACGAATAATTAAGGGTGCCCAGATGTTTAGGCTTCCTCCTTTCAAACATTTCTTTGATATGAGAGGATGTCTTCCCCTCCCCTTTAAATTGGAAATATACATCAATTAAATTGCAAGAGGAGACCGAAACCAAGTTTCAGACTCCTCCTCCCCTCCTTTTTTTTTTTTTACCCTTACATGTATAGCTCTTTGTAGCTGGAATTTGAACAAGAAGCGTGATAATGAGTAGATTGAGGGAAAGGAAGGTGTTATCTCATTAAGGTAATTACTAAGACATCCCTACCATTAGATTGGTTTGAAAATGTGGCAATTAAAGAGCCCTACATGGGCTCCTAGAGACAAGGGAACAAGACAATTCTCTTGGAACTCCTGTGTTGCGGTTAATGTGTGTCATGGAAATGAAAAGGCAGGAGATTCCTTGCAAAATGCCTCATTCTCAATTTCTTGCTTCTCTTACAACACACACACACACACCCACACCCTAACAGACAAGATCCAATCTTTAAATTTAAGCCCTTCTTTCATAATTCAATACATGCCAATAACAAATACCTATATGTATTAGTTGAAAAGTTCCAAAACACTCAATTAGTTTCCAAACCATAACTTTTAAAAGCCAGAACCTGATGAGGAGTAGTCTTAAAGTTTATTTAATCAAACATTGCTTGTGGAGCTTAGAATTCAAAACATGAGTCCTGCTCATCTACATCTGTCTACATGACATCAGAGCATCTAAGAAGATAGCTCCCTATGAAAAATCCTGTATCAGTATCAAATCATTTTAGCTCAAGTCTACCTTTAGGTTTAAAATGGACAGGCAAGGTGATCTTGATGATACCTCCTCCTTTAGTGGCATCTTGGCTTTGCTACATCACATAGTTAATGCAACCAGCCAACAACACCACACAGCAAAACATATAGGCCACATGTGTGTGATACATGCATGTTAATAGCACAGAATAGTGTAAATATATTGCATGTGCCTAGCACTCTGCTCCATGATACTGCTATTGCAGCATGTACAGCAGCATCAGCCAGCAAATAATAGGCCCAACTAAGTCCTAGGATCCTGCCATTTCTCCCATCCTGCTGGTAGGGTTATTATCTATCCAATCTGATTCATGTCAACCATTTCTTTTTCCTAAGTTACAACTCATATTTTGTCATTCTCCAATAACTTGAATAAAACATATCATTTTTACAATTGTGCATATAATTGAAGTTGTGGGAATGGGCAGGAGGGCCAGGAGGAAGATTAACAGCAGTAGTGGGAAGATGCCAGGAAGATCAGGGGTTGAGTTGGTGGGAAGACCCTGGGAAGATCAGGGGCAGGCCAGCAGAAATATCAGCAGCATCAGTGGAAAGACACTAGGAAGACTGAGGCAGGGGGTTACATCTGAACTAGTGGTCACCTAATTTAGATAACACTTTACATTCTGGGTGGCAGGCCTGGAACACAAAAATACTGTATTGCAAAATCAGTGGGATTTGATAATGCTATTAGTACCCAAGGACCTGAATATATGCCCCCTCCAAAACCTCTAGAGGAAACAAAACAATCTTTTTAAGGTGCAGCAAACATATATCTGAGCCTCTAACTAAGTGGAGCAACTGAATATACAGTATGTAGCTGCTTTAAGAGTCATATTAATTGAACCAAATCCTTAAAGCAGCCACACCTTTTTTTCAGGCTTGTTAAGAAACAGGGGCTACCTTAATGAATAGCAGAAAGGTATTGTGCTCACACAAAGTCTTATGCACATGTACAGAATCATTTTCAAAGCATGTCCATCCCTAACTTTTAACATGGTGTGGAAAAACTTCCTGATAATCAGCCCTGTACATGACATTTCAGATGATGATCTGAATGTGATAAAAATAAATGTAGGCTGCTCTAAGAATGCTATGAATAGAGACATACTTGCACAGTTGACAAATAACTTCTAGTGTTTTTAGTCCTGGTCTAGTGGCAGTATAGGTGTAAGTTAAAGCAGAACAGCTGGCCAATCCTAAAGACATTGCATTGGATCCAGAGTAGACTAGACCCATTGAAATCCAGTTAGACATAACTAAATTATGAATTTTTTATTTAATTTGGTTTACTATCAATATATTTACATCTGAATTTAAACCACTGAACTTCAATTCATTGTATTTCAGAATTGAAAGGCCTTCAACATGTTGGAGGTTCCAGCAAATCAGCATGCCTCATTGGCATATGGGTGATTGCTCTAGGAGGCAAACTCTCTATGTGCTTCTAGAGGAAGCTGCTTGTTACCCCTCCCACTTCCTCTCTCTCTCTCTCTCTTCCTTTCTTCCACCGGAGAAGAAGGACCATGCAGCTGCTGGTCCTTCCATGGAGAGGCCATGTGCTAGGCCTCAACTCCAGAATTTTCCCCTTTTCTCCACATAGCCTTCACCAGCAATGAGGGATGAGGGTAAATTAAGTTTAGGGACAAAAGAAGAACAAGAAGTCATCTTTTCTGAATGAAGATGTAGCTGAACTGGACCAAATAAACAGTAAGAACTCTTTTTGTAACCTACGTTGTCTAAGCGTGTAATTCTTTATGCTTGGGTGGGCTATGTGCTTAAGATCAAAAACCTATATTTCTCTATCGTGCTCATTAATGCTATTGAGATAAAAACTCCTTTCTGTGTGTACTTATTATTTCACTGCAATTAAGCTCTGCTCCATTCAGTGGTCCTAGCTGCCCACTAATGGTCTTCATAGGGTTATGGGCCCAGGTTTTTACAGAAGGAGAATTTATTTTTAGTAGAGAAAAAGATAAACAACAAAAATATTCATTTTTGGCTTGTTTTGTTTTTGCATGAGCATTGTTGTTTTTGAGAGAATACTCAGTGTAAATGCTGGGGAGGTGATCTTGCACAGAAAAATAGCCAGAAAGCATAAAGGGAAGATTTTTTTTTCTTTTTGAAAGTGATTTTTGAACTTTTTGCTTAGACAAAATGGCCAGTGTGCAACTGCCTTACAATCCAGTAATTTTTAAACTAAAACCCAGAGAGTTTTATCCCTGGAAAATTTGGGTTAAAAGGCAGGCAAATATTTTTAATCTGCATAATATTTTGAAGGAAGATCCTCCAAGTACAGATTCAGAAGGCTATGAAAACTGGGTAGCCAATGATCTTAAACTGCAAGGACTAATCATGAATTCTTTAGATGGATCAATGATGGTGCAAATCCAGCACAGGGAAACTGCAAAAGAGATCATAGAGGAATTGTTTAAACTCTTTGGGGAAGGAGGAGATTCCCAAGTTATTAATCTGGTGAGAGAGCTATCCAATGAAAAACTCCAGCCAAACAGAGACATTGATGAGCATATTTCCAAAATTCAATCATTACTGCACAAGCTTGCTTGCAATGATATAATTTTGGATAACAAGATCCAAGTTGGATTTTTATTAGGCTCTTTACCTCAGAGTTTTTCAAGTTTTGCTGCCAGCTACAGGGGATCCAGACAACCCCTATCAGACCTGATTCAAGAATTAAGGTCTCGACATAGCAGGCAGGCCTCCTATAGAAATTCTAAGCAGGGCCATCATGAGGCAGGCTATTTTACAAAGGCGCCTCAGGGCAAAGATGATGGTCAGAAGCAGAGGAGTGATTCAGAAACAAAGAAACCCATCAAGTGCCATTTTTGTGGCAAGAGGGGTCACCTAAAGGAAAACTGTTGGGCATGGAAGGCAGATCAGAAAAACAAAGAGAAATCTCCAGATGCAACTCTTCTTGCATTTTCAGCTATTTATAAAAGTTGCTCTTCCTTCATCCTAGACAGTGGATGTAGCATGCACATGTTAAAGGACCGAGATCTCTTTATAGAATTGAACCCAAGTTCAAAAGAAGAGATTGGCTTGGCTGATGGAAGGAAAATCCTAGTGGAAGGGGAGGGCCGGGCTCTCCTAAGGTGCAGAAATGACACCACCCAGAGTGATTTGATTGCAACTAATGCTTTATATGTTCCAGATTTAAGCTTGAACCTGATTAGTGCATCTGTGCTCATGAAGAAGGGCCATACTCTTCGATTTAAAGGTGACAAATGTGAAATAATGGATCAAAAAGGTGTCTTTTTAACAGGATTCCTAGATCAAGGATTAATTTTTCTCAGTTGTGAGAGGCCAGACATGGCGTGCATGGCCAGTCACCGAGGAAAGGAGGATGAAATTGCCACCCTCTGGCACAGACGATTTGGACACAGAGACTTAGATGCAATTCCCCAAATGAAGAGAAATGGATTGGCCAGCAATTTGGAAATCAAGGACTGTGGTAAGACTGATGCAAGGTGCAAAACCTGCATACAGGGAAAGGCCACAAGACCTGCAATTCCAAAATAGAGCACCAGGCACTCTAAACAGCCCCTTGAGCTGATTCACACTGATCTGTGTGGGCCAATTCAAGCATCTGTTGGGGAAAACAGATATTTATTAACTATGATAGATGATTTCTCAAGGTACTGCGTGTCTTATCTGCTGAAGGAGAAGTCGGAGACCATGGACACACTACAAACGTATGTGGCGAGAGTGGGAAACAAGTTTGGAAGGAAACCCCAAATCCTAAGATCAGATAACGGGGGTGAGTTCACAAGCAATAAAATCCAGACATATCTCAAAGAGCAGGGCATAAGACATGAGCAAACCATAGTTTACACGCCTGAACAGAATGGTGTGGCAGAGAGAAAGAACAGATCTATCATGGACATGGTCAGGTGCATGCTCATGGAGGCTCACTTACCCAGGAAGTATTGGGGGGAATTAGCAATGACAGCAACCTACCTACAATATAGACTACCAACAAAAGCAACAGAAAAAACTCCATTTGAACTGTGGCATGGTAGACAACCAAGTGTTAAACACTTGAGGGTATTTGGATGCAAGGCCTACATCCACATCCCAAAAGAGAAAAGAACCAAATTAGATTCCAGAGCAAAGGAAGGAATCTTATTGGGGTACCCACCGGGAAGCAAAGGATATAGAGTTTTAGATCCTAAGACTGGCTCAATCCACTTTTGCAGAGTGGTGCATTTTGATGAAACAGAGCCAAATCAAAATCCTCTAGTCAATAGCACTGCAGAAGGGGGAGGTGATGAAGATTTGTTCGAGTTACCTCAACCAGGGTTTCCAGATGCAGCAAGCAGACAAGCCCAGAGTGAGGACATCGAGATGGAGACTCCGCCTGAGTCAGATGATGAGGAACCAGGAGGGACAGAAGGGGCAGAGATGCAGTACGATCCAGACCCGAGTCCTGTTCCAGACCTGAGATGCTCATTGCAACCCAACAAGGGAATTCCAGCCAAGCGACTGTCCTACCTCCCAGGAGTGGCATTGCCGAGGAAGCCTGCATCGTGGAAGGAAGTGCAACATCTGCCACCAGCTGAAGCAAGTAAGTGGAGGAAAGCAGCACAAGAGGAGTTTGAGGCTCTGCAACACAACACTTGGACACTCACAAAGTTACCTGTTGGCAAAAAGGCAATAGGTTGCAAATGGGTCTTTAAGGCTAAACAGAATGAACAGGGAGAAGTCCAAAGGTACAAAGCTAGACTGGTAGCCAAGGGCTATTCACAAAAGTATGGCAAAGATTAAGACCAAACGTTTGTACCTGTTGTGACCCACACAACAATTAGACTTCTTTTAAATTTAGCAGCCAGTAGAAACATGCAAGTAGAGCATATTGACATAAAGACAGCGTTCTTGCATGGTGAAATTCAGGAGGAGTTGTACATGCAACAACCTGAAGGGTTCACTGATCCAAAAGAAAGGCATTTAGTGTGTAAGCTTCAGAAGGGGATCTATGGGTTGAAACAAGCAGCAAGGGCCTGGAATGTGAAATTAAACCAGATGCTAATAAAGCAAGGTTTCACTCAGGGCAAAGCTGATCCCTGTCTTTACACACAACACAAGAATGGCAGAGACATGTTCATTCTGACATATGTGGACGATTTGATTCTCTGTTATGAGGATCAAAGGGACATTAATGAAATTGTATCCAACTTGAACATGGAAGTAGAGGTAAAATGTCTTGGGAAGGCAAGGTACTACTTGGGGATACAAATTGACAGAGAAGAGGATGGAAGTTTTCTCCTCAGTCAGAGGCAAAAGATTCTAGAGTTATTGGAGAGCCTGGGAGTGGAAAATGCAAATACAGTCCCAACTCCAATGGAAACAGACTTTCACAAAGTCAAGGACACTAGTGAACTGCTGCCTCAGAACAATGGATACAGAGAGGCCATTGGTAGGCTATTATATCTATCAACCACAACAAGGCCAGATATTTCAACTGCAGTGGGGATCCTCTACAGAAAGACCAGCGTACCCACCCAAAGGGACTGGACAGGCATTAAGTGGGTGGCAAGATACCTGAAGGGGACTGCAGAACTGAAGCTTAAGCTTCCAGCAACTGATTCTCCTGAACTAGTGGGATACACCGATGCAGATTGGGCAGAGAATGCAACTGATTGTAAATCCACTAGTGGGAGTGTGTTTTTCTTTGGGGGCTGTGATCTGGGCTAGTTGCAAGCAGACTATATTGGCACACTCATTCACTGAAGCGGAGTATGTCTCAGCAGCTGAGAAATGCAATGAGGTGCAATGGCTCAAGTATTTACTTGACGATCTGGGGGTTAGTGATCCTGCTCCAATAAGAGTCTTTGTGGACAACCGAAGTTGTATAAGACTCTCTCTATCAAAGAAGGTGGGAGGGCAGACAAAGCACATGGATGTTCGCTACCACGTGATTAGAGAGGCACAGGAGACAGGACTAATACATTTGGAGTATTGTTCCTCAGAGAGGATGATCGCAGACATCCTGACAAAGCCACTCACAAGGGGTGTCTATCAAGGCCTACGAAGTAAGTTAAATCTTGGGTAGGCATGATACATGACTTTGATTTGAGAAGGGGTGTTGGAGGTTCCAGCAAATCAGCATGCCTCATTAGCATATGGGTGATTGCTCTAGGAGGCAAACTCTCTATGTGCTTCTAGAGGAAGCTGCTTGTTGCCCCTCCCACTTCCTCTCTCTCTCTCTCTTCCTTTCTTCCACCGGAGAAGAAGGACCATGCAGCTGCTGGTCCTTCCATGGAGAGGCCATGTGCTAGGCCTCAACTCCAGAATTTTCCCCTTTTCTCCACATAGCCTTCACCAGCAATGAGGGATGAGGGTAAATTAAGTTTAGGGACAAAAGAAGAACAAGAAGTAATCTTTTTTGAATGAAGATGTAACTGAACTGGACCAAATAAACAGCAAGAACTCTTTTTGTAACCTACGTTGTCTAAGCGTGTAATTCTTTATGCTTGGGTGGGCTATGTGCTTAAGATCAAAAACCTATATTTCTCTAGCATGCTCATTAATGCTATTGAGATAAAAACTTTCTGTGTGTACTTATTGTTTTGCTGCAATTACAGTAAGCTCTTCTCCATTCAGTGGTCCTAGCTGCCCACTAATGGTCTTCACAACAGACTTGACTTGCAAAGGGGTCAGTTCAATGCTCCCTAGAAACTGCAGCTAACTATACGAAGATGTTGAGCTTCTCTTCAGTTGCAATTTTATTTAGATAACCCTGGTTCTCTTAAAATACAATCATGTGCATGTCTGCTCACAAAGTGACCATATTTTCAGTTGGACTTGCTCCCAGAGAAGTGTGATAGAATTGTTCCCTTAGAAAGCAATATTGAGGAAATAAACTAAGAGTCAGCAAACATTTCTGCCTCGGGGCACAATTAAATGATTTTACAAATGGGCTGGGCACAAAAATTAAAATAAACATTGCATAAATCAGGCAAAATCTTGGACGAGACCATTATTTTATTAAGATTTCTTGGTTCTTGGGTGAGATTTCATTGTTCTCATATGAGAAAAGAGATTATGATGTACTCACTGATACTTTTAAAATATCAGGGTATCTTTTAAACTATTGTTTTGGAGTGTCTTGTGATGTGTATCATGATGTGTATCATGTTGCTAACTTAATATAACATACTGTGTATTTATGACACAATCCATATCAGTCCAGTCTAATAGATTTTATTTCCTCCATGCCTGACCAAAATCAAAGAACCCTGTTGTTATGCTAAATGAATACATTACAAATGTCTACTTTTGTAACTATTCTGAGTTATTGAATGTTCCAAATGGCTAGTAAATGTTGCTTACCCTTTGCCATACATCCTGCATAATAACATTAAAAAATGTAAAACCAACAAATGTGTCTTACAATGTGCCAATGCTGATAGAGGATTATATTTCCAAAGAGTCTCTGAGTATGAGTATCCTGGGAACATGTTAAAAAAAACTTCCAAAATCTCAATGGCTCTTTTAGAAGCATATCATGATGTTTGGGAGACATCTTTTCCATGATCCATCAAAACCAGCTACAATTACACCAGATAGATAGATCTATCTCTCTAACATTGCTTTTTGAACTCATCTGAGTAAATAAATCAAAACATTCCTTGTGGTTGTCCTGTACAGTTAAAATCCTGGGCATCGAAAAAGGGGGGGAGGGGAGAGAAGCAAATGATGTGTGACAAAGTCATCCCACAACCGCCATGATTTACATCAGACACTGGGACACAAATATGTAATGGCAGCATTTACATGATGATGTCATTGTATGCATGTTGTCATTTTGGCATCATCACAGTTTTTTGCAGATGCCTCTGGTTAAAATCAGTAACATTCTCTTCTACAGGTGTGTCCTGATTGGTAAGAACCAGTTCCACTAAATTTGAGATCATATTATTTTTATCCATCTTTGAGCAATGCAGGAATTGCTAAACAAATAAAATCAAAATCAAGCCAAGCCAGCCAAAGCATTTATTCCATCATTATATCCACTTATTCAGACTACAGTGTACTTACTTCTCAGTTCATATAAAAAATTACAGGGTCAGATTCATGTTCAATATCTAGATTTAATATGCTAATATTATACTTCCTTCTACTAAAATTAATCTAAACTAATCTTGTCCCCGGCATTGAGTGAAAAGTCATCAGTACTGGTATAACACAGTAACCCCCTCTTATTCTGACACTATCCAGTGACAGCCTTAGAGTGTGTAAAATCCGTTATGCTTCACCACCCACAACCTTGGAGGTGAAGTCAACTAATCTGCTGTGGGTATAATCAGAAGTATGCTTTGGGAGTGTTGGGGGGTCCTTGCCCCCTTGCCTCTGGTCCCTAGCCAGTCTCCATGGTAGCCATTTTTCTATCCCAAGGTTTACTCTCTTCATTAGCAATTTGTTTCCTGAGTTCTTTTCATACCCATCACCTCCCCACCCCATGTTTGTGACATCAACTTCCAAGAAGGTAGAAGAGAAGACAGCAGAACTCCACTATTTTATTTAAGGAAGGAGAGGGGGCCTCTTTTATTATTTCACTTTAACAGTATTGTGAAATGTATCTTTACCTTAAAATGCAGCAACTCTGTTTGTCCTCACTGTGGTGCCCAGAGAATAATCAAAGATGTTGAAATGGCTTTTGTTGCTTATTTGCCACTTTCCCTGCATTTGTTGAACTCAATGATTTCCCTTTCCTTCACTGAACTAAGACAGTGGTTGCCCAGAAGCTAATCAGTTTATTTATTTATTTATTTATTGTTTCAATTTATTCCCCGCCCATCTCCCTTGCAAGGGACTCTGGGCGGGTTACAACAATTGAAAGTTTAAAAATACAAAAACAGTATCTAAAAGTTTCAGTTCTCTGCTTCCAGGACCAAGCTACTTGTACAGCCAAGGCAGAATATACCTGTCTTCACTCTGGGGCGATTTCTGACTTGGTGTCTTTGTGTGTGTTTCATATTATTTTATATTTATGTTATTTATTATTTATAATATTTCATATTATTTTAACTTGGAAAGTATCCAAATGGAGAGTGGGAGGTGGCTGGTAAAATGCTGAAAAGGGCATTGAAGCCAGAAGAGAAGGCTAATCACCACATCTATAACAAATTCCACTCTCAGAAATCAGGACAGCATAATTCAACAGTGACTCAGAACACACTCAATAGAGACAGGATAGGAATTGGTTGCAGGAATTCTGGAATGGTAATACCAGAACTCCATGCAGCTTCTAATTGGTTTATAGCAGAGCAGAAGCATTCCCATAAACTTGCACAAGGCTTAACCAGTTCAAAACACAAAATAAACACACTTCACAGGTTAATGTGAAAACATAAAAAGAGCTTACAGTTGTACATTTATTGTAACTCACAGTTTCTTAGTAGAAACGGTCCATGCGTGCGAGCAATAGGTTCTGACGAGACCCACATGCTTCTTAATGTGGCCCACCTGAATGGAAGTGTGAGCAACATGGACAGCCATAGCTGACCATCCTTCTTGGTGCAGATTAGAGCGGGAAAGAGGGAGAAGAGAAGGGAACAGGAACAGGAAATTAGGATTCAGACCCTCCCACACAAAGCAAGTAAGATTAGGTTACAGCAGAGGCTGCCTCCTCCTTCAAGCTTGTGTGAGACGTGCTTGGTTGAAACTAGATATCTCTAACATCCCCTTCTTTTCAACCTATGCATGTCTCAATGTCCCACAAGATTTAATGTCCCTCTCAGTTCTTGGTAACTGATTTTAGATAATGGATTTGTGAAGATGTCTGCTATCATGTTCCCTGTGGGACAGTAGTCTAGTTTGACTAACCCTTGGTGTTGCAGCTCCCTCACCACATGATGCTTTACATCAATGTGCTTGGTCCTCCCACAAATCTTCTCTGACTGTGAGAGTCTAATGCAACTCTGATTATCCTCAAAGATCTGGATAGGGACTGGTTCCTCTATCCCCATGTCTGCAAGCAGTAGCTTGAGCCATTTTACCTTGTTGCATGTTTCAGTAGCTGCAACGTATTCTGCCTCAGTGGATGACTGAGTAACTGTGCCTTGCTTGTGGCTACCCCAGCTTACTGCACCACCCCCATAGAAAAACACATATCCACTGGTGGACTTGCGATCAGGAATGTCTTCTTCCCAGTTCGCATCTGTGAATCCCACTAGTTTAGGAGTCTCAGTGGCTGGCAGTTTTAGTTTTAGGTGCATGGTCCCTTTCAGGTACCTTCCCACCCGCTTGACACCAGTCCAGTCTCTTTGTGTGGGTGTGCTGGTTTTCCTACACAAAATGCCCACTGCAGCAGCTATGTCCGGCCTAGTGGTGGTGGCTAGATACAACAGCTTGCCTATGGCACTTCTATAATTGTTCTCTGGTAGGAGATCGCTGAGTTCATGTTGTTTGTGGAAAGCTGTTTCCATTGGTGTAGGCATGGGATTAGCATTTTGCAGTCCTAGGCTTTCCAACAGTTCTAAGATCTTTTCCTTCTGACTTAGAAGAAAGCTCCCATCTTCTTCTCTCACAATCTGTATCCCTAAGTAGTAGCTGACATTGCCCAGATGCTTCACTTCTACTTCTTTGTTTAGTTAGGAAACAACATCATCAAAGTCCCTTTTGTTACTGTGGCAGATCATTAAATCATCCACAAGACACAGAAATGGCAGGGATGTGTACATACACATCCCTGCCATTTCTGTGTCTTGTGTACAGACAGGGGTCAGCCTTTCCTTGAGCAAAACCCTGGTCAAGAAGTATTTGGTTTAACTTCTTGTTTCATGCTCTGGCTGCCTGCTTCAGGCCATAAATCCCCTTCTGTAGTTTGCAAACAAGATGTTTGGTATTGGGATTAGTGAAACCTGGTGGCTGTGTCATATATAACTCTTCCTGTATCTCCCCATGTAAAAATGCAGTCTTGACATCTAAATGTTCAACATCCATATTTCTGCATGCTGCTAGACTTAGAAACATTCTAATTGTGGTGTGTTTCACAATGGGAGCAAAACATTCATCATAGTCCTCTCCATATTTCTGTGAGTAGCCTTTTGCTACCAATCTGGCCTTGTACCTTTGTACTTCGCCATTCTCATCCTGTTTTGCTTTGAACACCCACTTACAACCTATGGCCTTCTTGCCCTTAGGTAGCTCTGTCAAAGTCGACAACTTAGTGCCCTTGTTAATAAGGGCATGCAGACGTGGATTAGACGATGATAAGATCCCCGCCTCCCAGTGCAGTCTTACCGCTCGATCGCAAACACTGTTTACGGTCTCCTGGCTGCAACTCACCATCTGGAGGACTAATGGGTCAATTCTTAGTGTTTTCCTTTATCCGGAAAAACACTTGGGCTACAGAAAAATCAGTCTGTGCCCAGAAAAATTCCACATTTGCCAGCTCTGCCCGTGCAACTCACAGGCAAAGTTGTTCAGTCGGCCATTTTCCACAGGAAGCTCCATAATGATAATGGTGCAGATTCAAGCGGGAAAGAGGGAGAAGAGAAGGGAACAGGAACAGGAAATCGGGATTCAGAACCTCCCACACAAAGCAAGTAAGATTAGGTTATAGCAGAGGCTGCCTCCTCCTTCAAGCTTGTGTGAGACGTGCTTGGTTGAAACCCGATATCTCTAACATTGGTAACATGGACAGCAAATGTTATATCTTATTTTTTTCTACCAGTTTAAGGATGAGTGAATAGTACTTTAGGGAGTAGTGGAGAAAGACCAATGCTATGTGTGCTCATTTGTTTGTTCATTTGTTCCAAATATTTAGAGTTTGGATGAAAAAAAATCAGAAAGTAAAACTAAAGGCCTTTTCACATATGACACTAAAAAGATCCATTGAGCAACTCACACACTAGTCAAACCTATTTATGTTTGCTGTGAAATAGACATTTTTAAACTGAGGCCAAAAGCAACACTGATTGTTTCTGGCAAAACTGATGTACATATTTTAATATTACTGAAGTGAGCTTAAAAAGCAAGAAATTGCTACTTTAAAAATCAAGTAACACACCCTAAGTTCAGTAATGTTCATTCAGGCATGCCTTAATGAGCTTCCTATATGCACTCATGCTATTTTGTGTGAACAGTCATCTGTTTCTTGTTTTGAAAACTGGTCAGTCAGTCGCAGTGAATGTAATAAAAGTAAAATGTAATAAAAGTCTAGATATTAGACCAGTGTTTCTCAACCTTGGCAACTTTAAGATGTGTGGACTTCAACTCCCAGAATTCCCCAGCCAGCATGCTGGCTGGGGAATTCTGGGAGTTGAAGTCCACACATCTTAAAGTTGCCAAGATTGAGAAACACTGTATTAGACTAATGGGACCTACTCATGTGTGAAAAGCAGGCACAAATTATTACTATTAATAAGCTGCTCAAAAAAATAAAGGGAACACTGAAATAAGACATCCTAGATCTGAATGAATGAAATATTCGTATTAATTACTTTGTTCATTACATAGTTGAATGTGCTGACAACAAAATCACACAAAAATTAGCAATGGAAATCAAATGTAAGCAACCCCTGGAGGTCTGGATGTGGAGTTACACTCAAAAATTAAAGTGGAAAAGAACACTACAGGCTGATCCAACGTTGATGTAATGTCCTTAAAACAAGTCAAAATGAGGCTCAGTAGTGTGTGTGGCCTCCACGTGCCTGTATGACCTCCCTATAATGCCTGGGCATGCTCCTGATGAGGTGGCGGATGGTCTCCTGAGGGATCTCCTCCCACACCTGGACTAAAGCATCCCCCAACTCCTGGACAGTCTGTGGTGCAACGTGGCGTTGGTGGATGGAGCGAGACATGATGTCCCAGATGTGCTCAATTGGATTCAGGTCTGGGGAACGGGCGGGCCAGTCCATAGCATCAATGCCTTCGTCTTGCAGGAACTGCTGGCACACTCCAGCCACATGAGGTCTAGCATTGTCTTGCATTAGGAGGAACCCAGGGCCAACCGCACCAGCATATGGTCTCACAAGGGGTCTGAGGATCTCATCTCGGTACCTAATGGCAGTCAGGGTACCTCTGGCGAGCACATGGAGGGCTGTGCGGCCCCCTAAAGAAATGCCACCCCACACCATTACTGACCCACTGCCAAACCGGTCATGCTGGAGGATGTTGCAGGCAGCAGAACGTTCTCCACGGCGTCTCCAGACCCTGTCACGTCTGTCACATGTGCTCAGTGTGAACCTGCTTTCATCTGTGAAGAGCACAGGGCGCCAGTGGCGAAGTTGCCAATCTTGTGTTCTCTGGCAAATGCCAAATGTCCTGCACGGTGTTGGGCTGTAAGCACAACCCCCACCTGTGGACGTCGGGCCCTCATACCACCCTCATGGAGTCTGTTTCTGACCGTTTGAGCAGCCACACGCACATTTGTGGCCCACTGGAGGTCATTTTGCAGGGCTCTGGCAGTGCTCCTCCTGTCCCTCCTTGCACAAAGGCGGAGGTAGCGGTCCTGCTGCTGGGTTGTTGCCCTCCTACGGCCTCCTCCACGTCTCCTGATGTACTGACCTGTCTCCTGGTAGCGCCTCCATGTTCTGGACACTACGATGACAGACGCAGCAAACCACCTTGCCACAGCTCGCATTGATGTGCCATCCTGGATGAGCTGCACTACCTGAGCCACTTGTGTGGGTTGCAGACTCCGTCTCATGCTACCACTAGAGTGGAAGCACCGCCAGCATTCAAAAGTGACCAAACCATCAGCCAGAAAGCATAGGAACTGAGAAGTGGTCTGTGGTCACCACCTGCAGATCCACTCCTTTATTGGGGATGTCTTGCTAACTGCCTATGCTTTCCGCCTGTTGTCTATTCCATGTGCACAACAGCATGTGAAATATATTGTCAATCAGTGTTGCTACCTAAGTGGACAGTTTGATTTCACAGAAGTGTGATTGACTTGGACTTACATTGTGTTGTTTCAGTGTTCCCTTTATTTTTTTGAGCAGTAATCCAGATTGGCCTCTCTATGAATGAAAAGTTTTATTCCATTCATGTAAGCTACCTAAAATAACAAAGTGTACCCAATGAAAAAAGGAAATTAAGCAATCTTTACCAGTTCCCCTTTCCTCTCCTACATTTCCCTATTATCATGTCACAGATTTTCCAGAATATCCTTCTAATCCACAAGAGCAGCTTTTCAGTAGCTCAGCAGATACAGGCAGGGTACAAGCAAAAAGGGGTAGTTTCAAACAGCACCTTCTATTTCTCCTCCTTTCTCCAGTGCAAATAATATTCTGATAATTACGAATAAAGATTCCCTTGAGTTGTGTTCTCCATGGACATGTCCAACAGTATAGAAGTGTTATAATTCCCTTCTTCAGGAGTACTTTTTTTTCCTTCCCAGCCTAGCTTATAACACTGGTATTCTTTGGAGGTCTCCCATCCATGTACCAATCAAGCCTAACCCCACTTAGCTTCCTACCTTCCGAGCCTAGACAAAGTCAGCCAGGTGCTGCCATCTGCTGAGACCTGCAAATCACTTTTACAGAACTAACCCATAGGGAGCTTCACCACTGAGGATGAGACTCCGGGTTTCTATGAAAATTATAACAATAATGATTGTGAGGAATTAAGGCTAAAATGAAATGTATTCAAAGTTTAATTCTAAACCCTGTCTCTGATGCAAGAGACAAAAATATTTTTGACTTATTCGTTTTGAAAAAGGTCAGCAATTAGAATAGAGGTAAAAGGTAAAGGTTCCCCCCGCACATTTGTGCAGTCGTGTCTGACTCTAGGGGCCGGTGCTCATCTCCGTTTCTTAGTCGAAGAGCCAGCGTTGTCCGAAGATGCTTCCGCGGTCATGTGGCCGGCACGACGGGCGTGGAACGCTGTTACCTACCCACCAAAGTGGTACCTATTCATCTACTTGCATTTGCACGCTTTCGAATTGCTAGGTTGGCAAGAGCTGGGGCGAGTGCGGGAGCTCACTCCGTCATGCGGTGGCTAGGGTCTCAAACCTCCAAACTTGCGATCTTCCGATCGACAAGCCTGGCGTCTTACCCGCTAAGCCACCATGCCTCTTCAGCAATTAGAATATTATGAACTAAATCTGGCCATTGGTAGATGGTACCTAACTTTCCTTACTGTTACTGTTCCTTATGAAAAACGAAGACTAGACTGATTGCTTTATTAATGTCTAACTAGCAACTTATTTTAGAAGCATGGAACTAAACTCTTGGCCTATGTATACAAGGCCACTAAAAAGCAAATTGCTATTGAGAAGATCCCCATTCACAGAGATGGTAAACTTATCTCTGGGTTATACCACTTCAGGTGGCAGAGAATCAGGGAGTTGGGAGAGGTGTCATATCACTGAATTTTTAAAAAATCTGTCTTCATGAAAAAATTAGCGTGTTACATTCTAACCATACATATTAGTATGATAGACACAGGCGTGGGGTTACCATCACATCAAAATTAGGCTGAAGGAGAAGAGATTATTTCTCTCCAGTAATTAAACTGTAGGTGAAATGTATTTCTTTCTAGATTCTTTATAACTGCAAGGTCACAAAAAGAGGAGCTTCTCCTCTACTAGGCCTTGAATATTGCAAGGGAACATGTTTTCCCTCTTTTTAAAGACATGTTCTTACATAGCTGTGTCCTCTTATGGGTGAAAAATGTAAGTCGGTCTGCCTCTTGTTTTCTGAATTTGGACATAGGAAAGGGAAGGCAGGCAGGCAGGCAGGCTGGCTAGCAATTAAAACCAAGAGAGCCAAAATGTTGTAGTACCTAAGGAGCTAACAATTTATTAGAGCATGAAATCCATCAAAGATTATGCCATAATAAAACCGGATTCATACAACCAGATTACTTAAAGAGCTATCTGGTTAATTTTCTGTGGCTCAGAATGGGGAGGAGTAAACCTATCCCTTTTGGTTAGTTTTTAATTTCATGTATTGTACAAATCCATAAAATGGTTAATTCAATCATACTGTAAATTAAGCTCATTGAATGAATGATAACTGTGACTCTTTAAGATGCCACAAGTTTCTTGGCTGACTTTTTTTTTGGGGGGGGGGGTTGCAACAAGCAAATATACTAGCTATACTATACTATAGTTTTAGCCACTATACTAAAAATAAATAATATCCAGATATATATTAATTATTTAAAACGATCCAATTGCAATCTTACCCGGAAGACGGGATAACAATTCCCCACTGGTACTTACTCTCCCAAGCTTCAGGTTTCAGTCTTTCAGAGCCTCACTAAGGGATACCAGGGGCTGATCCTGCCATTTTCAACATGTTCTACTTTTAATCTAAATTAAATCAAAATAGTCTTTCCTTTATTGAGCAGGGAAGGGATCTCTGCTTTCTGACGTCCCCTGCAGATTGGCTGAAATTAGTGATGTATCCCGCCCACGCCCAATAATAACAAGAGTTTGGATTTACTCTTTACCATTGGTAGCAGACATATAATTGCATTAACTCTTCACCAAAGGTTTGCTTGGGATACAAAGGAATCAAAGGCCTGCTCATAAGAAAAAGGACATGGCTGTGATTTGAAATACTAACCAAGGCCTGAGGCTGCACTCAAAGAAGACCCTGCCTGCTAAAACCCATCATTTTCTTCAGCCTCACTGATATTAGTCCAGAATAACTCTATAGTTTCTGTTGCGGCTTTTCTTCAAATAGAAAAAGGATACATTTTACTTGGTAATAACACATAATTGGTCCCTTCTTCCATTTTGGTTATGGCTACACTCTTGTCCTACCTTACATGAGAATAAACCTGACTTAAACTTAATTGGTCTTGTTTCTGAGTAAAGGATGATGCTCTAAATGTCCCCTTACCCTTATACCCACCAATCAGTGTGCTCTGGTTTAGATCACCAGTTCATTTAGTGCAATAAACATTCTGCTTCCCACCAAGGGCAACTGAGATAGATGCACATCACCTTAGAACCAGAAAACCACTGCTTCTATAGGAGGAAGTTTCATTTCTGAATCGTTTCAGGAATGTGCAGTAAGGCTGATGAAACACAGAAGGTGAAAGGGAATTGTTCTTTCTACTGCTTTATTGGGTGTTTCAAAGGAAAGAACTTTCCTTATTACAAAATGGAAAGTTTACCCTCTCTAGCTGTCTTGTGTAACAGTGCTAACAGGATGATATATTCATAAGCAGGTTTGATGAATGAATCTTAGGTTTGATGAAACAGGAAAGAGAATTAAGGCACTCACTGGAAACCTTTTTCTCCCTCCTTCAAACTGAGCATCCGCCTCCTGATTCTCATTATTTTAATGGAATAAGGAAATATAGTCGGTTGTAGCCGAAAAGTCGCCGCTCCCCCTACCTTCAAGGCCTGTAATGACAGATCCTGCTTGGGGCTTAAAGGGCTATCAGCAAACGTAACGAATTCCAGAGCCCCTTCGGAAGCACGTTCCAGCCTCGTTTCTTCTTCTCGGACTCTTTCCTTCAAAGAGCCGACCAGGAGACCTGGAAGAGGCGGCGAAGTTCCAAGCGCCCGGAAGTTACTTAACCGTCGCCGCTTGGCACACCAGTTCTGGAGCTGTCCGTGGTGCTAAAGAAGGCATTCCGCCTTCTCGCAGTCCTGAGCTTTTCCCCAAAAGCAGAGATGTTTGGCCAAGGGGGAAAGCTTGCTAATGCAGACTGAGCCAGCAAGCCAGCAAGTCTGGCTACTGATGCCTTTATCTTTTCTTTAAAGGTTTATGCATACATTGACTTTTAATTCTAATTACTACCTGATGCCTTACAGTGAGTAACACTCATCCAATCGGCATTTAGTTAGTACTCTTACAACATGTTGCTATGCCGAGTTTTTGAAGTAAGTACCATCTTGTCTAATGTGATTTGTTTCCAGGTTAGGGTAATTGGAGACAAGAGTGTTCATCCTGGGAATTAATTTGCTCTGATTCCCAAGCAAGGGTCCAAGGGTAGAAAATCTCCCTCGCCATCGGGAGGTGCTGTAACCTCTAGCACTGCTTTTTCCCAAAATGGTGCCCTTCTCTTAAACTGTAACTTCCAGGATGTACATCAACAGAAGGTAGGAATTGCACTTCATCACACCTGGAAAGTGTCACACTGGAGTACTGTTAGCTATTGAGCGACTTCATATCTGAGTGTAAAAAATTCCTCTGGAAATCTTGGCGCCATATCCTAACATAGACAGTTGTTCCCCTTCCCCTCTGCAGATCCCTGGGGAAATGGAAACCTTTCCCTTACAGGTTGTATCAGAAAATACAGGTCACCTTCCCTTAAACTCTCAAAGTAGACAGATACGTTGTTGCCTTATGTCATCCCCCCCCCCCATGGAGTTTTACATCCCTTCCAACACCTTCTCCTCCAAGAACATGTCCCAAGTAGGATGAAATTAGTCCCGTAGTGCCTGCCTCCTGGTGGTCCTTGCAGGTTGGTAAGAGCTTTCCTACTTTACCACAATACAGCATGTGGGTCTCCTCTTCTGAGCTTACATTGCTCAGGCAATGAGTCAAGGAAGGTAACTAAGAAGCACCAGGTTGGCACAGGGGAAGGAAGGAGGTCCTAGGACTTAAGAAAAAGCTAGGTCCAGCCTCACCAGTGGATGAAGAACGGGGACAGAGGGCCCTGCAGCTTCTCTTCATCCGGTTTTCACTAGTCAGCCATAGCCTTTCCAGGGCTCTGGGGGGAGGTAAGAGCTCCTCCTGTTCTCTGAACACCACAACAATAATGGAGCAAGAGTAACAGAAAGTATGAACGGCCAAGCCCAGGAAACAAGTTACCTTGATTTTTCCCCCATTGAAAGATACACTGAAAGATCACCAGTCTCCAGGATAAAGGGAAGCTGGGAATGAAACATCAGTCTCTGTGAAAGGGGAAGAAAATATTTAACTGGGAGATGGGGAGGTGAAGGAAGCTGTAATGAACAGAACCCTGGAGAGATGGCTGGTGAAAGAGCCAGTCCCCTTGTAACCCTGTTGGAAATAGAAATAGACAAATGCTATAGAAAAAGGGAAGATTTACTTAAGTGTTGCTCTTGGGAGAGCAGAACCTAAAAATAGTTTGCCTCTTGAATGCGGTAAAGGTAGATTTGGGGGAGCCTTTTAAGGCAAAGCCATTTCTATTATTTTGCTCCATCTTTTGGTGATCATTCCGATCCGAGGGAGCTTGTTAAAACAGAGAGAGAGAGAGATGGAGGGGGAGGGGAGAGGAGAGGAGAGGAGGGGGAAGGAAGAGGGAAAGAACAACTTGAAGGATTTTTTTTTCTTGCTTGAGTGCATTTAAATGAGCGTGCATCTGTAGCTTTTTAAACATCGAACCAAGCCCTTTCTTCCAAGGAAAGCCTCTTTTAATTAGCTTTAGAAGCCAGCAAAGGCGTCTAATGAAGTGGGTTTATTTAGCTTGTTCATAATTTAAGTGAGAAGCAATCCAAATTGTTTATCACCGAAGTGAAGAGTTCACATTGCACCGCAGGCATGGAAAAACTAAAGGGAGGGAGGAAACACAATGTTGGTTTTCCAAGAAAACTCCTGCACCATTGAAACAACCTCATTCATTTAAGGTGGGGTCAGAAACATTTAGAAAAACCATTTGATACGTTCTGCTGCCCCTGACACCTCTTCCCTTGCCCCACTCGGGAAAAGAAATAATTCTGCTGGGGGGGGAAGCGCACTTCGGTTGCAATTCTATTGACGCACTGAAGTCAATGACTCACTTCAGACTACAGATACATAGCACTGTGTCTAGTTGTTATCAAATGTCTCTTCCTCTACCCACATTTTTTAAATGGGTTTTAATTATTTTGTTCATGTTAGAGAGAATTTTTTTTTGTGGGAGAAAAATGTTTTAAGCATATTTTCAACCATATTTCAAAACATATTTTTAAACATATTTCAAAACGCATTGAACCACTGTATGGTGTCTCCACGATCAGTACAACTGTTATAGTTGTTGTTAAAATATTTTAAGGTCTTCTTTCCTTCCTTCTGATTCTGGAAATGAATAATAACTAAGATACAGATTCAACATCAGCTTTTAATTCTCCAGTCATTCAACTTAGTTCAAAACTTAACTTAAACTTAAATTCCGTGTGTGTACACATCCAGATGCACCCCACAGAATTGTCCAATGATTTGCATTCAGAGCATCTAGAATGTCTTACTTTTCCTCTTTGGATTTTTATGTACGTTATTTACAAAAGGAACTATTTTTGTTTTGTTTTAAGTCACTATTGGCAGTGCCCCTTAAAAAAACAGTATTTTAAAGCCCATTCAGTCCAACGGAAGCGATGCCTAAAACCTTTCCGATTGAAATCACTGGGACTGTAAAGCCACCATTCTTGTGCTCAGTGGCCTGGGAGCAAGCCAAACTATTGAATAAGCAATGTACAGGGTTGTGATTTCAAACAGGAGCTGGATTATGTGCCAGTCGGTTTCCCGGTCTTGTCAATTTCCTTGGCCACTGGCGGTGCACCTTAGCGCAAGGCTCCCATCTGAGGGGAATCCTGTAGATCAGTGTTCTTCAATCTTGGCGAGTTTTAGCTTTGCTGGCTGGGGAATTCTGGGAGTTGAAGTCCAACCACTTTAAACTCGCCAAGGTTGAGAAACGCTGCTATAGACAGACCAAGGGCAACTGCAGCTTGATCTTGGAGAAGGGGTCTCGCATGGGTGGGTGGGTGGGTGGGGACTGAATCACTGTTATTATTTATTTCTTAAGTCCTAATTAACACAGAAAAGAGGAGAGCAGCAAGGAGAGAGGATGGATTGCATGGAGGCAGGATATCTCTGGGTACAATTTCATCGCCCACCGCTCCGTCGCTGCGTCCTTGTCAGGGTCCGCCGCGACAAGAGCTGAAAATGAGGTGGGCGTTTCCGGGTCCTTTTGTGAGAACGCGGCCAAGGTCAAGATGGTTTTTAACGCGAATTTATTAGCGGACTTGGGGGCGGGGGGGTGGGAGAGAAGAAGAAGAGAAAGAGAGAGCGAGAGCGAGAGCGCACCAAGCAGCAGCAAACCATCCCTTAATTAGCAAAGCCTAAATAGTACCCGCAGGCTGTCCCAGCTTTTTCCCTTTCCTTCCTCCCCCCTCCCTCTCTCGCCTCGCCCTCGCCTTGTTCTTCCTTCTTTAGAGCAGGAAAACCCACTCCAGCGAAAGAGGGGGGAAATGCCATCCGCAAACCTCAGAGGAGGTGATAATACTGGACTGGAGTTATGAATGTTTTATAAGTAATTGCAGTATATCTTTCTAGCGTTCGAGGGGTGGCGAAGAACGGCTGGGTTCGTTCTTCCAGCGCTAGGCTTGGGCTTTGAAGGCTAGCGGTTGGTTTCGAGGGCTTGGATGGGGAAGCCCTGGCCCAGGAGACGCCGAGGGGAAAGGCACAACCGCCCGCTTGCCTCTCCCGCTACCTCTCCCACCCGCTCACCCTCAAGCACGGCCAGCCCTAGTTTCTGCCTCGGCTTTTGCACTGGCGTCTGGCTTTCCTCCTTTTTCATTTGAGCCAGGCGGCACAAAGGCCTCCACCCCAGCAAAGGGTTGACGCGGCCTCCATCCCCACCCTTCTCTCCCTCTTAAAAGGAGCGCAAGAAGAGGGGCACTTTAAAACAGCCCGACCCAAGCTAACCGACGGCGAGCCAAACCGTGTCCCCAAGTGGGGAGGGAACGGTTCCCCTGGGGTGGGAGTCAAAAAGAGATCAAAGCATCCCCCCCCTCCCAGCTCCACACGCACGCACGCACGCGCTCACAGACGGCCCCGCGGCTGTGGGTCGCGGCGGATTTTCTTCTCTCCCGCGGCTCCGGGTTTTTCTTCCTAATTGCCACCCTCGAGCGTCTCTCGCTCCCAGGCTGTCCCCCGCGCTTTTAGCGAACGCCTCGGAACAGCTGCCAGGCTGGGTTGCACCTTTTGGCTTCCCAGACAGACAGACACCCGGTCGCCTTTAGGAACCCTTTTCCATATTCAGCAAGGAGAGCGAAGAAAACACCTAGCCGCGACGGCAAGAAAGCAACCCCGAGAAGCCTAGGAGAGGGGGAAATTCGCCGCCAATGCCCCCTGCTTTCCCGGCCGAGGTCTGAAAAGCAACCTCCAAGCCCCTCGCTGCGCGGTCACTTATTCCTGGCCTTTTTTTTTCCTTCCATAATCCACTCCTTACCCCTGAAAGCAAACTCTTTAGCAACCAACCCGACTGGGGGGAAGGGGGATTAAAAGTCCCCCAACCTTCGCTTAGAAAGGGACAGACATGTGCACACACCCATACACACTCGGTCCGTTTTACGGAATGAACGATAAAAGTGCGTGAATCGGGGGAAAATAGCTCGTTTGGATCTGCGGGTTTCTTTAAAAAAAGATAAAAGTTTATTTCTTTTTTTTTCATTCGTTTTTGCCATTTTCAGTCATCAAAAAATCTCTCTCTCTCGCTATATATATATATATATATATACTGTTGTTGTCACCTAAGCATTTATTTTACTGAACCAAAACAAAACAAACGCAAAACAAAACAAAAATGAAAAAGGAGAGAAGTCAGGGGAAGAATATTTTTGTGGAGTTCGTTTGTTTCTTAGATTTTTTTTTAAACGAATGAATATGTCCTTTTCTTTCTTCCTTCCTTCCTTCCTTCCTTCCTTCCTTCCTTCCTTCCTTCCTTCCTTCCTTCCTTCCTTCCTTCCTTTTTGGACAACATATAATAAATAATATATATCACTTCTCACACCAGCCTGTTCAAAATGTGTATGTAGCATATACACCACGACGAGAGAGATCCGGAACATGCCAGTTTGGAGTCAGAAAAAGGTTCTTGAGAATTCGGTGCAAACTTCTCCGCTCCCCCTCCCCCCCTTCCGTCTTCTGCGTCCCGGGCTGGGGTGGAGGAGGCGTCCTGTCTCCCTTTGTGTCCCTCAAGGGTCCTGCCTGGGTCTCCGGCTCTTTCCCTCCTCCCCCCGCCTCCTGAACCCCCTTCCGCTTCCTCCGGCAAAGCGGGCGGGGGTGCTGCGGGACTTGACGCTACGCGTCACTTACGGGTTCCAGAGTCCCCGCGTTCTGAGCCGATCGCTCCTCCGGCTCCGCAGAAGGACCGCTTGATTTCCCGCCCCCTCGCTCGCCTCGGCTCCTTTCTTGCTTGATTGGCTGCTGGGGGGAGTGAGGGGGGAATCTGTTGGCGGGATTGGGGAGGGGGAGCTAGGGGGAAGGAGGCGCCGAGTGATTTTTTTCACCGCGGGTGAGGGGTCCCTGGAAGGGGGTTGGATAAGGGGTTGAGGGCCGGCTGTCCTCCCGGGCCGAGGCCGTGGATCAGAACCCGGGGCACCAGAGGCCGCTGAAGCTGAGGGTGAGGCGCAGGCGGAGTCCGATACATGCTACTGTACATTGCCGCGGCCGCCGCGGCCGCCGTGGTGCTGTCCATGCTGCCCAGCAGGCTCGGGTGATAGAAATAAGGCGACGGGAACATCCGCTGTAGAGCCGAGTAATTCCCAGCTTCGGCCAGCAGCTCCAGCCCCACTGCCGTCTGCCGCTTCCACTTGGTTCTGCAAGAGACGGAAGGGAGACACCGTAGGCTGGGCCCGAAGGGGGGAGATCAGGGGGAGGGAGCGAGAATCGGACTGACCCCCCCCCTCCCTCCCCGACAAAAGTCTTTCAGGCAGGAACAGACTCAGGCAGGAGACATTTTGGGTTGCGTGCATCTTGCATTCAGGCCTTACGCAGGGCTTAAAGCGGAACACAGCTGTGCCTGCCGGAGAGTTCGGCGGGCGTAAGGGGGACACCCGGCGATACAGAAGGAATTGTCACTTAAAAATCCTGGGAAATATTTGCTAACGGAGGCCACACACACACACACACACACACGGAGGGCCACTCTATGTCTTGCAGTGACAGCTGATAAACTATCCACAATTTATGGTCATTTCGAACACATAATTACAGTGTAATCTATCGCCTCGTCAAACCTCTTTTTCATGTTTATGTTACTCTCTAATATTAAGAACAGAAACAGAAAGAAAAGCCTTTCCCCCCCTAATTATAACGTTTTCTGCTAAAATATGAATTTAATACAGGTAACCCAGACAGCTATTTCAAAGTCAGTTACTTGGGTTGGGGGCAGCGAGGGAAAGAAGTCACTCCTCTCTCGAAAACTCCAGAGCAGATTCCCAATTTTTACCGACTCTTCAGATCAGGCCATTTGAAAATAGCCTGCACCCTCTTGCTATCCAAACAAACAAGCAAACGCTGAAAAAAGCCGGCCTTGTTAGGGGTTCATTATTTCCCCCTTGCTAGAGATAAATGGGGTTCTGCAGGAAAAGTGAAATCGCCTGAAGAATTTTGGACGCTAGAAGTTAGAATCTTGAAGATTTTAGAATTCTAGAATCCTGTTATTTGAGGCATGGGGGCGGGGATGGGAATGGAAGGTGGCTAATTTTCCTGTTGGTGGGAAGATGCAGCAAAGACCCCCAGATGGAAGGAGAGGAGGCAAGTTTGTTTGTTTGTTTGTTTGTTTGTTTATTCATTCATTTTATCCTGCCCTTATTATTTTTATAAATAACTCGAGGCGGCGAACATACCTAACACTCCTTCCTCCTCCTATTTTCCCCACAACAACCACCCTGTGAGGTGAGCTGGGCTGAGAGAGAGCGACTGGCCCGAGGTCACCCAGCCGGCTTTCTTGCCTCAGGCGGGACTAGAACTCTCAGCCTCCTGGTTTCTAGCCCAGATTCAGACCATCTCTTTCCCTCCCTCACCCGAGTACATTGCAAAACATTCTGAGATGAGGACGCCGTTTCCGGACGAATCTATTTCCTCCCTTCACAATGCAGAATATGCATGCTAGTCTCCCTTTGAAAAAGCCCCTATAGGTGGCTGTGAGAATTCGGTGGATCTTCAGCAGGCGCACTACACACAGAGGTAAAAGAACGGCCGTACAAACGCAGCCAAATTAATAAGCGTGGAGCTCCCTGTTTAGCTGGGCGGTAAATGACGCTAATGTTTTCCGACAGAATTAGGGTGGCTGCAACCGTATGTAATGAGACAGAAAATTATAACAAAGATGACAACTGGACACAGGTTTCCAGCCTGTATTCCCCCTGCCACCCTAGAATTAGAAACCCGCATTTTGCTCTTACAATGCCTTCGTCGCCCTCCTGTATCGTCTAGGTCTGGCTTTAAAATAACAATAAAATCACCCGAGACATTGACTTCTAGGCTTCCTTCGCCAGTCCTCGTTTCCCAATCACAGGATCAGGATTCAACGGCACAGGAGAAATGGGAGAGTAAAACCCAGGATTGAATTACAAAGCTGGGCGTCCGGAACCGCCGAATCGGACCGAACAAGGCGGAGGCCTCCAGGAGAGAATCCCACCGAGCCTGAAACTCCAGGGCCGCCCCCGTTGGAGGATCCGGCCGCCCGCGGTCTTAATTAGCTTCCCCCAGAGGCGCTCTCCCGGTTTAACGTGTCCGCTTGCCCCCACTCCCCTGCCTTTGTTTTGCTAGCAGGGGTGGGGAGATAAACTTGGCCTGTACATTGCTCACTTCTATTTTTCTCCTGTGGCTATTCAGATTTCTTCCAACTACACGTGACAGGAAAGTCGAGGAGCAACCTAGTGGCTGTGTTCGCACAACCCGCTTAACTTGGAGCGTTAGCTCGTTTCCTGGATTCACACCATTCAGTGAATCATCAGCTAACCCAAGAGGTTCGGCTGAGGTTCGCATGTCAGGCTAAGCCACGAAACTGAACCGAGAACCACGGCTGCTAACCGAGCTTTTTCACCTGCTCTGTGAATGCGCCTGCTAGGGCTTTCCCTGATCTGGTGAAGCGTGTTGTGTGAACACAGCCAGTGAAAGTTTGGCCCGAAGGAAGATAACATCCTTTGTGAACGTGGACTTGGGAGGGGGGGAACGGAGATGCAAAGTGAGACGACCACGCGTGGCCATCAACTATCCCTAGAAAGGCCACGACTGAGTAACTAAGACGGCAGACTTCCTTTGCCTTTCCAAAGGAAACTGCAGGGTCGTCCCGAAATAAGTCCCTTCGAGCTCTGGTTGGAGGCCGCGCTCCTATCCGTGTTTTACCCGGGAGTAGGCCTCTTCGAACTCCATGGGGTTCCCTTTTGCGTGGATCAGGCAGAAGATGGCAAGGTTAAGACTACGGCCAAGCGTCCTACCCACACCGACTTGGGAGGCAATTCCACCGGACATAACGAGACTTATTTCTGGGTCAAAGTGGGCAGGACCCGACTGCTTCAAAGCAGCCCTCGACCGCGGGACTTACTTCTGAGTCAACCGAAGTGTTGTTGCCCTTTCCCTACCTGCCCCCTACCCCTACCGGCTTTCCGTCCCTACCGGCCTCCCCTACCTCCGGTTTTGGTACCAGGTTTTGACCTGGGTGTCAGTCAGATTGAGGGCGGCTGCCAAGTCCATGCGGTCTTGGACGCTCAGGTACTTCTGCCTCTCGAAGCTCCTCTCCAGTTGGTTGAGCTGGTGGTCGGAGAAGGCAGTCCGCGCCTTGCGAGGCTTCTTGGCCCGCACGGGAGGGCTATCCCTGCTGCTTGAAATCTCGCGGTCCCCTTCTTCTTTTGCCCCTGAGAAGAAAACAAAACACAAGCTGGGGTTTAGGGCCAAGGAGGAAAACCAGCAGACGGGAGACCGGGGGTGGGCGTGGGCGTGCTGAACCCAGACATAAAACGTTGCTAAGCCTGAAAAGACCTTGCCGCGGTGGGACTCTTCTGCCTCGGATGGGTCCGAACGGGTCGTTCGGTAGGACGGCTTGGGAAACAAGGGTTTTGGGATTGTTTCATTCTTTGCGCGAGGTGGCATAGACCACGGCCACACCAACGGATTGGGAAGCTGGCAGTTCAACTGCGATTCAGCAGCGAGCAAATCAAAAGAGGGAAGACTTGGGACTGAAACCAGGATTTCTCAGGAGTGATGACTCCTCCTGTCACACAGCTTCCTAGCCATATCCCTTTTTTCCGGAGGGGATGTTTTTCCTCCACCGCCTTTCCTCACTTTCTCCCTCGGCCAAATTCAGATATCCAAGTGCACGTCGGAAACTGTTACTATCAAGATATCGCAACAGCCTGAATACTTTTCCTGGAGTGCTTGTCATCCAGGTACAAAAAGAGAGCTGGGTTTTGCAATCCCAGGTGACAGCGGAAATATTACCGGATTCTGTTTGGTATCTTTGAGTCTTATTTGAGGGGTTTAAAAAAAAAAGCTGAAATGTTAGGAAATCGATATGTCAGTCCATCTGTGTTTGTACTAGGTTTTCTCCACCACCACCCTCTCCCCCTCTCCCCCCTTCTCTCTCCCTCTCTCCCTCTCTCTCTTTCTTTTTCTGGGCTTTCCTTGATCTTCCCTGCAGGGAGAACAATAATCTCTCTAATTGACCCACTGGGGAGGTTGGTGCACCAACTAACCAACAACAACTACCAAAAAAAAAAATGCTAGACGAGGCTCTACATCTTGTTCCAGACGCTCGTATATTAGTGCTAAAATGGCAAATGGAATAGCAGACTGAATGTGGTCCTATTAGTTACTGCAAAATATCTGAAGGTTGTAAAATGAGCGAAATGTGCCCTCTCTCATCACCACGTCTCAAAAACGCCTTCCCAGTTGAGTGAGATTCCCTTGGTAGTGGGAGGGGGGGTGTCTTTTATTTCCCCCCAGGAAGTGGCAGAATCGAACACACCATATACATTTGAATTTTAGAACGTAACAACTATTGCACACACTCTAAAGCATCACAAAAACAAATGCCATAAAATATTGCACAATACTAACTAAAGGGAAGAAATATTTCAAGGAAGAAAGAAGAAAGAGGAAAGAAGGAGGAGGACTCCCGTCTGATCAACCCGTTTGGTTTGTTTCCCTGTTAAAAACACTTAATTTATTGTAAATTCTTTAGGAGGTCTGTCTTGCTAATTAAGTGTTGCTAAATCTGTGTGAACTATGTTTAGAAATTATGCATGCAGGTCGCATTTTATAATATGCATTTGCATTTTAAAATCTCTAGTAATCCCAGCTGGCATTTTGGTATTGTTGAAGTGCACACTTGCAGATTCTTTTTGTTCTCGACGTATCAACTTTTTTTTAAAAGGGGGGGAAATACGTAGCTTCAGTTTGAAGGAAATAAATATATGGTTTGTATATAAAAAATACAGAGGGGGACAATGTTTACAAATCCTGAATTTTTGCAAATAACCTAATTGTGTTTGTCAGTTTCTTACTGGATTTATTTTATTGTGAAATACTTTCCAAGTTGCTGGAACGTCTCCTTAATGGCTTAGCGAATTCGCATTAACCTTCCAAGTTGCCCCGAAGTTTTCAGAGCAAGCAATTTCTGATAGCAGGAAGGGCAGGGGGGGGGGATTGAAAGGACTTGGAATATTAGAAAGCACAGAGAAACAACAGTGGAACGTTCGAAACATAAACAGTGGAACGTTGAAACAGCATTCGAACCTTGGCGTCCAAAGACCCGCGGCCCCACTCACCGTGGCATTTCAGCTCATTCTGGGAATCGTCGCGTTTGTCCAGTTTGGTCCTGCTGTCGTCCTGCTCGAGTTTTGGCCTGAAACTTTCGTTAGCCGCGTTGCTCTCTTGTTTGGGGGTGGGATGGGGAGAGGAGACGCTGGTGCTGTAAGGGGCACACGCTGCCAGCGGTTTGCTGTCTCCCAAAATGTCTTTAATTAAAAAAGAAGAAGTGGAAGTCCTGGGGACACAGCTGCCCGAACCTAATTGCTGCTGCTGCTGCTGCTGCTGCTGTTGCTGCTGCTGCTGTTGTTGCTGGGGCGACGGCTGCAAACTTTTTGGCTGTTGCTGCTCTGGATGTTGGCTGTGATGAAGGTGGTGATGCTGGGGCGACAAGCCGCCTTGCGCCAGATGATGCTCGGGGTGCTCTGCGGTGACCGAGATAGGCGAGGAGGGAGTCGTCCCCACAGTGTCTATTTCCGAACAAGGGGACGGAGTGGCCTGGTTGAGAAAATCCGCCGCCCTGGCCTCGCCGTGGGCCGTCCGAAAGTCTCCGTTCATCATAACCGGGCTGCCGGACCTGGGATTAGACAAAATCGTGTCTATTCCAAAACTGGAAGCGCTAGATCCTTCCATGGTGGCCGTTCAAAGAAGCGCCTTCATCCCCTTTCCTTCCCGACACCGCTATCTTGCACGGCCTGGATTTTTCGGTGGCGGTGGGGGAGGAGATGGCTGGATCTAAGGCGATCGATCGGCGATTAAAAAGCGAACCACCAGCCAAATCGGATCAATTATGGACGAAGCGAATGTCTTCGATCAAAATTTAAACGGGGAGGGAGGGAGGGAAGGAGGGAAGCAGGGAGGGAGGGGGGAGGGAGAACGAGGCAAACGGCGACGAGACGCGCACATGCACCAGGCACACGCACGAAAAAAAGCCAGCAGGAGAAAGCCACCGAAGCCAGCGAGGAGGAGGAGGGTAACCGAGAACGGACTTGGGAGGACGACGCGAGGTCCGCGGCCACCCGGCCCTCGCCGCGCCGCCCCGCTGCCCCCCGCCCCGAAAATTCTCTCTCCGCCGGGCACACGTGCTTCGCTTATTGTTCAAGGGGCCCGCGGCTGCTCAGGCGGACTAGCCAGCGTCGCCTGGAGGAGCTGCCGGCTGGGGGAAGCGGGAAGCGGCGGAAAGGCTGCTGGGGCTCCCCGGCGGAGGCTTCGCTCGCCGAGCCGAGGAGGAGCCGGCACCGCTGCCTGACGCCGCGCCCGATCGCCTTGCTCTGGGGCGCTCTCGCTCGCTCTCGCCGGCGCCCAGGAGTTATTGAACTTTCTTGGAAAGTTGAGGCGAGGAGGAGGAGGAGGAGGAGGAGGAGGAGGAGGAGGAGGAGGAGGAGGAGGAGGAGGAGGAGGAGGAGGAGGAGGAGGAGGAGGAGGAGGAGGAGGAGGGGAAGCCGCGCCGAGCCTCGGCCACTGCCTGCTCTTCCTAGGGCGAGCGGCTCCTCTCGGGTTCCTCCAATTCCGCCCGTGACGTCACGGCCATCGCCGCTCGCCTGCTCGCCGCTTGTTATAAAACCTCTTTAAGGCTCGGGATTTTTTCCCCATTTTAAAAATATTCCTTATTTATTTATTTGTTTGTTTTATTTAAGACCGCCGTCGAGTAATGGTCTCCTATTGGTGGACACAGCAGCCGAACCTGACGCTCGGCAGTTGGCAGCCAATGAGAGGGAAGAAAGACGGCGGGAGGCGAGGGGAGGGGATGGGGATGGGAGGACGGGGCCCTTGTCAGTTTCGGAACTGGAACTGTTCTTTTTTAGAACCTTTAGGATTCCTCCCTCCCTCCCGCTCCCAATTTCTCTATCCGAATATAAATGGATGATTATTATTATCTCTGGCATGACAATAATGATTAGTTCGATAGTAGAAATCAAGGGAGGGAGGAAGTGAGGGAGGGGGAAAGAAAGAAAGGAAGGAAGGAAGGAAGGAAGGAAGGAAGGAAGGAAGGAAGGAAGGAAGGAAGGAAGGAGAATATTCGCGTGTAAGAAAGAGAGTGTGTGCTATTTCGAATTCTGAAGTCTCATGTATTCGAGATCATTACAGAAGTGATATACACAACCTATCTCTCTCCTCAAAATGGGATGTAAGTTCAAATTAGCTTTCCAGGGGTTATTTAATGCTTCCTCTCATTATGGTCTCCATAAGGTCTCTGATCCGGAGAAGGATCAGAAACGTTTGACACAACAGTCCTAGACAGGAGACAGCGACCCAACTTCACTGTGAAGAACTAGGGAAATAAGAGCGGGACCAGGCAAAATGTCACTTGGAGCCGACTGGGGAAAACGCCTGGCTTCATTTCCTAAGGGGCGGGGAGGCGGAAAGGAAGCTATTCCTGGAACGGCAAAAGAGATCTCGGGCTAGAACCGGCGCGCCTGTTAATTTGGAGAAGAACTTAAGGGAGGTGGCCGACGGCGGTGGCCAAGCTGGGTGGTTCTTCTTCCCCCCTGCGACTTTAGTCTGTGGCTTAGCTGCAACCGCCGGCTCTGGGTCTCCATTCAGCGGGTTATTTTACTCCTCCATCCATCCATCCATCCCTCCCCCATTCCCTCTCGACCTCGGTTTTGCTTTGCCTGGCTGCTGTTTCCAGCGCCTCTTATTTGCTACCAACACAGTTAGGGCCGAGACGCCCCGCACTTCGGGAGAAACCAGCCGCCGCTTCACCGAAGGGTCTCGGCTCGCGTTCATCTGTCTCTAGGACGACGCGGTCCGAACCTGTCCCTTGTTGAATGTCAGAGTAATGGGAAGTGCCAGTGACAAGACGCCGTATTGCTCCTCCTGATTAAGTACCGTCAACCTAATTAGCAGAGCAATTATAAGGTGCTAATGAATGATTCAAAGTTCGGCGAGTTACGTTTTACTCCGAATTACTCCATTTTTAAGGAACCGGTGAATCGAAGGGAAACTAACTGTTACGGCAAGGAAAGCGCTTTATCCCTTACAGCCTCCCCCCCACTTCTCATCGTCTGTCTTCTTTCCTTCTGCCTCTTTGGTTTTTCTCTTTCCTCAAACAGCACGTTTAAACCTGGGGCGGGGGTCTTTCCAAAAAGAAGCGAAAGAAACCTATTCCTGTAAAATAGATGGACAGGGGGAATTAAAAGTAAATAGACAGGGGCTGTGTGTGTGTGTGTGTGTGTGTTCCTTTAAAAAAACAGGGGAGTATAATTTAAAAGGCTTGGGGAGAGGCAATGATCTGCGCCGGCATCTCTGTAAGTTGAGAAAATGAACTCGGAGGATTCTCAAGGTTCGCTGTGGTAGGTAGTTCAAGATTTGGGGGAAGAAGGAGAAAAAAAATCGGTTTTAAAAATCGGTTAAGTTTCAAGGGACACCAGCCAGTTTAAAATACCGTTCTGACACCCCTCGGATTTGGGGGAAGAGGGGAAGACCAGGAAAAGACAAGTCAGCCCGGGAAGGGACGCAGAGACCTGAATGAGATTTCTCCCATCCTTCGGGACAGGGGTCCGCCAAGGTTTTGCCTGTAGCCGGCTGCCAAGGCAAGGCGACTTGGGGGGACTTCTAAGCGCTCGATGAACCCCCCCACCGCCCCCGTCTTGTTTCGGTGCCCCCACAGCTTTCGCCCCGCGTTCTCCCCCAGTGACATTCTCCTACCACGGGTCAAGCTGGGAAAGGCTTGTAATTATGGTGGGCGGGCCGCTGGGTGAGGCAGAAAGCCGCCGGGAAGTTCGGCGTTGCTTCCCCTTCGGTGGTGTTTTCCCAAGAACAAGCAAGTGCGAGTAGGAGATGCTTCAGGACTTTACCCTTCAAAATGAATAAAAAGATTAGGGGCGGGGGAGTGGTGGGAGAGGGAGACACGCACCCGAGAGACACAGAGAACTGCAATTTGGCTAGAACAGGTGTAGGTCTTTTGCAACCGTGAAAGATATGCCAACACACAAATTGATACTGTGGATCAATTTCCCTCCGAAAATATTTTTCCAAGAAAGGAATAGATAACCATGTTCTGTGTTTCCAACGTAGGCTATGGCTTTCTTTCCCCGGTAGTCCAAACTGAAACCTATTTAAAATCGTATTATCCTTTCAGAGCTTATTCTTCCAAGTATTCATTGTGTTTTTGGAAAAAGAAAAAAAAAGAAAGAAAAAGGCAAGAAAAAGAATGCAACTTAACTGAGAGAAGCACAGATTGATCTGCCATCCATTTATCTACGTGTTTGCTTTAAAAGTCTACTTTAGAAGACTCAGAGGCGATTTGGGTTTGTTTTAAACTCTGAAGATGTTAGAAACGTTGGCTTATAAAATATCTCCTTCAGGAGGGGATCGTGGACAAAACGAAAAGAGATACTGTAGCTGGAGAAATAAGCGTGTTTAAAGCTGTCCACTTTATCCCCATTTAAATATTTATGAAGAAGGACGTTTTATTTGGGAGGATTTAAAAAATGCTTCAGAAGGAAAGTTTGAAACTGAAAAGCCCAAACGAAATCCTTCAGAAGGTAGCACTTCCTGACACGCCAGCGAGGAAGAGAGGCCAAAGTTTGGGATCTCTAGTCTTCTGGGGAGCGATGGGTCTTGCACGTTTCACTTGCAGACAGACCAAATTTACCATCCCTTGATGGCAACGCAGGACAGATTTGAAAGAGGTGCTGTTTCCACCCCGCTATTTGTCTCTGAACGCAACTCGTGCGGTGAATTTGGAGCCAAATGGGTGGATATGGCTTATTTGGGGGAAGATGAGGGCATTGTTTCAACCGGATATGAGGTTTGGTGGACATTTGGGGAACTGCTATCCAAAATCTTTATTAGTCACAAAAGCTTGCGTTGTATCTGTGTGCTTTTCACATTTATTTACCTACTGCTAGGAGAAAGGGGAGGGGGGATGTGAAAAATATTAGGACTGAATATGCCAGCGATTTACGTGCATTTTTGGATGCAGATACATAGCTCCTCTTTTTGTTTGTGCCTTGGGGTTATTTTGAATATAATCTTGTGGATTCACTCCGCGGTTTGT
Organism: Charina bottae; assembly: GCA_023362775.1. Classification (NCBI taxonomy): domain Eukaryota; kingdom Metazoa; phylum Chordata; class Lepidosauria; order Squamata; family Charinaidae; genus Charina; species Charina bottae. The sequence goes on along the minus strand of JALMGJ010000003.1, from coordinate 32,188,186 downwards.
TTCTTTGTTTTCCCCTTTTAGGATAATTACTGGACACCACGGGCAGCAAAACAAGTTTTGCTGTTTATATCCAAATCTGAACGACCACCCCCAGAGCCTGTAGACAACAGAGAAGCCCGCTATTCACTCTTCCCTCCCAGATTTGGATTAACATAGTTCTCTAGTTTAACCTAGAGAAAATATGATGAACGCTTTAATTCCATTCCTGGTCATTTGTACCAACTACCCAATCCCAGGTGTGCCGATTCAAAACTAACATCCATAACATTCTCTCTCAGGCATTGCACAACATTGCAGCCTAAAGATGCTCAGGAAGAGAGAATTCTGTTGGAGCAAATAAGCGCGGTTCATCTATTTAAACACACGATTTAATAGTTGTTTGTTTGTTAGCAAAATGCACTCACTGGCAGGAGAAGCCTTTCTTGAGCTTTGACTTTCGAATCTGCAGAATCTGCACCGTGCGTACCATTCCACCACAAGAGTTAATACTCTCCCCTTGCCTGCACACCCAGCTTGATATCCCAACCAGAAGAGAGACCATTCTGTATCCAACTCCTAAATTCTCTTAACAGACATTAATTTTTCTAAAGTCATTGCTTCCAAAAAGTTCGTTAAAACCTTATTATAACAAGAAAAAGGTGTTGGAAAGGAAAGCGATTTTAAAGGGAATTCCTGGCACGTAATGCTATGTGGCTGCATCTCCTCTTTTTAAAATAAAAGTTTTGGGAATCGCTGTCCAAATTGCTTCTGGAGAGCCGCAATTACGCATTTTGCCACAAGGCGGCGACAATAGAGGCCTCTATTGTCTTCAGAAAGCTCTCGGTCTGACTACGAAGAGTGACAGCTACAAAAGAGGTACTTTTACAGCTTTTTTTTTTTTTTTTGTGCTAATAGTTAAATATGTCTAGCAAAGAAACAAAAAAGCGTGTGCTTCTAAATCAGCGTTTCACAATCTTTATGACTCCCAAGGAAATTTAAATAGGCAACTTTCTCAATGCACATTTTAAAATCCTGATCAGAGGCATCTCTTTATTAGACCAGTTCAAAAATCACAAAATATCGTCAGGTTTCCAAAATCTTCTAAACATCCCAAGACAATAAGCAGAATCAAAATTTTTCTTTTGCTATTTATCTTTTGAGCTGTTGTTCCTTTTGTGCCAGCCAAAAACTTTTTTCCATAATCACAATAAGAATGTCTTTGAATGCCTTCTATAGGATAAATCTGTGCAATATTCATGTAACTAAACTAAGTTGTTGATTAATAAAAATTCACAGAATTGCCTGTGTGAATTCATTTGCCATTAGGCAAAAACCTTTTGGACATGGCATTTTATCACTAGTGGTGGGCAAAAAAAGAGGAACATTTTTTTAATTTTTTTTTTTTAAAAAAATTAATTTTTGATAGGAGACAGCATCCATATATATTCCTTTAAAAGATTCTGGGTGAAAGATTCTGATTCCAGTATAGTTTTTATTCCATGTATGACACCTAAATTTAGGTTGTCATACAAGCAGTCCTCATCACTGCTTTAATGTAAGACACCTTATTCAATAAAACTGTTTTAATTCAGCTTTTCCCAACGTGTGTGTGTGTGTGTGTGTGTGTCTTCAGGTCAGTGTGGACTGGTTTTCTTGGCAGCATTTTCAGAAGTGGTTTGCCATTGCCCCTTCTCCCCAGGGCTGAGAGAAAGTGACTGCGTACACCACAATTCCCATTCAAACAATTCTGGCTAGCAATAATGAGAGTTGTAATGTAACAAATTAGGAAGATCCTGGTTGAGGAAGGCTGTTGCAGGTTGAGTGCCTTGATGGAGGACCATCACTTACAGTACCAGGAATGAGTCAACTGATGGATCTGTGTACACTTCAGTTAATTTATTGGGAATAAATTAATGTACATTGAGTAGAGGGATGACTTTGTAGGGATGACCTTCTGGTTTCAGTCATATACTGTAGAGCAATCCTTGCTCACTGCGACACACTGTGTTCCAGATTGTGTAAATTGTCCTTCCCCAACCCAGTGTGTAAATTGTCCTTCCCCAACCCAGTGTGTAAATTGTCCTTCCCCAACCCAGTGTGTAAATTGTCCTTCCCCAACCCAGGGTCTTCTATAACTCTAATAAATTAAGGAAATTATAGCCTAACAGATCTAGAGGGTACCAAGTCAGGGAAGACAGTGTAGGTATTAGCTAAATGAGCCCTTGGATAATCCCAGTTTTCTGATTTTAAAAGTTCAAAAGTTTCCAACCCAAACATTTCGACAAGTTATGGATTGGAAGAGGAAGGGGAACATACTTTCCTTTCCTTTAGGAATTGTTCAAACATTTAGGAACCTTCCTAAGTTTTTCCTCTCTGAAGATTGCTCCTGGATAGATCATCACCATCATGCATAAAAGCATCATCGTGGGAAAAGCTGGATTAAAACAGTTCTTAGCTCTGGCTCCTTTCCTGGGATGGTTGCATTTAAATGAGAAGCCGATTTCGAAGCTTTGTCCACGTTTTCATGAGGAAAGCTGTAATTCTAGGTTAGACCCAGTGCTTAAATGTCGGCATGAATTGTGAAAGCTAACAGTAAGAACTTTTCTTTGTTTCTATCTAGCAGATTTAAGAAAGGAAGGAAAATCACTTCTCCTCGCTTAAGGTCCTCTGACCGGTTCCTCACCGGCCTGAGGTCAATGACTGTCAGCATCCTAATTCAGTACAGGATTTCCCGGGGCACAGGGAATCAGCGACATTTTGTGGTCTGATCTGTGCTTTGTTTCCTTCATATCAGACGACCCGTCTCTGGGGTTGCCCCTCTCCAGCTTCCCCGCTTTATTTGTCCTTTTTCCAACTTTTCTCTGGGAAGCTAAAAAGGCCCTTGCGCGGGCCAAGGCCCTCAGCGCACAAGGGCTGGTGCTCTGGCGCTGAAGGGCGTCTGCGGAACGTCCATCCGACCCAATTCCGATTCCCGGCGGGAACTTGCGATCCCTGATCAGAGAAAGGGCGAGTGACGCTGAGGAGGCCGCCGCCCCTCGCCGCCCGCCGCTCCTGGAGTTTGCTAGATTTTGCTTAGGCCGCTAAGCAGGGACGGGCGGCCCTTCCCGACCTTCAGGGGAGAATAAATATCCGCGGATATTCATGTGTTCCTTGACTTGGGGACTACCAGCTGTACACAGAGCGCCCGCCTATTTCGCCTGGCGGGAGTTCCTCTCCCGGCCAAGCGTGCGTAACTTTGCCTGCCTGCCTGCCAGGAAGTCGAGTGGATCTTCTCCTCACCCCGGAACATTGTACTGGTTTGCTGGTCTTAAGGACTTCTCTCGGCTATCACCCCATTTCTTTTTAGATGTCTGCCGGGGTAAATAGAGGCGGCGGCGGCGGCAAGCTGAGCCATTCCAGAGAGAAAGGAGGAGGAAGAGGGAAAAGCAGAGAGAGCTATCTTAGCCCAATGTTAATTAACAAAAAGCTAATTAAAACGGCACTTTGAGCACTAATCAATCACTTTATTAAGCCGGGAATAGTAACTGGAACAAATTGAATGCTACCAGTTGGAGCATCGTGCTATCGAACTGCGAGGGTCGATGAAGGGATGAGGGACCGGGGTTGAGCCAATCGATTCTCGCCCGATTGGTGTTGACCGAGGTCAACGAGACACTGAGGTGGATGGACTCGCTGCCCCTCCCCCCTGCCCCCCCCCCGCAGCCGAAGGGGAGAACAGGCCTGCAGAACGTGGGAACTGAGCCAAGGTGGAGGACCGTGCCGAGGCCTACGGCCAACTCAAAGGCCAAAAAAGAGAATGGGGAGACAATGAATGGCCATTGATCCCCAGTGAAGGACAAAGCATCCCACGGGAAACAAGGCCTCCAGCAGAGCTTTGCCATCAATGGTGAAGGGCAACGATCCAGAACAGATCCTTGGGACTTGTCAAGCAGAAAGTCAGTGGAATCAGTGGATCTAGTCACCAAGAATCGTAGTCATTATTAATTGCATGGACACTCTGCAATGAACTGTCCTCCATGGTGAGGGACAGTCCCCTCGTCCTGACGCCAGTCCAGCTGGGGCCTTCTTTGGGCCACTCAGGCTTTTCTCTCCACCACCCAGTCTTGAGCTTTGGGCTGGGCTATGAACATTTTTCAGGGCTGTTCTGCCTTTGGAGGATTAGCCCCCGTGGTCTTCCCTGATTTCCAGGTAGGCTAAACCAGAGCTCACATCATCCCCATCAAATAGGGATAATGCGAGTTGTAGTTTGATGCATTAAAATGAGATCAGTTGTGTGTGTGTGGGTGGGTGGGTGGGTGTTGTTGCCTGTAGTCGCTTTTCCTACCCATGCTTCCCACCTACCTTCACTCAGAAGTAAGCCCCTTGGGTTCAAAAGGGCTTCCTCCCAAAGGAAGCATGCAGAGAATGGTGGCCTTAGACATTCCCATTTAGGTTGACATCTTCTGGCCTGGGCTGTTTTTCCAGTTCAGATGATGGAAAGGGTCTTGATTGGGAGCAACAATTACCTGGCTTCAGCACTGGAGGCAGGAGGCACTGCAAAGAAGTCTTGCCATGAAGTTGTGGCCAAGGGGCAAGGGAGAAACCCATTGGCTTTGAAGGGGAGTCACACTCTTTCAGTCTTGCTCCACCCATGGTCTTCCAGATGTTACACTGCAAGGGCACCGGAGAGGGTGTGGGCTGTGAGTGGAGGCTGGGTGGGAAATGATGCCCTCGGCTAACCTTGTTTGGGGGAGGCCTAATGAACCCATTGATGTGAAGGCACAACAATTTGGGAAGAAGGGCGAACTAAGGAGGCAAACAGCTTTGGGAGAGATCCAACTATCTGAGAGATGAAAGCAGAGGGGCATGCTGGATTCAAGCACACCGGAATTGCTAAGGAACTCTGGGGGGAGTTCCTCCAGTTTCCTACTTCAGACAAAATTTCTGGTAATAGTGATAATATTGTACCACTAAGAGAAGCGCCTTGGCAAAAATTAGGAGTGGCATTTTTCTCTAAGGAAGCAGCACCTCCAACTCCAAAATGCCAGGCTGACTTCCCTGCCCCATCGGTGGATTACACTTCCTCGGCGCTACGTCTGGCTCCCTGGCCTCTCTCCCCGCGGCCAGCGCAGCGCGTCTCTCAACTGGCGTCCACCGCAGATCGGAGGGCACTGGCGATGAGCGTGTAATCGAAGGGACTCGCCCAGCTCTACCTGGGTGCGTTCCCACGTTCATCAGTTCCGCGGCGGCTGCAGGAGCCAGCGAGCTGGAGACGGCGGGACACCCACGCAGTCCGCCTGACATCAACTCGGCCCTTTATTTCTATGTAGTCGATAGTTTTGAATGGAAGCGGCGGGTTTCAGGATCTCGGCGTTCAATATGTCAACAGAAAGGCGATTAACAAACATTTGAGTAAATATGGAGCCGAGTCTCTAGAGGAAGGCCTTCGCAAGTCCTGACACTCTTTAGCAACAGAGCAACCTTCTTCTTCGCCAGAGGCTGACGAAGTCCGTCTTAACAGGCCCACATACTTCTAATATATTACAAAAACGCCAGGATCCCAAAAGGATTGGTGGTAACGGGGTGCAATGAAAGGACCCCGAAACCTGCCTCCGGGCTGTCCGCTCCTCCGCGTTCCAGGCAGCCATCTGGCCTGGGGAGAAAGCCTCGGGGCCCTTCGTCTGCCCAAGCGGCGGGCGGGCAGGCGGCGGGCTGCCTTCTTGGTCTCCGTGCTTTCCTCCTAGGGAGAAATTCGGGGCCGGGTTTGCGGGGGAGGAAAGAGGACCCAGAAGCGCAGCCCACGGAAAGGAGGTCAGGCGGTGCTGCCGGGGCGGGAGGAGAGTGCGAGGGAGAGCGAGAGCGAGAGCGAGGGCGCTTTGGCTGCTCAGAAATGTAACTCTGAGCGCGCATCCCTTTTATTAAAAGCGGCTGCTTGACATTTACACTCTGCCAACAGCTTCTTTCCGATAATCCGGCCGGCGAAAAGAGACGGGTCCGCCGAGTCATTGCCGCCTTTCCAAGAAGAGATACAGAAATGTTGCGAGGAGTGGAAACAAACGAGGAAAGGGAGGAGGCGGCGGCGAGAGGAGGAACCAAGGCGGGGTGAGGAGGCAGCGTCTCTGGGCTCCGCAGGGCTGGAAAGTGAGACGGAGTTTAGAAGCCAGGCTTTGTCCGCGGCCACTGATCCCATCCTGCGACGGATGGATGGCTTTTTGCTCATTCATCCACCCATTTAACTCTCTCCCTCCCCCCCCCCGCGCAAAAAAAAAAAGTTTGTGCCTGGTCTAACGCCCAGCCCCGGGCAGATTTCCAGAAGAAAAGGCCAGTAGAACAGATTGGGACTTCCCAGCACGCGTGGACAGATGCCTCGCTCTTTTTTTTTATTTTAGCAGGGATGAATTCTCAGGGTAAAAGAGCGCTTTTACCTTTCTTGGCCCTTTCTTCTTCTACTCCCCCCTCCAAAAGTTAACTTTTCCGCCTACTTTTCTTCCCCCAATTAAACTGAAGTCTTTGTACTCCTTCCGTGGTGTGTAGGAGAAAAAAATTTTTTTTAATGAAAAGCCAGATTTTTTGTATTTAATCTTGCTCCTCTCTGTTCCCCAGTGCAAGTCCAGAGTACATGATCAGAAATGCTCAGAGAGCAGAAAGCACATTGATTTCAGCTTGTTCCGTCCGCAGACAGGCCCTGACAAGGTTGTTAGAACACTTGGAGAGGTCTGTACAACCACTTAATTACCAAAACTGTCAGTCAGGCGGGCCGCTGCTGGCCGCCTTCCTGGCCGGGAGGAACATTCCACTACTGCCTTCCCCGGCTTGATTGATTTGTGCTGATGGCATTGCAAAATAATTAGAGTGAATTTTCTGATGTGTGATTTTATCTCAAGTTCATGCTTCAGAAAGGTAATCGGAAGGATGAGAAGGGTCAATGCCATTTCAGATTACCTGAAGTCCAAGCGAAAGGATAAACAGGAAAAAAATGTATATGTATATATTTATGTCGAAGGGAAGAAGGACGTGTATGCGGGGGCGGGAGGATGAGAGGATGAAGGGGAAGGAAGGAAGAAAAAAAAAACCCAAGCGAACGGGAAATGGGCAAAGAAAAACTGGAGATGCGATTAAGGATTGCTGAAGGGGATTGTCAAATTCTGCAAGTGATTTCCTCCCGAGCCAGCACATGGCAGATTGATTTTGTCCGCCGTAGCTTTAACCACATTTCAAGCGATCCCGCGGTTATTACAACGATTGGCTTCGAAACTGACAGGCGAAAGGAGAAGAGATCCGGTCCTGCAGCGGACGGGAGCCGCTTTCTTAAGCGCTGTCAGCTGCAGTTAAGTAAATACCATTAGCTGGAGAAGGAAGGAAGGAAGGAAGGAAGGAAGGAAGGAAGGAAGGAAGGAAGGAAGGAAGGAAGGGAGGGAGGGAGGAAGGGAGGAAGGAAGGAAGGAAGGAAGGAAGGAAGGAAGGAAGGAAGGAAGGAAGGAAGGAAGGAAGGAAGGAAGGAGACGGCGGTGGGGAGCCTTGCGCGTGCGCACGCGGCCCTAGGAAAAAGGCTCGGCTTCTCGGCTTCTCCAGCCTCCACCTTTCTCGGCCCAGGGGAGAGCGCGGCGCGTTCAAACACTTTCACTCCTAGGAAGGGACGTTCGCTCTCCTTTCCAGGATGTTGAGAAATGGGAGCTGTTGGTTCCCCACGTTCTGCTTTTGCTCGGATGAAGGCTCGGCTCAGCCGTCAGCCTCCACCCTCAACAGCAGCCTTTTGAGCGAATGGATTCAGGCCTGTGGACACCCTTTTTTAAAACCGCGTTCTCTCCAGGAGGAAGCCTCACTTCTGAAGAGCCTGTTTCTCAGGCTGGCAGCTCTCGTGACCACTGCGCACTACAACGCTATGCACATCCGTACAGAAGAAAGCTTCTGAGCCCGGGGCCCAAAGACAGGGGGCATTTTTTCAGGAGCAAAAGGTTTGGGTTCAATCTCTGGAACCTTCAGTTAGATGGTTAGGTGGACAAATGGTTGGATCCAATGTAACCAGCTTCCATTTTCCTCTTTCCTCATTACCCTTTCTCCCTCTTTTACATTCCGCACACCAGGCAGTTCAGTTGTGGTAAAGCACCATTGATTCCCTCAAGCATTTACAGGCAAAAAATAAAGTCTCCTTCCAGACAAGCTTGACTTCTGATAACTTCTTGGACAGGCTCACTTAGATTTCTGGGTGACAGTACCAAGTGGTTTGACATTGCCTTCTTTCGGGATGGTTGAAGCCCTTCCAGTCTAGCCTACAACCCTGGAATAGCCAGGAGGACTAATTAACTTCCAGGGTTTGGGATACAGGAATTCTAAACTAAGATGGATGGGATGGAATTGCACGGGTTGTTATTATGAGGCAACGGACCTCCCTCCTTGCCTTGAAGCATCCATTATTGAACAAAGGAGTGGTAGCAACAACAGCTGTGTCCTTCTAACACATCCCTAAAATCCTAAATGGATGGACAGCTATATAAATGATATAAATATAAGCAAACAAACTTGTCTCAGTCTATGTCTCTTCTATGCAAGGGAGGATGATTAAACTCAGCCTTCCCCAAGCCTGGCTTTTCCATGATTGTTGAAATGGAGTTTAAGTCCAACTCATCTGGTGGGCCTTGGGTTGAAGAAGGCTTACAAGAAGCACACACCTGTTGAAAAACCCAACCAACAAGGACAGGTGGGCTTGAAACAAGCTGTATTTGATAAGCTCTATTAAAACAAAGAAAGAAATATTGGCTTACAATAACTGCTAGGGAGACCTCTAACACTCAAGGAGGTATTTCTCCCATTAT